>JAKOOJ010000034.1:2535981-2795981 GCA_022577455.1 Arizona elegans | reverse complement strand
TGAATCACTAAGCTAATTAAGCTAATCACATGCTTATTAAGTGAATCTGGCTATCCCAATGACTTTGCTTATCAGAAGGTCGCAAAAGGGGAACACTGCGACGGTCATAAATATGAGTCAGTTGCCAAGCATCTGGATTTTGATCATGTGATCATGGGGATGCTGCAACGGTCGTAAGTGTGAAAAACGGTCCTCAGTCACTTTTTTCAGCGCCGTTGTAACTTTGAACGGTCACTAAACCAACTGTTGTAAGTCGAAGATTTCCTGTCAGCGATGGAACGGCTAACTCCCCAGGGTTCTGGATGCTCCCATTGCCGGAGGTTTTCAAGAAAAGATTGGACAACCGTTTGTCCGGAATGATATAGGGTCTCCTGGAAGTGGTGTGGTGGCCTAGAGGTGGCACTCTCGCCTCACAATCAGGAGACTGTGAGTTCGAACCTAGGTAGAGGCAGATATTTCTCTTTGTGGGCATGATGAGAATGTATCTGCTGAACAAAACTCCGCACTGGTGACAGGAAGGGCAGTGGGCCAGTAAAAAACACTCTGTTAGCTCCATTCAGTTGCCCAGACTCCACCCCTCCCGCAAGGGATTATGGGGTCGTTAAAAGATGATGATATGTATAGGGTGGTCTGCTTGAGCAGGGGGTTGGACTAGAAGACCTCCAAGGTCCCTTCTGGACCTGTGATTCTATGAGAGGCCCAGCCGTCAGCAAGACATGCCCCACACGAACGAGGGACCCCTCCGAATCCTTCGTCACTCACTTGGCGTTTTCTTGATGCAGCTGAAGGGCTTGCTGAGTGGGAACCAGGAAGATATAATCCGTCTCCAGATCCACCACTGTCCTTTTCATGACTTCTTGGTCCTCCGTGTTGCTCCACATCTGTGTGTACACGGAGTAGGCCGCGTCGGCTCCTGCAGGGCCCTTCTCTACCGTCAGTCCCTGAATTAATCGGTAGACGATTTGCCTAAAAGAAAAAAAAAGAAAGGATCCATCATCACATTTTATCTATCCCGTTGTCGGAACAATTGTTCCGACGGTCAGGAAATTCCTCCTTAGTTCTAGGTTGCTTCTCTCCTTGGTTAGTTTCCATCCGTTGCTTTTTGTCCTGCCTTCAGGGGCTTTGGAGAATACGTCCTAAGATCCTATCCCCGTGATGGCGAAAGGAAAGGAAAGGAAAGAGGGAAAGGGAAAGGAGGAAAGGAAAAGAAAGGAGGAAAGAAATGAAAGGAAGGAAAGGAAAGGAAAGAGGGAAAGGAAAGGATAGGAAAGGAAGGAAAGGAGGAAAGGAAAGAAAGGAAAGGAAAGGAAAGGAAAGGGAAAGGGAAGGAAAGGAAAGGAGGAAAGAAATGAAAGGAAGGAAAGGAAAGGAAAGAAAAGAGGGAAAGGAAAGGATAGGAAAGGAAGGAAAGGAAAAAGGAAAGGAAAGGAAAGGAATGGAAAGGAAAGGAGGAAAGGAAAGAAGAAAAGGGAAAGGAAAGGAGGAAAGAAATGAAAGGAAGGAAAGGAAAGAAAAGAGGGAAAGGAAAGGATAGGAAAGGAAGGAAAGGAAAAAGGAAAGAAAGGAAAGGAAAGAAAAGAAAAGGGAAAGGGAAGGAAAGGAAAGGAGGAAAGGAAATGAAAGGAAGGAAAGAAAAGAAAAGAAAGAGGGAAAGGAAAGGAAGGAAAGGAAAGAAAAGAAAAGTGAAAGGGAAGGGAAGGGCAATAGCAACAGCCCTTAGACTTATATACTGCTTCACAGTGTTTTTACAGCCCTCTCTAAGCGGTTTACAGAGTCAGCCTCTTGCCCCCCAACAATCTGGGTCCTCATTTTGGTCCTCAATCTGGGTCCACCTCGGAAGGATGGAAGGCTGAGTCTACCTTGACCCTGGTGAGATTCGAACTGCCGATCTCCCCTCCCCCAGTGCCCCACCATCTATTGGCCTGCCCTCCTTACGGGGTGATCTTCGCTAGGGGACGGTTGATGGCTGGCAGGTCAATGCCGGCGAAGAAATGCCCGTCCATATTGTTGACTCCGATGAGGTAGTCCACATCCGCCGCGTTGGCAAAGAGGTTCTTCGGGTCATCGGGGATGAAGTCTCCATCCACCACCGGGGTGAAAGCTAGATAATGGACCAAGGGGTCTGCAGGGGAAGAAGACAGACAGCAAATTCCCATCAGTTCGGGAGAGAAAGCAGGTGAATCTGAAGGGGAAGATGAGGTGGAACGAGAGCCGACAGAGATGGAGAGGCTGGCTCCGTTGGCCTTGGAGGAAACTGGCGAAGGGCAGAGTCACCCAGGCAAGGCTTTTCTGAGTTAGTAAGGTCTGCAGACGGAGAGCTGAGAAGAGCAAGAGTGCAGACTACTGCTGTTTGCCAGCTGCCTGCAATGTGGCAGTTCAAATCTTGCCAGGCTCAAGGTGGACTTCCTTCCTTCCTTCCTTCCTGCCTTCCTCCTGTCCTCCCTCCCTCTCTCATTCGGAGTAAGAACTGAGCTGCAAAATCTCTTGGCTGACCCCTTCCTTTCCTATCCAGTTACTTTCTTACTTTGTTCTTCTTTCTTTTCTTCTTTCATCCCTTTCTTCCTCCCTTCCCTTCCCCTTCCCTAAGCATATTATCTTCCTTCGTTCCTTCCCCCTCCCTCCCTCCCCTCTCCCTTTCCTGTAAACATCTTCCTTCCTTCCTTCCTTCCTTCCTTCCTTCCTTCCTTCCTTCCTTCCTTCCTCCTTTCCTCCCTCCCTCCCTCCCTCTCATTGGGAGTAAGAACCGAGCTGCAAAATCTCTTGGCTGACCCCTTCCTTTCCTTCCTCATTTCTCTTCCCTTTTCCTATCCATTTACTTTCTTACTTTGTTCTTCTTTCTTTTCTTCTTTCATCCCTTTCTTCTTCCCTTCCCTTCCCCTTCCCTAAGCATATTATCTTCCTTCGTTCCTTCCCCCTCCCTCCCTCCCCTCTCCCTTTCCTGTAAACATCTTCCTTCCTTCCTTCCTTCCTTCCTTCCTTCCTTCCATCCATCCATCCATCCATCCATCCATGGTGTGCAGTGGTTAAAATGCAGTATTGCAGGCTAACTCTGTCAAGTTCAAATCTCACCAGGCTCAAGGTTGACTCAGCCTTTGCTCCTTCTGAGGTGGGTAAAACGAGGACCAAAATTGTTGGGGGCGAGAGGCCGACTCTGTAAATCGCTTAGAGAATGCTGGAAAGCACCGTGAAGCGGTATATAAGTCTAGGGCTATGGCCTATTGCTAAATCTGTGGCCCCGGTAGACCGGGGCTCTTCAACTTGGCGAACATTAAGAACGTGGACTTCAACTCTCAGAATTTCCCAGCTCGTGGAGCACTGTGGAGCCCTCATTTCAACCCTGAGCTACAAATATTCTCCTTTATTGGAAGCTCAACTCTTCCTTTGGGTCGGCTTACGAAACTCTTCCCACCCACACCCAACCCCGGCACTCTTCCCCACTCGGTCTTACAGCGCAGGTTGGTGACTTCCATATGATAAGCGAGGGTCAGCGCCTTCGGATCGGTAATTCGGAGGCAGTTGGCCAGGACGGTTGTGTTGTCTGTCCGACAGCCCACTTTATGCGCAATCTGGAAAGGCGGAATCTGTATTTATTCGGCTGCCAGAGAGACTGATGTTCACAGGCAGTCCTCGACTTACAACGGTTCGTTTAGTGACCGAAGCTACGACGGCACCGGGGGGGGGGGGGGAAGGGGGAGACTTGGGAACCTTAGCATCCCCATTCAAAAATCGATCAAAAAACAATTCAGACAAACGACTCACATTTATGACGGTTCGCAGTGTCCCCTGGGCGGGAGAGGGGATGTCACGCGATCCCCTTTACGACCGTGTGGCTAACTTAACAACGGCAGGGGATTCCTTTAACAACGGTGGCGGGAAAGGTTGTAAAACGGGGACACACCTCACTTAACCATCTCACGTAGCGACAGAAATGTTGAGCTCAATTAGGGTCGTACATTGAGGATGCCCTGTAAACATCTTGCAAAGGAAATGGAACTGGAGCTGATTGTTACTTTTTTTTTTCCCTCCCCAGCTAGATGGAATTAAAAAAGTCCAGGGAAATGATGAAAAATCAAATTTAATAACCTATTAAATCGAGGGGTAAGCCTAAAACTCAAAGTTACAATTGGATTAGCTCTGCAAGGGAAGAGTCCCGTTTTCAGAGTCCTGCTAAAAGCAGACAGGACTATGACCAACTGAATCCTATGGGGAGGAGCTATTCTATAGGGCAGGGCAGTGGTGGAATTCAAATTTTTTTACTACCGGTTCTGTGGGCGTGGCTTGGTGGGTGTGGTGAGGCTTGGTGGGCGTGGCAGGGGAAGGATACTGCAAAAATATCCATTCCCACCCCACTCCTGGGGGAAGGATACTACAAAATCTCCATTTCCACCTCATTCCAGGGGAAGGATACTGCAAAATCACCATTCCCATCCTACTCCAGGGGAAGGATACTGTGAAATCCCCATTCCCTTCCCACTCCAGGGGAAGGATATTGCAAAATCCCCATTCCCACCTCATTCCAGGTGAAGGATATTGCAAAATCTCCATTCCCACCTCATTCCAGGGGAAGGATACTGCAAAATCCCCATTCCCATCCCACTCCAGGGGAAGGATACTGTGAAATCCCCATTCCCTTCCCACTCCAGGGGAAGGATATTGCAAAATCCCCATTCCCACCTCATTCCAGGTGAAGGATATTGCAAAATCTCCATTCCCACCTCACTCCAGGGGAAGGATACTGCAAAATCTCCATTCCCACCCCACTCCTGGGGGAAGGATGCTGCAAAATATCCATTCCCACCCCACTCCTGGGGGAAGGATACTACAAAATCTCCATTTCCACCTCATTCCAGGGGAAGGATACTGCAAAATCCCCATTCCCATCCCACTCCAGGGGAAGGATACTGTGAAATCCCCATTCCCTTCCCACTCCAGGGGAAGGATATTGCAAAATCCCCATTCCCACCTCATTCCAGGTGAAGGATATTGCAAAATCTCCATTCCCACCTCACTCCAGGGGAAGGATACTGCAAAATCTCCATTCACCCCACTCCTGGGGGAAGGATGCTGCAAAATATCCATTCCCACCCCACTCCTGGGGGAAGGATACTACAAAATCTCCATTTCCACCTCATTCCAGGGGAAGGATACTGCAAAATCCCCATTCCCATCCCACTCCAGGGGAAGGATACTGTGAAATCCCCATTCCCTTCCCACTCCAGGGGAAGGATATTGCAAAATCCCCATTCCCACCTCATTCCAGGTGAAGGATATTGCAAAATCTCCATTCCCACCTCACTCCAGGGGAAGGATACTGCAAAATCTCCATTCCCACCCCACTCCTGGGGGAAGGATGCTGCAAAATCCCCATTCCCTCCCCACTCCTGGGGGAAGGATATTGCAAAATCCCCATTCCCACTCCACTCTGGGGCCAGCCAGAGGTGGTATTTGCCAGTTCTCCGAACTACTCAAAATTTCCGCTACCGGTTCTCCAGAACCTGCTGAATTTCACCCCTGAGGCAGGGGCTGAAACAGAGAACATCTGGGTCCCATAAACTGACCCTCTTTAATTGATGGGGCTCAAAACATGCCGATATAGTCTTTTAGGGCAGTCAGAGGTTAATTGGGGATGTTCCTGAATTCCTTCAGGACCTTTGCATGAAGGTCTTTATAGGTGACCTTGAAGCACATTCAGATGTCTACTGAAAACCAGTGGAGCTCACGCAGTAGCAGTGACAGGTGAGTGTTCTCCGAACTAGTTGTGCTGCTGTGTTATGGACCAGAGGTGGCTTCTAGGTGAATTTCAAGAGCAGCTCAAGGTGTCGGGTGTATTGTAACAGTCCAGATTACACCGAGTAGGGCCTCCTGGTCCAGGAATGAATGCAAGATGTACTAGGACAAAGATCTTCCAAGTCACGGCTCCAATCTGCTATTCTATCAGGATCTGAGAATCTAGGAGGACCTCAAATTGTGCACCAACTCCATCAAGGGACTGTCCAACCCTATCCAGGACTAACTATGGAAGTCATCTCCAGAGCTAGGTGGCCCCACAATCCATAACCATCTGAATGACTCCATTTGGGGAGAGAGATTTCAAGGGGCAGGAGCCACTCTTGACTTGAGGAACATCTCAGTCTTCATCTCTAATGGGCCAATGGTGGTCTCTAGGACCAGTCTTTGAAGATCTCACGGAGAACAGCTGTTCCACTCCCGCCTTCTAGCTTCTCCAATCCACTTTTACAAGGGGAACATAGACAGAATCTTAGGAAAACCCCACTGAACTTCCACCAGCATCTCAGGTGGGTTCAGGGCCAGGCCTGGACGCAATATAGAAGGAGGGAATCCCCAAGAATGTGTAGGTTCTGCTTTACCTTGATAGCCCAGTATAGGGGGTCTTTCTGGATGGCCCAAGGGCATAGACCGACTCCACTCTGGCTGATGGCCCGTTTCATCAAACCTTTGCTGTATGGTGACAGGGTCTACAGGCAGGAAAGAGAGAAAGCTTTGGAACTCTACGATTTCAATTTTAGTAGAGCTGGAATTCCTAGGAAATGAAATGAAATGTCAGGAAGAAAAACACAAAACTCAAGACAGCACCAAGGACCCCTCATAAACCTAAGTATTCCTTTTCAGGAATCATGACTTGATTCCCAACAGACAAAGCAAGACGCATTCCCACAACGCACGAATCCCAGAATTGAATTAAACACGGACTTTGGAATTAACCTAGTTCCAAAGGAGTCTACTAGCTGGGTTGACATAGGCAACACAAAATTAGGATCATGCAAATGGTGGTTTGCTTTGAGGAGGTTTAGCAGGCCATGGGAAAGCCAGTGACAATGAAGCAAGCATCTTTTTGATGTCTTAAAAGGTGGTCCTATTTGCCTTGGGTCTGCTGCCAAGAATTCACCCCACATTTTCAAAAGAGTCCTTAGAAACACCCGCTACTGGGCAGCCGAGAGTCTTCCAACATCCTCACCTGTAAGGAGACGCTGACAGCGCCAGCAGATTCCCCGAAGATGGTGATGTTGTCAGGGTCTCCTCCAAAATTTTTGATGTTTCTCTTGACCCAAGCGATAGCCATGTGTTGATCTTTGAGGCCATAATTACCTAGAAGAAGAAGAGGAGGAGGAGGAGGAGGAGGAGGAGAGAAGGAGAATATGATGAAGAAGAAGAGGAGGAGGAGGAGAGGAAGAGGAAGATGAGGAGGAGAAGAAGAAGGAGGAGGAGGGGGGAAGGAGGGAGGAAGGGAAGAAGAAGGAGAAGAGGAGGAGAACATGATGAAGAAGAAGAGGAGAAGAAGAAGAAGAAGAAGAAGAAGAAGAAGAGGAGGAGGAGAAGGAAGAGAAGGAGAAGAAGAAGAGGAGAAGAAGAAGAAGAAGAAGAAGAGGAGGAGGAGGAGGAGGAGGAGGAGGAGGAGGAGGAGGAGGAGGAGGAGGAAGAAAACATGAAGCATTAAGCAACCACTGTTCTCTCTCTCTTATGAAATTATTCATGCTTTATTATTAATCCAAGAAAGGTAGTGGTGAAAGCACCAGGCTAGAAACCAGGAGATTGGAAGTTCTAGTCCTACCTTAGGCATGGAAACTGGGTGGCTTTGGGCCAGTCCCTCTCTCAATTATGGAGCGGGCAAAGGCCAGCTCTTCCTAAAAATCTACCACCATCCCGCCCAAATTGCAGGGATTTTTCTACGTCATTTGTTCAGGAGTCAGGATGGATCGATGGCCAAATAAATGGAAACCTTGCTACTAAAAGCCACGAATTAAAAGTAACTGAAAACTAAAACAACGATGCGCAATCGTAAGATCTTCGTCTGACGACGGACGGAGAAGAGCAAAATTCTCCAAGGGCTGAACTTACCTGGAAGAGCCGCGTCTCCAGTACTTAGGAAACCCAACGGGCCAAGCCGGTAATTGAAGGTTACCACGACCACTTTTCCACGGCTGGCAATTTCCTCCCCGTCGTACAAATAATTACTCAGGAAGTTGGCCCCCTGTCCACCGCCCCAGATGAAGGCCCCGCCGTAAATCCAGACCATCACCGGCAAGTTGGTGGAAACTGAAGCAGAGGAAGAGATGGCAATGCAAAGAAAAACATGAAGTGGACAAGAAACAAGTTTTGACTAAAAAGCATTGCGAATCGCTCTTTCGTCTGGTTCTTTTGTTGCAATCCGGGCTGGCTGGGTGACGAGCCGAGACCGCCTTGAATGAGAATGTCCAGATCAATCCATCAATCAGAATAGAGATGGAAGGGACCTTGGAGGTCTTCTAGTCCAACCCCATATATCAGATCAAGCAGGTTCTGACCAGTTCTGGAGAACCGGTAGTGGAAATTTTGAGTAGTTCAGAGAACCGGTAGTAAAAATTCTGACTGGCCCCGCCTCCCATCTATTCTCTGCCTCCCAAGTCCCAGCTGATCGGGAGGAAATGGGGATTTTGCAGTATCTTTTCCCTGGAGTGGGGTGGGAATGGAGATTTTACAGTATCCTTCCCCTGCCACGCCCACCAAGCCATCCTACGCCCACCCAGCCACGCCCACAGAACCAGTAGTAAAAAAAATTTGGATTTCACCACTGAGCTCCAGGCATAGTCTGGGTTTCCAAAACAAAGAGTTCGACACTTCCTTGGTTAACTCGTTTCCTGGAAAGGCAGCAACCGAATAAGGAGTAAAAAAATAAAAACGACGGGCGAATTCTACGTTCGAGCGTAACCTTACCCTGTTTCTTCCCTTGAGGGACCCAGATGTTTAGATACAGGCAATCTTCAGAGCCACGCACCTCTTTCTGGGTGAGAGTAGATTGCATACAACGTTTTTGATATTCGTTAGCCTGAAGCGTGCCTGAAGGACAAAAAAAATGCCACAGGATTGGTTGTGTTATCACTTAAGGCGAAGTGGGCAATCGCAAAAGTCCCATCTATAACCACCTCCCACGTCAACACAGTTTTTAGAGCCATCAAATTGGGTGGTCTCTACTCGTATTTTTAATTCCTGGATACCAATGCAGACAGAATAACAGAGTTATACTTCTGGAGGCAGGTCGTTCCACTGGTTAATTGTTCTCACATTCGGGAAGTTTCTCCTTAGTTTTAGGTTGCCTCTCTCCTTGATTAGTTTCCACCTGTTGCTTCTTGTCCGGCCTTCGGGTGCTTTGGAGAATAGCTTGACTGCCTCTTCTTTGGGGCAGCCCCTGAGATATTGGAAGACTGCTATCATGTCTCCCCTAGTCCTTCTTTTCATCAAACTAGACATACCCAGTTCCTGCAACCGTTCCTCGTATGTTTTAGCCTCCAGTCCCCTGATCATCTTGGTTGCTCTTCTCTGCACTCTTTCTAGACGAGTCTCAACTTCTTTTTTTATAATATGGTGACCAATATCCCAAGTCTGGTCTTACCAAGGCTTTATAAAGCAGTATTAACACTTCACTTGATCTTGATTCTATCCTTCTTGTTAATGCAGCCTGGGATTGCATTGGCTCCTATTTTAAGTGATTGTCTGCTAGGGCTCCGAGATCTCTCTCAGAGTTGCTACTATGGAGTCCCACTTATATTTAGACCCTGTTGTTGACGTGCAATGACCTAGTCCTAATCCTAATTCCAGAGGACAGAAGGAAACGCAGAATTGATTTTTCAAATCCACACGTTCGGAATAGATCCACCCACACCCCTTCCACAACTTTCTAGTCCTTAAGGATGCAAAAGGAGAGTGTGTTTCTCCTTTTGCCCCGTTCCCCAAATTTTACCAACCCTGGAAGCTCCCTCCTCCCCCACAACCTGGATGAAGGATGGCAAATCACCCACCCAAACGTAGGTTTGTAGAACATCCAGACATTCATCAAAACGGAACAGACCCCTAAACCGTTTAGGGGTCAAGAAAGAAATTTCAGTCTTTTTATTCAAGACGCCCCAAGTGATTTCCTACAGTAAAATTGTTATCGGTTTAAAAACAGAAGTTAATTCAATTTAAGGCGTCTTTTCCATCTTACCTGGCCAGCCGGGGTGAGGCTGGGGGTCTTCTAAGGTCTTGGTGGGGGCACCAAAAGGGATTCCTTTGAAGGTATCCATATAATCTCCAAAAAGGCCCAGTTTTTTGTTGACGCCTTCCACAAACCCACCTTCGGTGGATACGATGCCCAGCTACACTCGTGCCACAAAAGGGAAGAACCGTGTGTTAATTCTTCCATCAAGAAAGACTAAACAGAACAGAATAACTGAGTTGCTAGAGTGTAGAGTAGAGTAGAGTAGAGTAGAGTAGAATAGAATAGAATAGAATAGAATAGAATAGAATAGAATAGAATAGAATAGAATAGAATAGAATAGAATAGAATAGAATAGAATAGAATAGAATTAGGATAGAGGAGAGCAGAGCAAAGTAGAGTAGAGTGTAGAGTAGAGTAGAGTAGAGTAGAATAGAATAGAAATTAAGATTGGAATAGAAATTAGGATTAGAATAGAAATTAGGAATGGAATAGAATAGAATTAGAGTAGGATAGAATAGAATAGAATAGAATAGAATAGAATAGAATAGAATAGAATAGAATAGAATAGAACTAGGAGAGAGGAGAGCAGAGCAACGTAGAGTAGAGTAGAATAGGATAGGATAGGATAGGATAGGATAGGATAGGATAGGATAGGATAGGATAGGATAGGATAGGAGTTGGAAGGGACTTTGGAGGTCTTCTAGTCCAACCCCCTGCTTAGGCAAGAAACCCTACACCACTTCAGACAAATGGTTGTCCAATCTCTTCTTAAAAAACTTCCAATGGTGGTGAACTGTTGGTGAAATGAACTGTTGTAAGTCAAGGACTACCTCTACATCCCTTAGTTAGCGAAAAGTTACCTTGGCGGCTCCTGCTGCCTCCAGGCAGAAGAGGACAGCAAAGCCCAGAACGGCCCAACGATCCATGGTGACGTCCGATTGGGCCGCTACGTTCCAGATGGATGGCTTTATAGCTCAGGTTCAGCCCAATATCTACGGCAACCCAAGGGCATCGCAGCCCCAGCTGAAAAACTGCTGGACTGGTTTCCTTGCCTCCTGCCAAGTTTTGCAGGGAAATATCCAAGATAAATCCAATTAAGTGGGGGAAAAAACTTATCTTCCCCTTTGAGGTGCAGCTGGTGCTTTCACACGGTTCGGCCCCCAGCCCTGACAAATAACAAACAAAACTCTCACCTGGAGACGGGATAAGATTAGAAGAACTAGGATAATGGATAATGGACACCTAACATCAGAAACGCCATAAAAAAAGCACAACAAAGAATGTTCTTTCTGCGCCAACTCAGGAAGCTCAAACTGCCCAAGGAGCTGCTGATCCAGTTCTACAGATCAGTTATTGAGTCTGTCATCTGCACCTCCATAACTGTCTGGTTTGGCTCTGCAACCCAACAAGACAGACACAGACTTCAGAGGATCATTAGAACTGCTGAAAAAACCATGGCTACCAACCTGCCTTCCATGGAGGATCTGTATACGGCACGAGTCAAAAAGTGGGCTGGGAAAATATTTACAGACCTCTCACATCCTGGACATAAACTGTTTCAACTCCTACCCTCAAAACGACGCTATGGAGCACTGCACACCACAACAACTAGACACAAGGACAGTTTTTTTCCCAAATGCCATCACTCTGCTAAACAAATAATTCCCTCAACACTGTCAAACTATTCACTAAGTCTGCACTACTATTAATCTTCTCAACGCTCCTATCACCCATCTCCTCCCATTTATGACTATGACTGTAACCTTGTTGCTTGTATCCTTACGATTTATATTGATATTGTTTCCTGATTGCTTATTTGTTCCCTATGACTATCATTAAGTGTTGTACCTTATGATTCTTGACAAATGTATCATTTCTTTTATGTACACCGAGAGCATATGCACCAAAGACAAATTCTTTGTGTGTCCAATCTCACTTGGCCGATAAAGAATTCTATTCTATTCTATTCTATTCTATTCTATTCTATTCTATTCTATTCTATTCTATTCTATTCTATTCTATTCTATTCTATTCTACTCTACTCTACTCTACTCTTCTCTTTCTATTCTCAGCTGTTACAATAAAATAGGTTTGTTTGGGACTAACTGTGTCTTGTAATGACTTAGTAAGCCTAAGTCACATCAGCTAGTTCCAAATTGGATTTTAAAATAATGTCTCTCCGAGTTTCTTTTAAGTGTCCTATAAACAAATCTCACTTAAAACTATTTTGAAGGCACCAATCTCTTTTATTTGCGCTCAAGCTGAAAAAGAAATCTCTTTATCGCTATACAAAGGAGTGAACATTTCTTACACTGCCCATTTGATGTCCCACAAAACTCCAAATGATTGAATCACAGATTTCTTTTTCTCAAGGCGTCACAAAAGAAATTCCAAGTGACTATTTTATTTGAGAAGGACAGGAACAACTTCAGTCCTCGTAGGAATGAAATTATAATTTTGCCTGCTGGTATTGAAGGTCTGAGATAACCTTCAGGCCTTGGTTGGAATTTCAACAGTGTGGCTGATCCAGAAGAAGACTCCAGGAGACGAAGTTGTCGGACGTAGATGGGCTTTGGCCCTCGATTGCAAAAAAATGCATAAATGCCAAAGAAATTCCCCCAAAATTAGAGTCTCGTATCTACATTTGAATCCAACAATGGAAGGACAGCTGCATCGAGGAAGCGACAAAAAACCAACTATTGCTGAGCTCTTTAGGAAAGATATTTACAAAAGAGAGATTATTTAGGAAATGCAACGCCAGCAAGATGCAAGTTACAAATAACACTTTTGCACAAATCCAGTTGAGTCAAAGGTACGATGCAGCCAACGAGTTGGGTTGGTTGTGGGTTCGTCGAGTAGACTGGGTTGTTGGGATCATCGGGTTGGTGCGTTGGTTGAGTTGGCGCATTGGTTGGGTTGGCGAGTTGATTGGGTTGGTGAGTTGATTGGGTTGGTGCGTTGGTTGAGTTGATGGGTTCATTGACTCATTGGTTGGATTGATGGGTTTCTTCCTTTCTTCTGTCCTTCCCCCCGCCCCCTCCCCAAAAAAGAGCAAAACAAATTCCTCCCCCTCAAGAACCAGTCCAGCCCACCAGCCCCATCACATTAGACGTAGTCAAGAATTTCGGTCTCCATTTCATTTTCACTCCCGTCCGAAGGCTTGAAAACCTCTTCCTCCTCCTCCTCCTCTTCCTCTTCTCCAGATTCAAAAGTCAGCTGCTCTTTGCCCTCTGTGGCACTGGATGGGTTTCTGAACAGAGCTGAAACAGACCAGAGAAAAAGGAATTACAAATGAGAAGCAAAAGGCTCAGAAAATTCGGTTGGGATAATTCAGCATGAATTAATATGGGATCTGGCACTTTTGAGCATCTCGTGGCCAGCAAAGGCAAGATTCCAGAATTATGGGGGAAAACACTAAGAAATGCAAAAATGTTTTTTATTAAAAAAAGAAGAAGAGGAGAAAAGCTGCATGGGTGCCATTATTACAGGTAGACCTCGAGTTATGACCATCATGGGGCCTGCCCATCGCAATCGTGACTCGTGACGGTTATAATACAGGTGACCAACATACCTGGACTTGCCAGCCCCATTTCCCCCTCACCTGGCCTTTGGGATCGGATAATCTGCCTTATCATCAGTGACATGGTGTCCCTCAACTCATCGTTGGTCTTCGGAAGACACCAGCCGTCCCGCTCCGTACAAGCTGCCTCCATGTTGTCATTTCGATGGATGATCTTCTGCAAGCTGAACAGAAGCCAAATTTCAGAGTGGTTCTTCTCGGCGCAGAGAATCGGACAACCAAATTGTGAAGCCAGGGAATAGTCCTGTTCTGACAACCAAGCTCAGGAGAAACGTGCCTCCTAGATGGACCAAGCCACGGCTGTCATTAGCACCGTTTCTTGGAAAGCTATAGCTAACAAAGATGACATAACTGTTGCTAGGGTACACTTGTGACTTGAGATGCTTGGTTGGGTGCCCTCAAACATCTGGACAAAGCATCAATTGACTTTCTAGAGTCAGGATACCCTTGTGACTTGAGATGCTTGGTTGGGTGCCCTCAAACATCTGGACAAAGCATCAATTGTCTTTCTAGAGTCAGGATACACTTGTGACTTGAGATGCTTGGTTGGGTGCCCTCAAACATCTGGACAAAGCATCAACTGACTTTCTAGAGTTGCAAAGCAAAGAACGTCCAAGCTTAAATACACAGATTGGGTTTCAACCACAGAAGAGCTGCACAAATGAAACAAGGTTTTGACTAAAATGCAAGATGGATTTTAACAGCTTAAAATTAACAGGTCAATGCAAATGCTGTACCTTTCCACTTTCAAATCACACAGCTGGTAGAACATCTGTCGATACGGGGGCAGAGACCCTTCCTCAAAGGTATATATGGAATCCTAGGAGGAGGAGAAGGCAAAGAATCAGAGGCAGGGTTGGACCAAATCCTATCCGAATTTTGGATGTCTTCTGTAAATTACAATTGCTACCAACCTGCCTTCCATGGAGGACCTGTGTACTGCACGAGTCAAAAAGAGGGCTGGGAAAATATTTACAGACCCCTCGCATCCTGGAGATAAACTGTTTCAACTCCTACCCTCAAAACGATGCTATAGGGCACTGCACACCAGAACAACGAGACACAAGGACAGTTTTTTCTCCAAACGCCATCACTCTGCTCAGCAAATAATTCCCTCAACACTCTCAAACTATTTACTAAGTCTGCACTACTATTAGTCTTCTCATCCTTCCTATCACTCATCTCCTTCCACTTATGACTGTATGACTGTAACCTTGTTGCTTGTATCCTTATGATTTATATTGGCTGTTTCCTAATATGATTTGATTGCTTATTTGTACCCTATGACTATCATTAAGTGTTGTACCTTATGATTCTTGATGAATGTATCTTGTCTTTTTATGTACATTGAAAGCGTAGGCACAAGACAAATTCCTTGTGTGTCCACTTGGCCAATACAGAATTCTGTTCTGTTCTGTTCTATTCTATTCTATTCTCCCAGTTGAGGTACTTTGGTTAAAAAAAAAATCACCCTCCAAAATATGGGGCTCAATTGCGGTCGTAAGCCTTATCTTGGAATCTTCGGTAAATCTAGATCTCCAAAAAATTAACAAGGTGTCTGAAGGTAAGAACTTCCCAGTATGGCCAGGAGGAAAAGGAGAAGGAGAAGGACTTACCTTAAGTTTGTATTTGCTCATAAATGGTGATTTTGCACCTGATGTTCCAGATGTGTTGAGGCCCTGTTTTAAGTCTTGGATGCCGAGGCCGTGATTTCCTGAAAGGGATAGAGGGGATGATCTCAATTTCTTTAGGATAACATTATGGCGGGTGGGGGGGGGGGAAACCCTTGCAAAAGAGGTTGCCGAATGATGACTTAGTGATTCAATCAAATTTAATCCTCAGGCTGAGGAATTTGGGGAGTTGAAAAACACAGCTGAGCTGGGGTGACGGCTTACGTGCCCACAGAGAGGGCAGGGCCATAAGTTCGCTATCACGGCTATAGGGTCTCCTGCTCCAAGAAGACCTCCAAGGTCCCTTAAGTACATCCTCGCTTACAAGCGTTTTGCAACCGTTTTCTCTGTGGCGCGTCTCAAAATATTTCCAGCAGAAACGAAAGCAAGTTCATTCCTCGTTTCTTAAGGTGCGCCAAGAAATGTCCCAATTTTTAACGACCTACCTGGTTTTTTTAAAGTGATCGGCAGGCTGTAGTTGTAGGTGCTGCGTTTGGCTTTCACTGGCATGTCGTTCGGGGTGTACCCTAGAGACAGAAACAGATCCGCGAAGAAACACCGTATTGTAATACAAGCCATGGGGAGGACAGCAACAAGCGTAGTACAGTTCTCGGGGAAGCCCGGAATGATTTGGCAAGCCACGAAATCCCCCCCCCCAAAAAAAAACAAAACAAAAACTAAAACAGAGAGGCTGACAATAGGACTGAAACCTGAAGCAACGTTCCGGCCGCTGTTTTAGATTTTTACCGTATTTCATGCCGCAGCGAATCCTGAAATCCAGAACCTGGTAGATCTTTCCTTCGGGGTACCTCCTAGGATCGTAACCGAAACGAACCCACAGGCTTCTCCAGGGTCCCGTGAGCTAAAAGGATCATATGAGAAAAATAAAAAAGGATCAGTAACGGACTGCTAAAAAGTTAGCATCGCGGGGGGTGGGGGGAAGAATGGCTGAGATTATAGTACAGGCCTTCTCCCCTACTTTTCAGTCGACCGTGTGATTTTTATATTTTTTTGCAGTTCCGTTGCAATTCATCATTTCGGAATCATAAAATGCATCGAACGTTTCTTTCGTAGATACAGTACGTTTTAAATTTTTTTATTTATGATTACAATTTTTATCCTGCCTTCGTAACTTTATAAGTAACTGCAAGGTCATCCATCTGGCTTACACACCTAAGGTGGGACTAGAACTCATCGTCTCCTGGTGATTAGCCCAAAGTCATCCATTTGGCTTACATGCCTAAGGCGGGACTAGAACTCACCATCTCCTGGTGATTGGTCCAAAGTCATCCATCTGGCTTTCATGCCTAAGGCGGGACTAGAACTCACCATCTCCTGGTGATTGGCCCAAAGTCATCCATCTGGCTTGCATGCCTAAGGCGGGACTAGAACTCACCGTCTCCTGGTGATTGGCCCAAAGTCATCCATCTGGCTTGCATGCCTAAGGCGGGACTAGAATTCACCGTCTCCTGGTGATTGGCCCAAAGTCATCCATCTGGCTTGCATGCCTAAGGCGGGACTAGAACTCACCGTTTCCTGGTGATTGGCCCAAAGTCATCCATCTGGCTTGCATGCCTAAGGCGGGACTAGAACTCACCGTCTCCTGGTGATTATCTCAAAGTCATCCATCTGGCTTACATGCCTAAGGTGGGACTAGAACTCACCGTTTCCTGGTGATTGGCCCAAAGTCATCCATCTGGCTTGCATACCTAAGGCGGGACTAGAACTCACCGTCTCCTGGTGATTATCTCAAAGTCATCCATCTGGCTTACATGCCTAAGGTGGGATTAGAACTCACCATCTCCTGGTGATTGGTCCAAAGTCATCCATCTGGCTTTCATGCCTAAGGCGGGACTAGAACTCACCATCTCCTGGTGATTGGTCCAAAGTCATCCATCTGGCTTTCATGCCTAAGGCGGGACTAGAACTCACCGTCTCCTGGTGATTGGCCCAAAGTCATCCATCTGGCTTTCATGCCTAAGGTGGGACTAAAACTCACCGTCTCCTGGTGATTGGCCCAAAGTCATCCATCTGGCTTTCATGCCTAAAGCGGGACTAGAACTCACCGTCTCCTGGTGATTGGCCCAAAGTCATCCATCTGGCTTTCATAGCTAAAGCGGGACTAGAACTCACCGTCTCCTGGTGATTGGCCCAAAGTCATCCATCTGGCTTGCATGCCTAAGGCGGGACTAGAACTCACCGTTTCCTGGTGATTGGTCCAAAGTCATCCAATTGGCTTGCACGCTTAAGGCGGGACTAGAACTCACCGTCTTTTGTAAGAAGGTACCAAAACGTTGCTAAAACAGGGACTCACCATGTAATAAGCCAAATAAGGTAGTAACAATTTCAGTTTGTCGGGGTGGACGCTGATGTTGGCTTTCACTGCATTGCGGGACCACACGGGACGAAGTTCGAAAAGCTGAAAAAGAATTCGTGCAGACTTAAAACAGCAAAACGGTGAAAATCCCGCTGGATTTATCTTTTATTTTATTTTTTTCACAATGCGCAATCAATTTCAAAGAAACAGCTTCCACAATCACCTTGCTGCTTTCTAATGTCACCAAAATAAACACACGACAAGACCCCGAAGGGGAAGACTCTCTGCAGCAACACAAACGTTCATTGCACTTATCTGGCCCAGGGGCCGTAGCTTGAGGACCCGATTTAGTGCAATATAAAAAAATGCAAATAATTTTTCTGCAGACCACCAGTTGGTGACCGCTGCATTAAAAGACAGTGAATGCATAGATCAAATCCATAAAACCGATCTCCCATGGCATCTGGCCATAAGTTACCCCAATGTGATCTCCAACACGTAACCCCTCAATACAAAAGACTCTTTGGGTCCTTCTTTAAGAGGGCCAGAAGAAGCTTTCTAAACTTAATTTGCATTTACAATCCTTTGCGAAAGGAAAGAGACAGTCTGCAGTTTTTCCCTCCAAAGAGGAAAAAAGCAAAATTTGGTATCCTGTTAAAAATGTTGGGAATTTGTACACGGACCCTGGTTTATTGTTGTTGTGGGGGTGTCAGACTTCGATGCTATCCCGTCATTTCCCAGGAATGTCTCCCCCCCTCATTTCCACGACAACCCGACTTCAAAGGGATTTAGCAGGCAAAAGTTCAGAGCTTATCTCTGTCTCTCTTCTGCTCTCTATGCCAGCATCGAAGCATTGACAGGCGTTTTTCTTTTGGCAATGTAATTTATCTGACGTGTCCCAAAGAGGCAAGAAAGGCACAGAATGCCAAGCTCTGCCCTCAGAAGTAGGAACTTGCATTTTAAAAATAACACAATGCAACAAACATGTTGCATTTTCGATCCAAAGTATGCCTTGGATATTTTTTAAAAAAATTGTTTTAAGGGAGGTTTCGAGCTTAGGCAAACTTACTTTCTTCAGCTCTTCTTCCGCTTGGTGATCCACGATGTTGCTGCAGACTTTTTTCCACGTCTGCACGGCCGCCTCCAACGGCTTCGAGGGGACCTCTTCATCCTCAAAGTTGACAAAGATAGCATTGTGAGGACGCCGCGCCCTGCTCAGGCCGATCAGATTCTCGCTCGACAGGGGAGGGTTGCGATAGCCTTCCCTGGAGAACAATGCAACACCGACAAAGGAAACTCAACGCGAGCTGAACGTAAAGCTTTGATTTGTCATGGACAGGCAGTCCTTGACTTACAAACAGTTCATTTAGTGACCGTTTGAAGTTACAATGCCACTGAAAAAAAAGGGACTTAGGAATGTTTATCACAAGGAGTGGGTGCGGTGGCCTAGAGGTGGAGATCTCGTCTCGCAATCAGGAGGCTGTGAGTTCAATCCTAGCTAGAGGCAGATATTTCTCTCTCTGGGCACAATGAGAATATATCTGCTGAACAAGACTCCGCATTGGCGACAGGAAAGGCATCTGGCCAGTAAACACTCAGCTCCATTCAGTTGCCCAAGACTCCACCCGGAAAGAGATTACAGGATCTTTAAAAGGTGACGATGATGAACGTTTGTCACATTTATGACCCTTGTAGCATCCCCATGGTCATGTGATCGGCAACTGATTCGTATTTATGACGGTTGCAGTGTCCCCGTGATCACGTGATTATCTTCTGGCAAGCAAAATCAATGGGAAGCCAGATTCACTTAACAACTGGGTTACTAATTTAACAAATGCAGTAATTCACTTAACAGCTGTGACGAGGAAGGTCGTAAGATGGGCCAAAACTGACTTAACACATGTTTCACTCAGCAACGGAAATGTTGGTAAATTGTGGACTACCTGTATTCTAGCCTGACCCTCTTTTGCTTTGAGTTTTGGGTTTTTTTGTACTTTTGATTATAAACTTCAATAAAAGGTTTTTAAAAAGAACAATTGCAACCCTCGCATCAAGAGCTGAAGAATTAGATTACCTAATTCAGCCTCTAAGATGAATCAAAACCATTTCGAATGGAAAACTACAACATCAACATTTTTTTTATAAGCCTTTGCAGGAGTGGGAAAAAATCACAGATGTTAGCCTGGGAAACCACCCAGATGTTACATTGAAGAATGGAAAAGGAACTGAGGACAGGGGCGTTTGTGGGTCAATACAATACAAAGCCCCATTGTGGCTTGATAAAAGTAGCGCTGCTGATATGAACGAGATTTTGCAATTGATTGCATTTGATCCGCTCTCATTACGTTCTTCTGCCGTTCTACATGCAACGGCAAATGGAATTCAGCTCTGGCGTTATTATATATTGGAAAACTCTTCCAAATTATGATGCACAAATTTGGAGTCATGCAGCTGCGTAGAAGTCATTTAAAGAGCTGTGTGGTTACAACAAGAGGGCTGTGAAAATATCTACAGACCCCTCGCACCCTGAACATAAACTGTTTCAACTCCTACCCTCAAAACAACGCTATAAAGCACTGCACACCAGAACCACTAGACACAAGGACAGTTTTTTCCCAAATGCCATCACTCTGCTAAACAAATAATTCCCTCAACACTATCAAACTATTCACTAAGTCTGCACTACTATTAATCTTCTCATCGTTCCCACCGCCCATCTCCTCCCACTTATGACTGTATGGCTGTAACCTTGTTGCTCGTATCCTTAAGATTTATATCGACTGTTTCCTAATATGATTTGATTGCTTATTTGTACCCTATGACTATCATTAAGTGTTGTAGCTTATGATTCTTGATGAATGTATCTTGTCTTTTATGTACACTGAGAGCATAAGCACCAAAGATAAATTCCTTGTGTGTCCAATCACACTTGGCCAATAAAGAATTCCATTCTATTCTATTCTATTCTATTCTATTCTATTCTATTCTATTCTATTCTATTCCATTCTAACCTAACCTAACCTAACCTAACCTAACCTAACCTAACCTAAACTTTGCTCGTCAAAAAGTCGCAAAAGGGGATTATTCCTACGATAGAAAAATTTCTTATTATTTGCCGGAATGATAACACAACTCTACTGACTCTTATTGCTTATTTACAGCCATTATAATCCACTTTACTAAAAGCTAGATCCTTGCTACAAGTAGAGACATTAGCCCACATCTCCAGAGATAAGCCATTCCAGTAAATATCTACTCCGTTATATCGCAAGTAAATCACCTGTGATGTGTATCTGGCCGATAGTAATAATCGATAGGAGTGTCCAGGCGTGAGAAAATGGGTGGAGGAATATAAAGTGGCAACTCGCTCATAAAAAAATCTTCTTTTTCTGGCTTGAGCATCAAGACTTTGTTATACATTGATGTTTGTTTACCATCTGGCTCTGAATGCATCGCCAAGTACTGGAAATCAGACATACCTAGAGTGAAATTAAAGTGCACACAGAAATAGGCAAATTGGAAAGTTATCAAATTAGCTAGCCAAGGTGGACAAGAACAAAAATAACAGATTTTGTACATAAGTAAGTCACTCATGATGCATCATTTTTGCTCATTGCCTTAGTTTAAGGGTGGAGTAAGCTAGAATAAACTGAAAAGGATAACACTAAAAAATTGCGAGGGAACACAATTATTCATCTGGACACAACTGTGTAATTTTCCTCTTTGAATCCACACTGCTGTGTGATACTATTCTTTGATTCATAAACTATCATAGCTGCAGGTTGTAAAGGAGATCAAGCAATGTGAAGGAAGAAAATAAATAAAAATATACATTGTGCAACATGCAGGTTTAAGGGCCTACACAAATTCCAACCGCTTTAGAATAAATTACCTTGAAATTTATAAACGGTGGAAATGACACCAAGTATCTCCACTTCAAACTTTATTTCTTCTTCCAGACTTCCTTCCTCTGTCCGTTTCCTCCTTGTTTTCTTTTTCACTTTGAACAGCATTGAAGAGGTAGGGAAACGATTGGCACACACTGGGTGGCAGTAAGGATCTTTGGGACGGAAATACAGTTCAAGTCTTTTGCTGGGATCAGCATAAATCTAATAAGGAAGCAACAGCCAATAGGTCAAATTCCACTCCCAATGACTACAGGAAAAGAGACCAAATTATTCTATCTGAAATTTGAACTTTACTCCCAAACTCCAAATTTTAGTCCTTGGAATCCTAATGCCACCTAAATAAGAACGACGTTTTAGAAACCTTAAATGAGTTTTTTGCTGCTAATTTTTTTTTTTTAATGGATTGATGAATAAAACAGCCAAAGGAGATGAGGGGAAAATATGATGGTATAATCATTATAGTTGATAGATAGAAGGGTGGATGGCCTGTTTACTTTTTTTCATTTATTTTTTCTTGTGTGTATGTGTGAACACATACATACATACATAGATACATACATACAATATATACAATTGTATAATATATATAGTTGTATAATATATATAGTTGTATAATATATAATGCATACAATACGTAAACCAAAATGCACACCAGAACGAGACACAAGGAGTTTTTCCCAAACGCCATCACTCTGCTAAACAAACAATTCCCTCAACACTGTCAAACTATTCACTAAGTCTGCACTACTCTTAATCTTCTCATCGTTCCCATCACCCACCTCCTCCTACTTATGACTGCATGACTGTAACTTTATTGCTTGCATCCCTATGATTTATATCGACTGTTTCCTAATATGATTTAATTGCTTATTTGTACCCTATGACTAACATTAAGTGTTGTACTTTGCGATTCTTGACGAGTGTATCTTGTCTTTTTATGTACACTGAGAGCATAGGCACCAAAGACAAATTCCTTCCTCCCTCCTTTCCTCCTTGTCCTTCCCTCCCTTCCTGTTCTTTTTCTTTCTTTCTTTCTTTCTTTCTTTCCTTCCTTCCTTCCTTCCTTTCCTCCTTCCCTCCCATACATTCAAACTAGACTTTGATGTTTGTCTGTCATATTTGTTATAATGGTTATCTTTTGAGAGCTGAATGCAACGAAATTTCATTTTAATGTATGCTGATTAGTGTACATTTAAATTGACAATAAAGGTTCTATTCTATTTCAATTCTATTTCAGTTCTAGTTCTAGTTCTAGTTCTGTTCTATTCCTTTCTATTCTACCCTACTACCCTACCCTACGCTTATTCCATTCTATTCTATTCCATTCCATTCCATATTTTCTATTCTATTCTATTCTATTCTATTCTATTCTATTCTATTCTATTCTATTCTATTCTATTCTATTTTACTCTATTCTATCATTCTATTCAACATAGGCAATATATGTATGTGTGTGTGTTTAAGCCATAACTGAATTTTTTAAAGAAAAGACTGGTATAATTGTAATTTCTCTGAGCATGTACAAAGTGCCTCTCCTGGCTCCTGCGGGTGGAGAGGCTAATGGCAGAAGGAGTGGGGGTGGGGGTGGGAGAAAATCCTTACCCGGGAGACCCCCTCTTCTCCCCCCAGAGTCATCAGGGTCTTGCCCACGTCCTGCACCACTCCGGGGAACTCCACGCACACCAGCCGCTTCTCTCGCTGCAGCTCCGAAAGGACGGGACCGCTGCCGCCGCCGCGACCCCCCGCCCCGGGGCTCCGGTCCTGCTCGCCACCCTCTACGGAGGAGGCTTCCATGGCTGGGTCGGTGCCGACGCGAAGGAGAACAGGCCGGTCCGTCCCTTAAAAGCGTCCCCCTCTCCCCTGGTCCCGCAGCCAATAAGGTTCCGAGGAAGGAGAGTTCCTACCTTGCCCGAAGCAGGAGGCGGGTGGCTGCCCTGCCTCTTTCTTTCCTCTTTCTTCTCCGACTCCCGTAATCCCTTCCATATTTATTTATTTATTTATTTATTTGTTTGTTTGTTTGTTTATTTATTTATTTATTTATTTGTGTGTGTGTGTGTGTGTGTATGTATGTATTTATGTATGTATGTATTTATTTATTTATTCCTTTTCTCTTTTCTTTCTTTCTTTCTCTTTTTTCCTTCCTTCCTTCTTTCTTTCTTTCTCTTTTCTTTCTTCCTTCTTTCTTTCTCTTTTCTTCCTTCCTTCCTTCTTTCTTTCTTTCTCTTTTCTTCTTTCTTTCTTTCTCTTTTCTTTGTTTTCTTCCTCCCTCCCTCCCTCCGTCCTTCTCTGCCCTTTCCTTTCTTCCTTCCCCTCCCTCCTTTCCTTCCTATACATTCAAACTAGACTTTGATGCTTGTCTGTCATATTTGTCTGTGTATGTGGGTATATGCATAATGGTTACCTTTTGAGAGCTGAATGGGACGAAATTTCATTTTAATGGATGCTGATTAGTGTACATTTAAAGTGACAATAAAGGTTCTATTCTATTTCAATTCTATTTCAATTCTAATTCTAATTCTATTTTCTCCTCTTCTCTTCTCTTCTCTTCTATTTCTTTCTATTCTATTCTATTCTACCCTACCCTACCCTTATTCTATTCTATTCTATTCTATTCTATTCTATTCTATTCTATTCTATTCCATTCTATTCTATTCTACTCTACTTTACTCTATTCTATTTTCTTTCTATTTTCTATTCTATTCTATTCTACCCTACCCTACCCTTATTCTATTCTATTCTATTCTATTCTATTCTATTCTATTCTATTCTATTCTACTCTACTCTATTCTATTTTCTTTCTATTTTCTTTCTATTTTCTATTCTATTCTATTCTATTGTTTTCTATTCTATTCTATTCTATTCTATTCTATTCTATTCTGTTTTCTATTTTCTGTTTTCTATTCTATTCTATTCTGTTCTGTTTTCTATTCTATTCTATTCTGTTCTGTTCTGTTCTGTTTTCTGTATTCTATTCCATTCCATTCCATTCCATTCCATTCCATTCCATTCCATTCCATTCCATTCCATTCCATTCCATCCCATCCCATCCCATCCCATCCCATCCCATCCCGCCTTCCCTTCCCTTCCATTTTATTCCTATTCAGGAACCAGTCTCCCTGTTGCGATATCTTCTTTTGCTTCCTCTTGGTCATCTGCCATTGTGATTTGCTTCTCTGCAAGCCTGTTTTTTTTTTCCTGCCCCAGGAAGATTTTGCTGAATCACCCACAGGCGGAGAAAGCGAAGGACAATGGCGGCAAGTGGTGAGAAGTGATAAAACAGTGGTTGCGACTCAGAGCCTTTCCGAGGGATTTCATTTCCGCAGGCTGAGGAGGAGAAAAGAGGCGGTGAAATGCGAGAGAATTTCAGATCAACCTTTTTGGATACCTGCAAAGGAAAGAAAACGGCATTTTTTCCTTCCCCGATTCTCTACCAAAAAATGTGCTCTAGATGATTGTATCGGCTGCCTTTAGTTTGGTTTTTGGGTTGTTCTCCGTTTGTGGTTTTATTGTTGCTGCAAACCTCTCAGAGCTGTACTGCAAGGTAGTCCTTGACTTACGACCACAACTGAGGCCAGCATTTCTGTTGCTAAGTGAGACAAGTTAAGGGAGTTTTGCCTCATTTTATCACCTTTCTTGCAACCGTTGTTAAGGGAATCACTGCAGCTGTTCTGTTAATAACACACAAAAAAATCACATGACCCCGGGGACACTGCGACCGTCATAAGCTAACCGGGCTGGCTTGATCCCACAGTTTTGGGTTAAATTTAATTGCTTTTAAATTGGGTTTGTTTTAAACTGCGGCCAAAAATATTCACTTATTTTAAACCGTTTTTAAATTTTGTATGTTCTGTTTTTATTCTGTCTGTTCACTGCCCTGAGTCCTGTTGGAGAAGGGCGGTATACAAATTGAAACAAATAAATAAATAAAATAAATAAAATAAATAAATATGAGTCAGTTGCCAAGCATCTGCATCTCGATCGCGTGACCACGGGGAGATGCTGCAACGGTCGTTAAGTGTGAAAAATGGTCATAAGTCACTTTTTCCAGTGCCATTGTGACTTCAAATGGTCACTAAATGAACTGTTGTAAGTCGAGGACTACTTGTATAAGATGCAATTGGAGGGGGGGAGGCATATACTGCAAATATTTTAAAATAAATAAATATGGTTGGGAGAAGACGGTTCCTAGTAAGTTGCCAGCAAGAATATTTATATTTGCCAAAGTGGGTGTACCAAAGAGTTGCTAAAATAACAGAGTCGGAAGGGACCTTGAAGGTCCTCTAGTCCAACCCCCTGCTCAAACAGGAGACCCTATACCAGTGATGGCAAACCTTTTCGAGTGCCCAAACTAGAACATGCGTGCATACGTGCAGGTGTGTGCAGCAGACACAGGAAAACCGAAGACTAGCTGGCTGGTGCGCACATGCCTGTTTCTTGGCTGTTTTTCGGGCCATTTTCAGGGCTGTTTCTGGCCCGAAAACACCCGAAAAACAACCAAAGGATGGCCTGAAAAAAGCTGGGGAAAGGCCCAGAAACAGCTCGGAAAATGGCTTGTTTTTTGGTCGTTTTCCAGGCTGTTTTCAGGCTACTTTTGGGCTCTTTTTGACCAGAAAACAGCCCAGAAAAACGGTCTGAAAAGGGCCATGAAAAGGGCCTGTTTTTTTGGCTGGTTTTCGGGCACTCCAGCACCTGCGAAGAGCAACTGGCTGGCGTGCATGTGCGTGCCGGAAACCAGAAAAGCAGCTGGCAATGGCGCGTGTGCCAACAGAGAGGGCTGTGCGTGCCACCTCTGGCACGCCCGCTATAGATTCGCCATCATGGCCCTATACCACTTCAGACAAAGAGTTGTCCAATCTCTTCTTGAAAATTTCAGTGTTGGAGCATTCTCATCTTCCAGTGGCAAGCTGTTCCACTGATTAATTGTTCTCACAGTCAGGAAATTTCTCCTTAGTTCTAAGTTGCTTCTCTCCTTGATTAGTTTCCACCCGTTGCTTCTTCTCCTGCCCTCAGGTGCTCTGGAGAAAAGCTTGACCCCCTCTCTCCTGCGTGGCAGCCGCTCAAGATCTTTCAAAATCTTTGGAAGTCTTCCACACTCCTTAGATCAGTGGTGGGTTGCTCCCGGTTCAGTCCGGTTCTATAGAACCGGTAGTAAAACTGGCGGGAAGCTCCGCCCGCCTGCCATGATGTCATCATGGATGATGTCATCAAGCTTTTACGCATGTGCAGTCCCATTGCAAACCAGTAGGAAAGGTAAGTAGAACCCACCCCTGCCTTAGATGTCTTCTAATCCAACTATTTGGACTAAAATTATTTATTGGTTAATCTTCAGTGAGATTCACAGCCTTTGAGGCTGGTTAATAGCTCAGCAGCTTGAGTCCTAACCAAGGACCTGGGAACTGTTAAGGTATCGTCCGAGGATGTAAGCTGTTCCGAGTAAGGTGGTTTTTTGTAGAGTCAAAATGTTCAAGTCCGGCAAATTTAGAATTTCTAAATAGCGGGGTAGCCCTTTGGGTATTGCTCTGAGGGCTCCAATTACAATCGGGACAACACACGATTTCTTTTTCCACAGTCGCTCAACTTCAATTTGTAAGTCCCGGTACTTTGTGATTTTTTTTTGCTGCTTATCTTCAATTCGTGCATCACCAGGTATTGCAATGTCAATGAACCATATTTGGACTATTTGGACTAAAATTATTATTATTATTATTATTATTATTATTATTATTATTATTATTATTATTAATTTAATTTGTATACCACCCTTCTCCCAAAAGGGACTCCGGGTGGTGAACAGCCAAAATTAAAATACATACAATAGAAAAGTTAAGATAATTAAAAGAGATTATTAAAATTCGGTCCCACAGAGAGGGCCTCCTTAGGGTGCCGTCGGTCAAGCAATGCCGACTGACGACCCCCAGGAATACAACTAATCCCGGACCTCCGGACCTCCCATCGAGCTTTGAAGACCTTCCTATTCCAGCAAGCTGGGCTGGCTTAAAATTTTTAAAGGGTTTTTAAGGGTAATGGGTTTTAATACTTCGGGAAGCCAATTGGATTTAATTCTGTTTTAAATTATTTTAAATTTTGTATTGTATGTATTTTAATTTGGCTGTGCACCGCCCTGAGTCCTTCGGGAGAAGGGCGGTATACAAATTTAATAAATAATAATAATAATAATAATAATAATAATAATAATAATAATAATAATAATAATTAAATAAATCGGCCTCCCAATTTAAAACCCCAAGTCTATAAAATTTAAAAAATCCCTTTAGGCTAATCCAACAACATCTTAAATACTATGATGTGTTATAGCACACTTCGGTTTCTTGAACACAAAGGATTTTCCAAGTGGCCTTGGGAGTGGGTGATTGACAGGTTGAACCGACAGGACGCTCGGGAAATGCAATCATCTGAGGGACAGCTTTATTCAGCTGTGGGTTTCCCGGCGGTTTTCTTGCTATTTTTTAAAAAACTTCCTGCTCCTGAAAGATAGTTTGCTTTGGGCAGAAAGGAAGGAAGGATGCTGGGTTTTTTTTAAGCCGTAGCCAAAAATGAAATGAAAGCCGCAAATTTGGGACAGGAGATAAATGAGTTCGCTTGGAAATGATCTGGAAAAAAAACCCAAAAGCTTTCTTGCAAGCATTTTGGACATCATGTCTCGGGACTCCACATATGACACACGCACACAACCCGTATCATTGAAGCACACTCAATATGCTTGTCTGAGCCCATCATCCACTGCTCTTCCACCTAATCCCTCCCTCCTCCCCATTTCAATCCAGCAAGCAGCAAATTCGTCGGGCCCTAAAAACTCATCTCTTTCAGTTAGCCGGTCTCTCTTGATTTTATGATTTTATGGTTGATTTTAAATTTTGATATGGATTTTAAATTGATAAATTTTAAACTATGGGCCAAATTTAATTATTTTAAATCTATTTAATCGCACTTTATGTATAAATGTTTTATTTTGGCTGTTCACCGCCCTGAGTCCGAAAGGAGAAGGGTGGTATAGAAATTTGAATAATAAATAAATAATAAATAAATAAATAATTGTTCAGTCACTGTGGAATACAGCCAGTAAGGCAGTTGTCATTACATAAATTATCTTTTTTAATTGTGACATCTTATATTAGATTGTTAGCCTCTTGGAGTATTCCAGAGGGAAAACAGATATGTTGTAAATAAAATAATAATAATACTTTTTCCCTTTCCTTTCCTTTCCCTTCCCTTTCCCCTTTCCTTTTCTTCTCTAGCTTTCCTTCTCTCTCCTCTCCTCTCCTCTTCCCTTTCTTTCCCTTCTCCTCTCTCCTCTCTCCTCTCCTCTTCCCTTTCTTTCCCTTCCCTTTCTCCTTCCCTTCCCTCTTCTCTCCCCTTCCCTTCCTCCTTCCCTTCCCATCCCTTTCCCTTTTCTCTCCCCTCTCCTTCTTCCCTTCCCTTCCCTTTCCCCTTTCCTTTTCTTCTCTAGCTTTCCTTCTCTCTCCTCTCCTCTCCTCTTCCCTTCTTCTCTTCTCTTCTCTTTTCTCTTCTCTTCTCCTCTCACCTCTCCTCTTCCCTTTCTTTCCCTTCCCTTTCTCCTTCCCTTCCCTTCCCTCTCCCTCTTCTCTTCCCTTCCCTTTCTCCTTCCCTTCCCTTCCCTTTCCCCTTTCTCTTCCCTTTTCCTTCCCTTCCCTTCCCTCTCCTCTCCTCTCCCCTTCTTCTCTTCTCTTCTCTTCTCTTGTATTAGATTTTACTATTATGATCAAAATTCTTAATTAAAATGAGAGGCATGGGGCAGGGAGGTAGAGTAAGAAGAAAAGAGTTTTTGAGAGATTTGGCATTTGTCTTTCACTCTCCCCCCTGCTGTCAATCTGCCTCCGTGGAGGGGAAGGAGGGATGTTTGGGGACTCCTGACATTCAGACCGGGGTTGATAAGACCAGGGCTGACCTATCTTGCCCTGGGAGCTGGTCCCCCTCCTCCAAACAGGCGTTTCTGACCGTTGACAGCCGGCAAGGCCCGATAAACTTATCACTTCAAACGCAGGTCATCAACCCAACCCCTCGATCGCTTCAGATTTCCAAGCTGCACTTTCCCACATCAATCCTCTTTGCTTTGCGAGCTTTTTCAACAGGGATATATATATATATATAAAAGTCAAAAAATGAATGTTATGTTGTAAGCATAGAATGAGAGTTTCATGTAAATATATACTAATATCCATGATAAAAGAAAGTCAGAAGTCATTTGACTTCTTTCCTTCTTTCTTTCTTCCTTTTCTTTCTTTCTTTTTTCTTCCTTCCTTTCTTCTTTCTTTCCTTTTCTTGCTTCCTCTTCCCCTTCCTTCCATCCTTCCCTTCTTTCTTTCTTTCCTTCTTTTCCTTCTGTTCCTTTCTCTCTTCCCCTTCCTTCTGTCGTTCCTTCCTTCCCTCTTTTTTCCTTTCTTTTTCTTCCTTCCTTCTTTCTTTCCTTTTCTTGCTTCCCCTTCCCCTTCCTTCCATCCTTCCCTTTTTTCTTTCTTTCTTTCTCTTTCCTTTCCTTTCCCTCTTCCCCTTCCTTCTGTCCTTCCTTCCTTCCCTCTTCTTTCTTTCTTTCTTTCTTTCTTTCTTTCTTTCTTTCTTTCTTTCTTTGTACCCTATAACTATCATTAAGCGTTGTACCTTATGATTCTTGATGAATGTATCTTTTCTTTTATATACACTGAGAGCATATGCACCAAAGACAAATTCCTTGTGTGTCCAATCACACTTGGCGAATAAAAATTTCTATTCTATTCTATTCTATTCTATTCTATTCTATTCTATTCTATTCTATTCTATTCTATTCTATTCTATTCTCCTCCCTCCCTCCTTCCCTCCATCCCTTCCTTCCTGTCTTCCTTCCTTTCTTCCTCACTTGGCTTCTTTTCCATTCTTTAGTTGTTCTCTTCTCTTCTTTCTTAATTATAAGTTATTCTTGGTTTTCATTATTTTAAATCTATTAACGTTATTTAGAGAGAGAGAGGGAGGGAGGGAGAGAGGGAGGAAGGAAGGAAAGAAGGAAGGAATATGTTTAGGGAAAGGGAAGGGAGGAAGGAAGGAAGGAAAGAAGGAAGGAACGAAGGAAAATACATCAGGCCCCCCTGTCCTTCTCCACCCTCAAAAATCTTCCACCGGATTGAAGGTTCATACATGGGAATCCACGCACTTCTCCTTTCTCAAAAGAAAGCATGCAAATTCGACTCCCACCTCCAACAACACTTCTTTGTCGTTCGCCTCCCTTAACAGTTCTCCCCCCACCCCACCCCGCAGCATTTGACTGACAGTTAACCAAGACCCGAAGCCGATGCCAAAATCTCATCCAAGCGGGAGCCGCAGAGAAAACCAGTTCTCCGAACTCGGCTTCTCTTGCGCAACGCCTCCCGGCCTCCGACAGCTATCTTTGGATGGCCTGCTTTGGTTAGCAAATCAGGGTCATGCAAAGTGATGGCCGGAGGGCCCTTCCAGGAAAAACAATATGTGTGAGTCTTTTGTGTATTTACTGTTACCCCGTTCCCCTCTCTTCCCCTAACAAGCTGTAATAGCAATAGCCATAGCCCTTAGACTTATATACCGCTTCATAGTGCTTTTACAGCCCTCTCTAAGCGGTTTACAGAGTCAGTCTCTTGCCCCCAACAATCGGGGTCCTCATTTTACCCACCTCGGAAGGACGGAAGGCTGAGGGAGGGAGGGAAGAAAGGAGGGAGGAAGGAAAGAAGGAATGGAGGGAGGAAAGGAAGGAGGGAGGGAGGAAGGAATCAATAGCACTTATATACCGCTTCACAATCCTTTTACAGCCCTCTCTAAGCAGTTTACAGAGTCAGCCTCTCGCCCCCAACAATCTGGGTCCTCGTTTTACCCACCTCGGAAGGATGGAAGGCTGAGTCAACCTTGAGCCGGTCAGGATCGAACTCCTGGCAATTGGCAGAGTTACCCTGCAAGACGGCATTCTAATCACGGGAGGGAGGGAGGGAGGGAGGCAGGGCGAAAGGAAGGAAGGAAGGAAGGAAGAGAGGGAGGGAGGAAATAAGGAAGGAGGGAGGAAGGGAGGGAGGGAAGGAAGGAAGGAAGGAAGGAGAAAGAGGGAGGGAGGAAGGAAGGAAGGAGGGAGGGAGGCAGGCAGGGAGGAAGGAGTGAGGGAGGGAGGGAAGGAAGGAAGGAAGGAAGGAGAATGAGGGAGGGAGGGAAGGAAGGAAGGAAGATAAGGGAGGAATAGCAATAGCACTTAGACTTATATACCGCTTCACAGTACTTTCCAGCCCTCTCTAAGCGGTTTACAGAGTCAGCCTTTTGACCCCAACAAGAGCTCTATAGTGCGAAGACATCTATTATGCCATGTTAACCTGCATTAGGGTCCCATGTGTTGTCTGAATATGGCCCGGGGTATCAAACTCTTTCACCAATGCCAAAGGAGGTTTCATGACTCAAATTTTATTTCTTAACAGCATTTATTGACTTCCAATTTTTTTTTTCAGGAAACACAGATTCAAACAGAGGCAAAAATCTTGATACCTTTGCACAATGGATCATGTAAATTATGGATAGCGATGGAAATATCCATGAACAACAGATCCTTTGTCTCCCACCACAGAAACCTGTTGTCTGATTTGTTTTTTATGGGTTGTTTTGCAGATTTGCCTTGCCTATTCAACCCGGTGACTTCTCCTAAACCCTTTCCCTTAACTTAGTCTTCTAATCCGAACATTGTTGCATTGCAAAGCCCAAAAAAAGACAGTATATCCAGATTCTTTCGCCCCCCTTTTTTTCTCTCTCTCTCTCTCTCTCACTTTCTTTCTTTTCTCTCTCGCTTTCTCTCTCTCTTGCTCTTTCTCTCTCTCTCTCTTGCTTTCTCTCTCTTCTTTCTCTTTCTCTTTCTTGCTTTCTCTCTTTCTTTCTTGCTTTCTCTTTCTCGTTCTCTCTCTTGCTTTCTCTTTCCCTCTCTCTTGCTTGCTTTCTCTCTTTCTTGCCTTCTCTCTCTCTTGCTTGCTTTCTCTCTCTCTCTCTCTCTCGCTTTCTTTCTCTTTCTCTCCTTCTCCCTCTCCCTCTCCCTCGCTCTCTCCTTCTCCTTCTCCCTCTCTCTCTCTCTCAAACCCTTGCTCCTTTTTACTCCATGTATCTGCTTGGTGAAAGAGAAAGGGGAAAAAAGTAATCTTTCTTAAAGGCGTTATTATTATTATTATTATTATTATTATTATTATTATTATTATTATTCTACCATTCTTAACGGAACAGGGCTTTTTATGGGCTTTTACAGTTGTAGATTCAATCGGAGATCTACCCCAGCGGGTGGCGCCAAGGCCCAAAGTAGGCGGGATCAGAAGCAAAATGGGTGCCGCTAAAAGCCGAAGTGGGTGGGATTTAACCATCTGGGGCCAAGGACTGCCTACAGCTCTTGGGCTGCAGGTTCCCGACCATCCTCCACCGCTCATTCCACGATAGGACTTCCCCCTTCACTTGAGGCTGTGCTGGCTCTCTCGGTGACGCCGCAGATCCACCTTGCGTTGAAAACCCCTCCCGCAGAGCTCACAGGTGAAAGGTTTGAAGCCGCTGTGTTTGCGGCTGTGGGTGATGAGGTTGGAGCTTTGGCTGAAGGCTTTGCCACACACCTGGCATTTGTGCGGCTTTTCCCCTGGGCCAGAACAGAGAAAAAAGGAACATTAAGGACGTAAAATCCAGTCTCACCTTCTTAGATCACAACTGGTCCTCCTTGCCCGTTTCGGTTCAGCCGGGCTTTTAAACCCGGGCGGCCAGTTCGCTGGCGTTACAGTCAGCGAAATTAGCAGACATGCAGGAAAGTCCTGGAGTTACGACGGTTCATTTAGTGACTGTTCAAAGTGATAATGGCATTGGGAAAAAAGAGATAATAATAATAAGAACTGCTACTTTAATAGTAATAGTAACAGAGTTGGAAGGGGCCTTGGAGCTCTTCCTATTAGGAATAATAGATCCGATGTGGCGCAGTGGTTAGAGTGCAGCTACTTCAGCTGATTGCTAGTTCAGCAGATCAGCGGATCAAATCTCACCGGCTCAAGGTTGACTCAGCCTTCCATCCTTCCGAGGTGGGTAAAATGAGGATCCAGATTGTTGGGGTCAATATGCTATTTAGTATACTGTCTTTGGTGGAAGCCGCCCAGAGTCCTCAGAGTGTGGGCAGCATAGAAATATGAATAATAAAAATAATAATAATAATATCTATCTATCTGTCTATCTGTCTGTCTGTCTGTCTGTCTGTATCTATCTATCTATCTATCTATCTATCTATCTATCTATCTATCTATCTATCTATCTATCTATGAGCCGAGGTGGCGCAGTGGTTAGGGTGCAGTACTGCAGCTACTTCAGCTGACTGCTAGTTCAGCAGATCAGCGGATCAAATCTCACCGGCTCAAAGGTTGACTCAGCCTTCCATCCTTCCGACGTGGGTAAAATGAGGACCCAGATTGTCGGGGGGCAATATGCTATTTAGTATACTGTCTTTGGTGGAAGCCGCCCAGAGTCCTCGGAGAGTGGGCGGCATAGAAATATGACTAATAATAATAATATAAAAATTGAGAAATTTTTGCAATACCCTGGCACAAGGTGGTGGAAGCAAAATAATATACCACCAGAGGAAATAGTAAATTAGGAAAATTTTACAATGTGCAGAAATGGATAAAACGACAATGGAACTTAAGGAAAGAGAAAGATTTTCGGACTATTATAGAGTGTGGAACAAATTCTACAAACGGTTAGAAAAAAGAAATCTAAATAAGGATTGGGAAATTGGAGTTAATATCGCTGAAACAAAGAACTATATGTTTACTCATTATTGTTAATCTTATAGTATTGATTGGAGGCAAGTTGTTCCACTGATTAATTGTTCTGTCAGGAAATTTCTCCTTAGTTCTAAGTTGCTTCTCTCCTTGATGAGTTTCCATCTGTTGCTTCTTGTTCTGCCTTCAGGTCCTTTGGAGAATAGCTTGACTGCCTCTTCTTTGGGGCAGCCCCTGAGATATTGGAAGATTGTTATCATATCACCCCTGGTCCTTCTCTTCATTAAACTAGACCTACCCAGTTCCTGCAACCGTTCTTCTTTATATGTTTTAGCCTCCAGGCCCCTAATCCTCTTTGTTGCTCTTCTCTGCACTCTTTCTAGAGTCTCCACGTCTTTTTGACATCGTGGCGACCAAAAGCGAATGCAATATTCCACGTGTGGCCTTATAAAGTGGTATTAACACTTCCCGTGATCTTGATTCTATCCCTGTGTTGATGCAGCCCAGAACTGTGTTGGCTTTTTTGGCAGCCAAAAAATGGTGCTCGTAAAGTCGAAGGACTGGCCGCAAAGCCTTCGTTCCTCGGAAGAAAGGCGCTCCTTAACGCCAAGGGGGAGGGGGGGTTGGGAGACCCTCCCTCAAAGGCTTTGCACAGCCTATCCCTGGAATGGAAAACCCCCCCCCCCCCCACACAGCTCCTCCCGCTCACCTGTGTGAATGTAGGTGTGTTTCTTCATATCCGACTTCTGATGGAAACGTTTCCCGCAGTATTGGCAGGGGTACGGACGGGTGTCGGAGTGGATCAGCAGGTGAGTAGACAAAGTGGACGACCGTTTGAATGTCTTTCCGCACATTTTGCACTCGAAGCTTTTCTCCTGGGGATCAGGACAGCATGGGGGGGGGGGAGATGGGGAGGGGTTTGAGGAACTTGCTGGATTTCACCCCTGCTCAAACCCCACTCCTTTCTAGCACTGATGATGTTAACTAGCTGGGTCAGGAAACGTCTGCGAGAAAATCACCAAGCTCAGAGAGCACCAAGGGCCCCACAGTTCTCTTCCTCCTCCTCCTCCTCCTCCTCCTCCTCCTGTATTCTACAGACCCCACTCCCTCCTAGCACTGATGATGTTATCTAGCTGGGTCACGAAACGTCTGCAAGAAAACCACCAAGCTGGGCCCCACAGTTCTCCTCCTCCTCCTCCTCCTCCTCCTTCCTCTTCTTCTTCTCCTCCTCCTCCTCTTCCTTCTTCCTCCTCCTTTTTTCCTCCTCCTCCTCTCCACACATCCTTCTAGCACTGATAATGTTACCTAGCTGGGTCAAGAAACGTCTGCAAGAAAACCACCAAGCTCAGACAGCACCAAGGGCCCTACAGTTCTCTTCTTCCTCCTCTTCCTCCTCCTCCTCCTGTATTCTACAGACCCCACTCCCTCCTAGAACACCAAGGATATCCTTCCTTTCACCCTGAGCTACAAATATTCTCCTTTATTGGTATTCGTGTTATAAACCCAATGATAGATAGATATTTTAATGGCGGTATTTATTCGACAAGGCCGGCGAGCAGGATCTGGGCACACAAGCCACAGTTTTATCCAGGAGATTTTTATTATTATTTTTTTTTCCCTCCACTCTCCAGGCTTCCAGACTGACCTGAGAGTGGATGTTGGTGTGTTGCTCCAAACTGACAGCGTGCCCAAATGTTTTCCCACAAACGCTGCAAGCAAAAGGCCGGGTGCCGCTGTGGGATCGTCGAACGTGGACCTCCAGCCCGTGTGGGGTAGAGAATATCTAGAAAGCAAAGGCGTATGGGCCGTCGAAACTCACATTTATGACGGTCACAGGGTCCCCCAGTTTAACAGGAACAGAGTTGGAAGGGACCTTGGGAGGTCATCTAGTCCAACCCCCTGTGACCTGTACTAGGGATTCGAACCGCCGAACTGCCGACCTTTCTGATCGACAAGCTCGGCGTCTTAGCCAGATTCGCTTAACAACCGTGTTCCTAACTGAACAACGGCAGTGATTCACTTAGCAACTGTGGCGAAAAAAGCCATAAAATGGGACAAAATTCACTTAACAAATGTTTCGCTTAGCAACATTAATTTTGGGCTCCATTGCGGTCGTAGGCTGAGGACTACCTGTACACTCCTATGTCTATTTACCCTTGTTGTAGGACTGTAGTATTACTACTACTATTGTTATTATCCGTCTTATCTTCTCTACTAACCCTTATTATTCTCTACTAACCCTTGGTATCCTTATTATGATTATTATTATTACTCTGTTGCTTTACACGTACACTGAGAGCTTTTGCACCGGAGACAAACTCCTTGTGTACACTGAGAGCTTTTGCACCGGAGACAAACTCCTTGTGTACACTGAGAGCTTTTGCACCGGAGACAAGCTCCTTGTGCACACTGAGAGCTTTTGCACCGGAGACAAGCTCCTTGTGTACAATGAGAGCTTTTGCACCGGAGACAAACTCCTTGTGCACACTGAGAGCTTTTGCACCGGAGACACACTCCTTGTGTACACTGAGAGCTTTTGCACCGGAGACAAATTCCTTGTGCACACTGAGAGTTTTTTACTGGAGACAAACTCCTTGTGCACACTGAGAGCTTTTGCACCGGAGACAAATTCCTTGTGCACACTGAGAGTTTTTTACTGGAGACAAACTCCTTGTGCACACTGAGAGCTTTTGCACCGGAGACAAGCGCCTTGTGTGTCTAATCACACTTGGTCGAATAAAATATTGAATTCCAGTGGTTCTCAACCTTTGCTTCATCACGGGCCCTTTTAAATTCCTTTTGTGGCCCCGGACCATGATAACAACCCCCACCCCCGCCCCCCAAGACTTAACTCGAGACTTAAATCATAATGTTTCTTCAAGTCCTCGCGGTGCCCCTGTGACCACCTCAGGTTGAGAACCGGCTTTTCTCTTCTGTTCCGAGTCCTCCGAGCAACTCACTTTGTTGCATATGACACAGTGGTAGGTCTCCAATTCAGGCGAGAACGGCATGCTGTAATCGAGAGGCAGGTCGGAAGCAGGAAGGATCGGGGTGCCGTACAGATGAATGGAGTGCTCCAGCATGGTGGAAGTCATTGATCTGTAGCCAAACGGAGGGCGGAAGGCGTTCCAGGCAAAACTGGGGTTGTAGAACGCGGAAGCGCTCGCCTCTTGAGGTTTTAAAGCCGGGACGGGCACCTCTGAGACAACAGAAAAGGAGCATCAGGGAACATCAAAGGGGTTTCTAACAGGGGGTGAAATGCTATCTGTTTGCTCCGGTTCGGGAAAACTGGTAGCAGCAGCAGCAGCATGTAGTTTGGCGAACTGGTAGCGGCGAAAGCGTGAGGCTCCGCCCACAGCCTGTATGTCGTTACTTCCTGATTTTAACCTGTTTTTGACCCTCTGCGCGTGAAGAGGCGATCGCGCATGAAAGCGCATGCACAAAGGGAACCGGTAGTAAAGCCGGTTAGAACCCACCACTGCCTTCTAGTACTGATGATGTTCCCAAGTTGGGTCATTAAACAGAGCCCACGGTTCAGTCCTGAGCTACAAATACTCTCTTCTATCGATAACCCTTTTTCCTATTGCTTCATTGATGTGGGTTACAAGGAATATTGTCGGTGTGCACTGCAAGGAAGGTTGTTTCGTTGGGTGTCAACCACAAATATTCCTTTATTGCAGGGGTGAAATCCAGCAGGTTCTAGCGAACCGGTAGCGGAAATTTTGAGTAGTTCGGAGAACCGGCAAATACCGCCTCTGGCTGGCCCCAGGAGTGGGGAGGGAATGGGGATTTTGCAATATCCTTCCCCTGCAGTGGGTGGAAATGGAGATTTTGCAGTATCCTTCCCCTGCCACACCCACCAAGCCACGCCCACAGAACCGGTAGTAAAAAAAAAAATCACCACTGCTTTATTGGGTGTGAGGAACTGCCTGAAAACCCAGCAAAGAATTGCTCACCTGGATTTGGTGTTGTCAGTGTTATACTCTGAACAGGAAAATGTTCTTCCTTGTCCTTCTGGAGCTCCTGTTCTTCTTTTGGAGGACAGCATGGTGGACTATCTGCCTGGAAGGCCTTGCTGTCTTCCAGGATGCTGTCATCAGAAATAACTGTAATATCAAGAAGAGAAGGAGGGGGAGGAAGAGGAAGAAGAGGAGGAAGAAAAGGAGGAAAAGAGGAGGAGGAAGAGGAGGAAGAGGAAGAAGAGGAGAAGAAGAGGTGGAAGAGGAGGAGGAGAAAGAAAAGGAGGAGAAGAGGAGGAGGAGGAAGAGAAGGAGGAGAAGAAGAGGAGGAGGAGGAAGAAAAGAAGAAGAGGAGGAAGAGGAGGAGGAGAAAGAGAAGGAGGAGGAAGAGGAAGAGAAGGAGGAGGAAGAGAAGGAGAAGGAAGAGAAGGAGGCGAAGAAGAGGAGAGGAGGAGGTGGAGGAAGAGAAGGAGGAGAAGAAGAGGAGGAGGAGGAAGAGAAGGAGGAAGAGGAGGAGGAAAGGGAAGGGAAGGAAAGGAAAGGAAAGGTAGAAGATAATGTCTTTAAATTGTACTAAAATATCCCTAAGGAACAATTGTGGAAAAAAGTGCATTTCTCACAAAAGCTGAGTTCCGTGGTTTAATTGTGGCTTAAGAAAAGTGTCCTCCCAACGGAATATTTTGGGACGGGGCTTCCTAAATGGGGTATCAGGACCAGCCAAAAGAGAAGAAATGTGCACAAAAGCAGAAGAGGTGGAAAAGAGGAGGTTTATTCTGTGTACATCCGGTAACCTTTTCCAGATTTCTGGGTGGGGAAATTATCCAACCTACCGTCGGAGAAGGACGCTGAGGTGCCCGTATCCCACCTTGGCACCAGGATGCTGTCATCGACGGCACGATGATGGTATGAGTGAACCTTCCTGTTTTTCACTAAGAATGAACGTGGCATCTCCCGTTCACCTCGGGATCAGAGATCCCAAAAAAGGTGGGCTGTAAAAGAGAGGAGGAGGAACGGAGGAGAATTATCAACTTGTCTTCCATCTCTCTCTCTCTCTCTCTCCAACCTGCCTCTAAAATCTTTGCACCTTCTTCTGAAGGGGCCATTGATATCTTCACAGGTAGTTCTTGACTTACAACCATTTGTTTAGCGACCGATATTACAACGGCACTGAATAGAGTGACTTATGACCATTTTTCACACTTAACGACCGTTGCAACATCCCCCCCCACGGTCACGTGATCAAAATTCAGATGCTTGGGGGAACTGACTCGTATTTATGACATGAAAGCAGATTCACTTCACAGCTGTGTCCCTAACTTAACAAGTGCAGGGATTCGCTTAACGATAATGGTGGCAAGAATGGTCGTAAAACGGGACAAAACTCCCTTAATAACTGTCTTGCAGTGGAAATGTTGGCTCAGTTGTGGCCGTAGGTTGATTTGAGGACTATCTGTATTTCCTCCGAACCGTTTGGCACAATCTATGCAAAACGGTAATAAACTGGAAAGTAATAAAAGCATTCGCTTATTTGCATGAATGTTTGTGTTTTCCCATACGGTGCATGAAACGACACAGATATAATTCTAGTGTCTGTTGCTGAAATAAATACAGCCTCGATTTTATCTTTTGGAGATATATATATATATTTTTCCCAGATTGGTTAAAGGAGGACGGCTACAGGAAAACCTAGCTGAACGTAGCTCTTCTCTGAACAAACCCTGATGAAAGAAACCATGATTTAAAGATGCCAGCCAGATCTGAAAGTGAGAAGCAGCGTGGGAAGTATATGCTGTCACCAAACTTTGATAAGTAGAAATTTATCATTGACAAGCGGTCACCCACTTGTCTGATAAGCAATGATATTAATTGAATGAATTCCCACCCTTCTTTGGAAGATAGATACACACACACATATAAACAGAGGGATAGAATCAAGATCACGTGAAGTGTTAATACCACTTTAAAAGGCCTTGGTAAGGCCACCCTTGGAATAATGCATCCAGTTTTGGTCGCCACGATGTAAAAAAGATGTGGAGACTCTAGAAAGAGTGCAGAGAAGAGCAACAAAGAGGATTAGGGGACTGGAGGATAAAATATATGAAGAACGGTTGCAGGAACTGGGTATGTCTCGTTTAATGAAAAGAAGGACTAGGGGAGACACGATAGCAGTCTTCCAATATCTCAGGGGCTGCCCCAAAGAAGAGGCAGTCAAGCTATTCTCCAAAGCACCTGAGGGCAGGACAAGAAGCAATGGGTGGAAACTAACCAAGGAGAGAAGCAACTTAGAACTAAGGAGAAATTTCCTGACAGTGAGAACAATTAATCAGTGGAACAACTTGCCTCCAGAAGTTGTGAATGCTCCAACACTGGAAGTTTTTAAGAAGAGGTTGGATAACCATTTGTCTGAAGTGGTAATTCGGAGGTCCAATCAACCCACAGTGTCATTTTGCGGGATATTCTATTTTGCAGTTTTCCAATTCCAGCCTCCAATCCTCAAAAATATTTAACTTTTCCAACCCAAGTCCCTTTTCCGGAGCGTTGGAAGCCAAGCTCCAAACTCATGTCCTCAAGACACAGCAGCATTTTATCACTCCTTCTCCATATGCTTATCTCTGCTTTTCCTTCCCTTCCCCCCACCCCAAGAAACTTTTAAAATTCACAGTCGGTTTTTTTGCATGCGTTTTTATTTTGGAGCAAAAGCTGCACATTGGCCAATCTTGAAACATATCAGCTAGTTTTGCCAGCGAGTGAACTGAGAAAGCTAGCTAGGAAAACGTGGTGCTCTCTGAGTTTGGTGGTTTTCTTGTAGACGTTTCATTACCAAACTAGGTAACATAATCAGTGCATTTGGTAATGAACCACCAAGCTCAGAGAGCACCAAGGACCCCCATCACCTTCCTCCACTCCACAAACCACACTCCCTTCCAGCACTGATGATGTTAACTAGTTTGGTAATGAAACTTCAGCTGGTGAAACTGCATTCTTTATTAAGATTTACTTAGGAGTAAGAACCATTTGGTTTAAATGCAATTTTGATTTTTAAATGGAAAGACATAAAAGTTCTTGGTTAGTTCTTCTCCCTTGCTTTGTGTGCTCGCCGTGAAGCTATACGAGTTTAAACCATGTTTAATTTAATTAAACAGTTAAGCAATGGGGACATCAGCCTAAGATGGTAGCCTTAAATCAAACAATCTCATTCTTGGTTTAAGGAGACAGTCTACTCTTCTAACTCTTTTAAGATAGGAAGGCAAGAGATTTTCTGGAACCAAAGCCGAAATTTAGGAAAATTCAAGATGTTGCATTGCAGAAATGGAAGACAAGTTTGTAAGGATATTAATTTTGTGCAGTTAAAGCCACAGCTTGGATTTCTGCAAAACTGCCTTCACACAACACCAAGATATTACCAAATTCTTGCATATAAACCCAACATTTGTATAGTTTAGTACAACATGTGAGTGCAGTTTGGTGCAAATAAGCAATCCGTTGCTGGTTCTTCAAATTTCATTTTTAATGATGTGTAAAGAGGTTTGTTGTTTCCATAACACTGAATGGTGATTGCTCTTCTATCTATCTATCTATCTATCTATCTATCTATCTATCTATCTATCTATCTAATTATTTAGCGTGTGGCCTTAACTCCCTAACTCTTATACCAAATGTTATTAAAATCTCTTAAAGCGGATGCTTGTTAAAAACCCTCCCTTTTTCTTCACTCTTCATTCATTCGTTTCTTATATTTTATTAGCCTGACTGGTGTTTGCAATCTGTTTTGACTTTCACTTCTGCATTTTGGATTCCTTGCGGTAAGAATGCCCTAAGATTCATTCATTAGGAATAAACTGGGTAGTGCAAAAATTAAAATTAATTTTTAAAAAATTTTTGCACTACCCAGTTTATTCCTAATGAATGCTTCAAGAATTTTTCATCCACCTTGGTTTGACATGCAAAGAATACAGAAACCAATAATAAGGAGATGCAAAAAACTAAACGTAACCCCACCCAAAGTGGCAACATTTATCAGATTTCAACTGCCTTGCACAAACACGCTTTAAAAAGAAGCTTTCACGAATCCTTCTGTTATATATATTTAGGAGAAATACGGGTAGATATATGCATTTTCTTATTAAATTCGCTTCTTCGGGTTAGTACCTGTTAATGAACCAAACAGGCCCAGAGTTCCATATTTTATGCTAAATCATTAAAGCAAACAAAAAATCAAGAATAAAATTTATTAAATTTAAACCTAGGTTCTGGGATTAATGCAACAGTTGAATATAGCAAAATTAACTGCGAAGCTGGCTCAGTGCAATGGTTAGGCGTAGCAAAAGTAACTGTAAGTCTGTTGGCAGTAGTACATGCTTTTAAAAACAAACACACTATAAATGTAAATAAACTATAGATGTAAATCATAATAAATAAACTCCTAAAAGATTTCTCTCCCTCTCAGAAAAATTCAAACCAGAAATAATAATAATAATCTAAGATGAAGCTATCAGATTTTGAGCTGCAGAAATCCAGGTATGCTATGGAAAACTTGACTCTAGCTATCTCTTCATAATTGCAATTTTTCACAGTTCCTGGCTTATGATGCCAGATTTAAGGCTTTTTTTTAAAAAAATCCAATTTACAAGCCAGGTTTCTTTGCTACATACGCTTAAGACTCCTTCGTCCAATTCCGTCTTTCCAGCGATCACCCAATGTTAGCCAAGTTATCAATGGCACAATATTCATTCGTTTATTCAAAGCATTTTCCCACCTTCTGCTCCTTCCTTGCAAAGGCTCCCAAAGCAACTCAATTAAAATTAATTTTCATCAAGGGATGCTCACAGAACTTCTTAAAAAGTTTTTTTTAAAAAAAAATTGGAGGGAGACAAAGAGAGAGAGAATGTGTGTATGAGAAAGAATGTGAGAGAAAGTGTGTGAGAGAGACAGACGGACAGATAATGTGAGAGAAAGAAAGGAGAGGGAGAGAGAAAGGAGAGGGAGGAAGAGAGAGAGAGAGAAAGAGAGAGATTAAACTATTCAGGAAAAATAAAAACCCCATTGCCTAATTGCATAAATTGTTCCTGCATTCTTAAGTTCCTAATTGATCATCATTTGCAAGAAGAGGAAAATGCAGGAAAATTTAATATTTCTTAAAAAACTGCTTTGACAAGGGAAATCACCTGCTTGGAGGGAGGTTGCAGAAGTTTAGCCTTGAAAGTTGTCTCCCAGGGTGGAGTGTGATGGTTCAGGGCTCCCTTAGCTGGCTTGTGTGTCTCTAGGTTTTTCACCCTCCTGTTATCTACCAAGGGTTGATCCCTTTCTCTGGTTGTTCTCCCTCTCCCTCTCTCTCCCTCTCCCCACTGGGCCCTGCATTCCCCTCCCTGATTTTTCAATCAGATTATTCGTGTCAAAATCTGGCCCCAGCCAATAAGAGAGTCAAACCCCGGAGAGCATTTGCTTATCAAAACAAGCCAGACTTCGAACATTTTTGCATTGCTCAATTGCAGAAACCCAGAAGTAAGTTGTCAAAGCCTTCTACGCAGATTATTCGGTGCTTGGCTGTTTTGGTGGAGTGTTCTTTTGAGATTACCGATTTTTTTTTTCCGGAAAAAAAAAGAGAGAGAAGAAAAGAGGAAAATAATCATATCCATAACCTGCAAATGTTGGAAAAAGCCAACGTTGCTGGTTGCTTGCAAAGCAAACCTTTGTTGTTGATCTAGTTGTAAGATGCATCAAGGAATAAAACTACTGTAATTATTTATATTTAGAACATAGAACATCCTAGAATAACAGAGTTGGATGGGGCTTTAGAGGTCTTCTAGTCCAACCCGCTGCTCGAGGAGGAGATCCTATTATACCATTTCAGATAGTTCTGAAATATCTATGTTTCAAATATACCTATAATAACTACCCTGTTTCCCCCAAAATAAGACGTCCCCTGATAATAAGCCCAATCGGGCTTTTGAGCGCATGGCAATAAGGCCAGGCGCTTATTTCAGGGTTCAAAAAAATATAAGACAGGGTCTTATTTTTGGGAAAACACAGTACCTGAAATACCCTATAACATTTCAGAGGATTCATTTATATTTTTCGTGTTTCTAAACTGCCCGTTTCTCTTAAGGAGGGGCTCTTGTACCTTCGTACAGGTAGACCTTGATTTATGACCACAATTGACCCCCAAATTTCTGTGGTTAAGTGAGACATTGGTAATTCAGATAGTTGGCCACTGGCATGTGGTTAGCAATGGGAATTTACAAAGCGACTAACAACAAGTCCTTGCCTTTACGACCGTAAGATGACTGACAAGCAGCAAAAATGTGACACGACCACAGGTTCTGACTTCAAACACGGGTCATAAGCAGCTTTGGGGAGGACCATTGTTAACTTGAACCGGTCATGAATCGGTTGTAAATCAAGGACTATCTGTAATTTCTTTAGACAGGACATTCATTACAAGTTGTGTGAACCCGGTTATAATGCAGGTTTAGAGTTTAGCACCGGACAATCGTATGAGGATTGTAAAAAACCCTTAAATCAATCAATCCTTGCAACTTTGGAGATGGGTGCATGCCGTCTGGGGGGATTCTGGGAATTCAAAACATCCCAGCACTGCTTCAAATTTATTTTATTTATTTGTTTTAATTTCTATACCGCCCTTCTCCAATATAGGACTCAGGGCGGTGCACAGCCAAAGTAAAATCCAGACATAGAAAGATTAAAAAACTGATTAAAATAATTAAATAATTTGGCCATAATTAAAAACAGTTCCAATTTAAAATAGTTTAAAAATTTGACTCAAGCCAGCCCAGCTAGTTGGAATAAATGGGTTTTCAGGGCCCGACGAAAAATCCGGAGGTCTGTTATTGTACGTAACTCTGGGGGGAGGTTGTTCCAAAGGGTGGGAGCCACCACAGAGAAGGCTCTCCCCCTGGGGGTCGCCAGCCGACATTGTCTGGCGGACGGCACCCTGAGGAGGCCCACTCTGTGCGAGCGTACTGGCCGGTGGGAGGCTATTGGTGGCAGAAGGCGGTCTCGTAGATACCCCGGCCCTAAGCCATGGAGCGCTTTAAAGGTGGTCACCAACACCTTGAAGCGCACCCGGAAGACCACCGGAAGCCAGTGCAGCTCGCGCAGGAGAGGTGTCACATGGGAGCGCCTCGTCGCCCCCATAATCCCCCGCGCGGCCGCGTTCTGGACCAGCTGAAGTCTCCGGGTGCACCCCAGGGGGAGCCCCATGTAGAGAGCGTTACAGTAGTCCAGGCGGGGAGTGACGAGTGCTTGAGTGACTGTGCGTAGGGAGTCCCGATCTAGAAAGGGGCGTAACTGGCGTATCAGGCGAACCTGATAAAAAGCCCCCCTGGCCACGGCCGCCAAATGATCTTCCAAAGACAGCCGTGCATCCAGGAGGACGCCCAAGTTACGAGCCCTCTCCGTGGGGGCGAGTGATTCACCCCCAATAGCCAGCGATGGCATCAGCTGGCTATATCGGGACGCCGGAAGCCACAGCCACTCGGTCTTGGAGGGGTTGAGTCGGAGCCTGTTTCTCCCCATCCAGGCCCGCACGGCCTCCAGACACTGGGACATCACTTCAAGGGCATCATTGGGGTGGTCTGGGGTGGAGATGTACAGCTGGGTGTCATCAGCGTACTGATGGAATTCCACCCCAAAACCACGGATGATCTCACCCAGCGGCTTTACATAAATGTTGAACAGAAGGGGCGAAAGGACCGACCCTTGTGGCACCCCACAAGCAAGGTGCCTCGGGGTCGACCGTTGCCCCCCTGTCAACACAGATTGCGACCGGTCAGAGAGGTAGGAGGAGAACCACCGCAGCACGGTGCCTCCCACCCCCAACCCCGCCAACCGGTGCAACATGATACCATGGTCGATGGTATCAAAAGCCGCTGAGAGGTCTAACAGGACCAGGACAGAGGAACAACCCCTGTCCCGGGCCCTCCAGAGATCATCCACCAATGCGACCAATGCCGTTTCAGTGCTGTGCCCAGGCCGGAAGCCGGACTGGAGCGGGTCTAGATAGACAGCTTCATCCAGGTACCGGGGAAGCTGTTGCGCCACCACACTCTCAACAACCTTCGCAATGAAGCGAAGGTTGGAGACTGGACGATAGTTAGCCAAAACAGCCGGATCCAGAGAGGGCTTCTTGAGGAGGGGCCTCACAACCGCTTCTTTCAAAGCGGTCGGCAGGATCCCCTCACTCAAAGAAGCGTTAACAATCTTCTGGAGCCAGCCTCGTGTCACCTCCCGGGAAGCCAGTACCAACCAGGAGGGACACGGGTCCAATAAACATGTGGTCGCGTTCAGCCGTCCCAGGACCCTGTCCATGTCCTCGGGAGCTACAGGATCGAACTCCCCCCAGGTAACACTCTCAAGACCTGCCTCAGTCATCCCGTCCGGACATACCCAGTCAGAGGCCAGCCCTTCCCGAATCTGAGCGATTTTGTCATACAGATACTGCACAAAATCCTCAGCACGACCCTGCAAGGGATCATCCCGCACCTCCAGATGAAGGAGGGAGCGGGTTACCCTAAACAGGGCGGCTGGGCGATTATCTGATGACGCGATAAGAGCGGCAAAATAACTCGTTTTCGCCGCTTTTATCGCCACTAGGTAGGTCTTAATATGAGACCTCACCAGTGTTCGGTCAGATTCGGAGCGGCTGGTCCTCCAACTACTCTCCAGGCGTCTTTTCCGGCGCTTCATCTCCCTAAGCTCCTCGGAGAACCAAGGAGCTAGGTGAGTTCGGTGCCGGGTCAGAGGCCGCAAAGGCACGACTCGGTCCAAGGCCCCGGCAGCCGCACTATCCCAGGAGGCCACCAGGTCTTCCGCCGAGTCTTGAGCCAGAGTCTCAGGAAATGGCCCAAGCTCCATCTGGAACCTATCCGGGTCCATCAGGCGCCTGGGGCGGAACCACCTGGTCGGTCCCGCCTCCCTGCGGCGGGGTGCAGCGGTCAGAAAGTCCAGTCGAAGGAGCGAGTGGTCAGACCATGACAAGGGTTCGATGGCTATGTCCCCTATATCAAGACCACTCAACCACTGACCAGAGACAAAAACTAAGTCCAGAGTGTGTCCCCCCGTGTGAGTGGAGTCATGAATTAACTGAGTAAGGTCCATGGCCGTCATGGAAGCCATGAACTCCCGAGCCACCTCAGACGTTTCACCGATAGATGGGAGGTTGAAATCCCCCATGATGACAAGTCTGGGGGTGTCCACCGCCACCTCGGCTATAACGTTAAGCAGCTCAGGCAGGGCCGTTGCCACGTGGCAGGGAGCCAGGTACGTGACCAACAAGCCCATCTGTACTCTACGACCCCACTTCACAAAGAGGGACTCACATCCGGCTGTCTGTGGAACAGTGGTCTCCCTTGGATCCAGACCTTCCTTTATAATAACCGCCACCCCCCCCGCCCCTGCCCTGAGCCCTCGGCTGATGAAATGCGTGGAAACCTGGTGGGCACATATCCACGAGGGGGACTCCCCCCTCCTGGCCCAACCAGGTCTCCGTAATACCCGCCAGGTCTGCCTCCCCCTCCTGGATAAGATCATGAATGAGGGGGGCTTTATTAACAACGGACCTGGCGTTGCATAACATCAGTCGAAGGCTCTGGCCCTGAGAATCTGGACAACCTGGGGAACAAGAAAAGCATTGGGGACCGGAATGCGCAATCGCTCTAAGATAGTGAGTGCGCATTCCCGGAACATGATATGGTCCCCAGCTTCCGCCATATCTGCCCCTCCCACTCACTATGCTGATGGAACAGCCCTCCTCAAATCGAACTCCACCCCCCTCCCCGACCTCCGGTTCTATGTCCCTAATGTCGTGGCCCTTCGCTAAGGCTGGTCTTGAACCCGGTGGATATTCCCCAGAACCCACCTTAATCCCCCCCGAACCCCTTAAAATTTTTGTTAAAAACCCGCTAAAAAACCCACTTAAAAAACCCCTCAAACTCTTCTTTGCTGCATGCCATCTCTCGGGGCTCCAACGCCCGTCATCAAGATAGGCCCTCGATAGCGAAGAGGGCCAGACCTGCGAGAGGGGGGAATCTCGCAGGGCACAAAGGTCATTCACCGAGTACATCTGAACATCAGGGGGGGAGATAGTCCATGGCCAATAACCAGGGGCCAATTTGATGTTATCACAGTCGAGAGTGAGTGCCAGGCTTCAACAGAGTTTCGATGGGGCACATTGGACCTCATTGCCCTCTCACGGCAATGGCTGGAGTAAGAATACTGTTTCGAACCGGTAAAGGGTGACCCAGCCCCCCTCTCACGGCGGCTGGTCAACCACGATCATCCAAAGAGCCGGAGTTGAGACAGTAGCTGTGAACCTGCTCCACCAAGACTTGAATCCCCAGATGTAACCTCCATTCAATGGAGGAAAGAATGGGATCAGGTCAGTCCACATAGTCCGGGGCCGGCTCCATGGTGGAGATCATAACAATCAAGAGCTCTAGGAAGGTCAAGATGATACCTAGTCCAGGAGATGATGATAATGGGGGGGGGAGGGAAGAGGAGAGCCGAGGCAAAAAACGCCAGAGGGAGATGAAAAACCCTCAGTCATGGTCCAGCTCTCCCCCGTCCCTCCAGATCTTCCTTATAGTCATGCTGGTCAAATGACCTCTAGGGGGCAGCAAAGGCAAAAGAAATTATATATATGAAGTACTGCTGCCCTCTCGTGGCCATCAGAGATTTGCAACCCAGATCTGTTTATTTAAAGGAGGAGAATTGTGATGTGGTGCTGAATTTGAACTCAGAACCCAGGGATAATGCTTTTAGCGGGTGGAAAGTGGGTTCCTTTCTCCAAAGGAAGAGAAAGGGGAACAGTTGCATGTCAAGGTTGCATGGGTCCTTTTTCCTTGCATTCTTCTCCATGGGTCGTGGGGGGGTGGGTGGGCTGTGGCTGATGGGGTTTGTTGTAGTTCCCCAAAGAACGCTTTAAGAAGAAAAAAAAAAAAACCATTCCAGCAGGCCCGGTTGCCACGAGCAACCAGGTGGGCGTGGCTCGGAATCCTCTCGCCCCGCCCCTTGTTTACCACCCCGCAAGCCTCTCCGCCGCGTCACGTGACCCTCCTCCTCCTCCTTCTTCCCCCTCCTCCTTCTCCCCGCCGGGACTTCTTCTCGGCCTCCCCCTCGGCATCACGAGAGACTCTTTTCCCCCCCTCTCATCTCTCCGCTTGATCCTTCCGCGCCTTCAGACCGGGGGTGACGGCGGGGGAGGCGACCCCTCCGAAGCCGCTTCCTCGGGACCGTGGAGAAGGGTGAGGAGACCCCCGTGTGTGTGTCTGTCTGTGGGGGGGGGGAAAGAAAAGAGTCGTGGCGTGGTGGGGGGGGGGTGGGACTATTTTTTTTACTTCTTATCTCCCGAGCGGGGCGGGGCTGGGCGCGGAGGGATCCGCGCGCGGCGCCCGGAGGGTGGCAGGGCCAAGATGGCGGCGCCCTGTGGGTTAGAAGAGGCTTGAGCGGTAAACAGCTGAGGGGCGGAGGAGAAGGACGAGGAAGGGGGTGAGTCCCCGCCGCCGGGGAAAGGGCCTCCGCGCGGCGGAGAAAGCGAGGAGGAGAGCCCGAGAGGAGGCAGGGGAGCTGTGGGGCGGGGCGGCTGCGGGGGGGGGGGCGGGGGGGGCTGCTCCCTGTGGGGCTGAGGGACGCTGCTATGAGGCGGCGGCGGGGCTGCTAGGCCGGGCCTTCTCCTCAGGGTGGGTCGTGGTGGGGAAAGGCCTCGCTGGGTCTCTCTTTTTTTTTGACGGGGGGGAGGGAAACAAGGGGGTTTTTTTGTCCCCTTTTTAATTCATATCCGCTTTATGGGATTCACTGGGCTGGTCCAATGAATTTCCCCTCCCCCCCCTCATTAACCCCCCTCATATAATTCTTATTAAAATTAAACGACGAGCGAGCCCAGGTCGTGCAGCTAAATTTGGGGGAAAAAATAAAAAAAAAATAATAATGAACGTCTTAATCCCGCCAATGTAATTTTATGCGGGACGTTTTCTATTAATTACGTTCATTTGCGATAGGTAGGGTCTAAGCCGGGGTCGCTCTTTTGGCCTCATGGGATGGATCATGGGCAGAGTTTTAAAGGAAAGGGGCTTGGAGGGGGCGGTTATATATTGTTAGTATATATTAGGATGAGATATGTTATGTATTTATATACCCCTGGCGTTTATGATATGTGTTATCTCTAGGGTCACTCGTTACATTAAAAAAATTATATGCAGAAGGTCTGGGTGGGAGATTTTATATATCTATTTATATATCTATTTTATATCTATATCTATATCTATCTGTATCTATCTATAATATCTATCTATCCTTTGTATATATGACTTTGTATAAATTTACAAAAGGATGAAGGCTATTGCTTAACGCATTGTAAGCCGCCCTGAGTCTCCGGAGAAGGGCGGCATATAAATCAAATTAAAAAAAATAAAAAATAAATAAAGATAGATAGATAGATATCTGTATATGTTTATGTTTATATATTTATATATCCACACACACACATATACATATACATACATGTGTATATCTAGCTATCCATCTATCTATATCTAAAAGTGTTTTTTCTGTCGAAGCACCTGATCTACCCCAATATGGGAGGGAGCATACTTCCAATCCAAGTAAGAGTATGACTAGCTGATGAGAGCTAAATAGCTTGAAATAGATCTATACTAGTCTCCCTTCTTTATCAGCAAATATAAATTTGATTCTCTCTCTCTCTCTCTCTCTCTATCTATATATATTTCGCTTATATATATAATATAAATGCATGCATATCTCATATATGTGTGTGTGTGTGTGTGTATATATATATATATATATATATATATATATATATATATGAGAGATATACATGCATTTATATTGCATGCATTATAATGTGTACAGGATCTTTTAACTTTAATAGAATTATATTTAGAGTTAATGCAAGGGGTTGGTGGGGGAGATAGATATGATATATATACAAGGTATAAGATATACATGCATTTATTTTATATGCATTAGGATATATATTATCTAGCAGCACTCATTAGTGACTATGAATTCATTACCTAGTGAATAGAATTATATACAGAAGGCTGGATGGGCTATATATGTATGTATTTGATATATGCATATATATGTATGTATGTATTTTTCTCTCAGCCAGGTTTTTCCTACGTAAATCAAGATCTTTATACAGCCATAGTTCAGTGAAATCTCATTCACTAGTTTCTAGGCTTTTATCAGACATCAAACCAGCATTTTGCTGTCTGTTGTGAGACTTAAGGGAGACAAAATGCTGGTTTGATGTCTGATAAAGCCTAGAAACTAGTGAATGAGATTTCACTGAACTATGACTGTATAAAGATCTTGATTTACGTAGGAAAAACCTGGCTGAGAGAAAAATACACATGACCTACGAAAAGAGAATAGTGTGTATGTGTGTGTATATATATATATATATGTGTGTGTGTGTGTGTGTATATACACACACACACATTTATATACATTTATATTATATACCTTATAAATACATAGGATCACTAGTTACATTCATAGAATTATGTGCAGAGTTAATGAAAGGGACTGGATAATGTATGTAATCCAAGGGGCCGGGTAGGTGGGGTTGAGGGGAAGGATTGGACCCCTTTTCATAAACCAGCAATCATGGTTGGGGGGGGGGTTGAAGTCCAAATCGGGAGAGGGGTTTCCCTTGAAGCCTGCTTTTTTAGGCATCTGAATGGGTGCAGGTTTTTTTTTTTTACCAGATTATTTTTTAAAAGAGAGAAAGAGACAAATCATCCTGAGTAGCTGATTTGGGATGAGCTGGGTGAAAATGGGGAGGGGGCAAAGGTCAGGTTTGGGAAGGAGTGGCAAAGAAGGAGGAGGCTGGGAGGAATGCAGGACCTGGGGAAGACAAGCCCCCCCCCCAATAAATGGCAGAACAATTCCCCTTTGAAGGGTATTTCTAGGACATCTTTGCTTTTAACTCGAAGCAATCGAGGTATGCAATCAAGGTTGGGCAGGAAGGAGGGGTAAAAAAGGTTTTGATTGGTTTTTATTGCATATAAAATATTTTTGTTTAATGCAATTGCAATACATTCAAAATGGAGCTTTGTGGGTTTGTCTTTGTGAAGCTCTGAGCTTCAGGCTTGTCTGGGTTCCCACACTGGTGTCCTCCAGCTATTGCAGAATAAAGTAGGTAAAATGACTTGGGTGATGGTTTGTTTGTTTGTTTGTTTTTGCAGAATGCAGTAGGTGAGCTAAAGAGATCTGTGTGTCATTAAAAAGCCATAGCTAAATTACAAACGGCCCTACTACTGTTGTTCCATCCATCTTTGTTGCAGTAACTGGCAGTGGGGTGTGTGTGTGTGTGTGAAGAAGAAAGACGAATGACTTAAAGAGGAACTCTTTAACCCTAAAACAAGACAAGGCCAGCTAGGCTTCATAAATTAATTCCACTCTTGGATTATATGCTATTTCCTCCCCCTGGAAACTGGCTATTCAAATGTTTTCTTGATCTAAACCTGGAGAGGCGTCAGTAGCCACATTTAAGCCACTTGAAGTCCAATAATTTGGTTTTTCCACCCTTCTTCTTACCAGCTATGGATGGCTATTTATCAGGATTCCTTTTAATTTGGTGGCCTTTCCAACTATTGACTTCTCCCTGTCCCTGTGTGGTTTGTCTGGTACTTATTTAAAAGGAAAGACAGATTGTTTTGCCTAAATAGGACTTCAGTTGATTAATATAGAACCCCCTTTTTTTTGCTATTATTTTTTTTTAAAAAAAAAACACACACACCTTCTTTCTTTTGGAAAATAATCATGTTGGTGGATCCAGGAGAGATAGCTTCATGGAGGCTTTTATTTAAAAAGGCCATTTTAATTTTCATTTGAATTCTTTCTCTAGCGCATGCTACTGCTTCTAGGTGAAATTGGTCTAGTTATCTACAGTTTGTATGCATGTCTGACTTAGATGTGAGAGGAAAACTCATCTAGGCTAAGGCCTTGAGCTTACAAAGCTCTCTAAATTCTTAAGCTCCTGAAGAGTACTGACTTGTTTTTTTTTTAATCCTAATTCCGTCAAAATTGTTCTTTTGAAATGGAATAATTTTCATTTATGTTATTCATTCGTCTTACGTTATGTCTCGAACCAACCCAAATCCTACCACTGGTCAGCCCCGGAAAAAATCTCATTTTAAGAGATGGGCAATAATATTACTAATTTTAAAAGCCTTGACCTGTTTTTAGAATGTTTGCCATGTGATCAAGTTGGCAGGAATTGGCTCTGTTCTCTCTCTCTCTCTCTTTGTGTGTATGTGAGTTCAGCTGCTGGGTCCTTATGTGGTTTGTTGAACCATATTTTCCTGTTGTGTATAAAGTTTACAAAGAAAGATACTTTTGCTTAAGTTGGTTTTTTTATTTAAAGCTACCTTTATAAATGCACTTTGCTGTTAGCAACAGAGTAGCAAGTGACTGCTTCTAAACTGTGTTTGCAAATTGGGAGAAGAAAAAACAAACAAGACCTGGAAATAGATACTCAAATTGTGTAATCGATTATTTGGAGTTCAAAACAAGTTCCTCTCCCGACTGCAGGTCTGTTGTATGCTTTTTTTTTAAAGAAACCAGCATGGCTAAACCACCACCTTTCCCTCCCAAACAAACAATTTCAGAACTTTTACTGACTTCTAAAAGCTGAAGATTGCACAGAGGGAAGGAAGCAATCAAGCTAGAACCCCTTTCACATGTTCATTCAAAATAAATCGTATTTATGAGTTGGATGTTGGCTTCCAAGCTTCTCTTTGAAATGCTGCAGGAGAGATTTAAGAGCTGTGCATATCTATAGCATATGCAACTTGTAATGACTTAGATGTCAGCAAGCATTTGTGACAGTACAGCTGGTCCACGACTTACAACAATTGAGCCCAAAATTTCTGTTGTTAAGTGAGGCATTTGTTAAGTGAGCTTTGCCCCCCCCCCCGTTTTACGACCTCTCTTGCCTCAGTTGCTAAGTGAATCAATGCAGCTGTGAATCTGGCTTCCCCATTGACTGGGCTTGTGAGAAGGTCGCAAGAGAGGATCACGTGACGACAACCCCCCCAGTTGCCCAGATGCAACTTAAAAACAGGTTTTTTTAGAGCAAACATCCCCCCCCCCCCAAGTTTGGTAGTTCCACAGCCAGCATGGCCATTGAGTGAGGATTCTGGGAGTTGAAGTTTAGAATTGCCAAGTTGGAAACTCTGCTTTAGGGCAGTGCCAGCCTCTGGCTTGTTATAGGCAAAGAATCAGGTGGAACAGAAAATCTAGAGCATGCCAAGGAAGATGGTTATAGGCATATTGGCCCATTGGGTGCCAAGTTGGTGACTCCCAAGGCTAATATAGAAAGTGCTGGTTTTTGCAATATCTTGTTTGCACTCATTTTCTTGTTCTAAAGAAGAAATTCAAGCATACGAATACGGTTAAATTCGATCTTCCCATATTCTTCGCTTGATCTTTGCTGTAATTTAAAATATTACAGATTGATACATGGCTAGATTTTTTTCCCCCGCATGATTTCCCCCATTTGGTTATATAGATTGGCTGATTGGGATAAGACTGTGGACCATGACAAAAATTTGTTACAAAGAAAGTATTCTGTTATACTAAGCTTTTTAATTGAGCCTTTCCGATTATAGATAATCCTTACGACCACAATTGGGCCCAAAATGTTCCCTGCTAAGCAAGATAGTTGATCAGGGAGGTTTTGCCCCTGTTTACGACCTTTCTTGCCACAGTTGTTAAGTGGATCCTTGCAGTTGTTCAGTTAGCCCCACGGTTGTTAAGCGAATCTGGCTTCCTGTGGGCGTTGCTTGTCAGAAGGTCGCAAAAGGGAATCCCCATGACCCTGGGACACTGCAATCGTCATAAATATGACCCAGTTGCCAAATTTTGACCGCGGATACAGCAACAGTCACAAGTGGGGGGGAAACGGTCATAGATCACTTTTTTCAGCGCCGTTCTCACTTTGAACGGTCACTAACTGGACTGTCGTAAGTCAAGGACTACCTGTACTTGGTCTCTGTTATACAAACATTTGACCTACAGGCATAATTTGTATTTCACGAGGATTTTGTTCTATAATTCAGAAGTGCAGTAGCAGTAGGAACTCACGTTTTATGCGTTTCTCCCAAGAAAAACATTGGTGAATTGTCCCAGCAAAGACCTGGATATTCCTTAATGGCTTCCAAACAATATTTTAAAAATCAAAACACACCCAATGTTTTAACAATTATTACAGGTTTCTTTTGCCTTTCCTCTTTTGAGAGATATGTACTCACTGGGTTTTTTCCTCCTCTTTTTCTTTTTCTTTTCCAGTTCTGTGATCATGAAAAAGCCAGATTGTATAGTGGTGGAAAGGAAGAAACTACTTAGCAGCCAAGCAGGTACATTTCTAACCTCTGTATTTTTATGCATCAACTGAGGTTTTTCTGTCCAGATTTGCAGGCAGGGTGTGGACCGTACAGGTAATCCTCAACTTACAGCAGTTCATTTAGTGACTATTCAAAATTGCATGGCACTAAAAAAAAAAATACCACGTGACTTACAAACGTTTTTCACACAACTGTTGTGGCATCCCCATGGTCAGCTGATTAGAATTTAGACGCTTGGCCACTGACTCATATTTATGACGGTTGCAGTGTCACGGGAGGGGGAGGGGGGGAGTGCGGTCATGTGAGTCCCCTTTTGCGACTGCCTGACAAGCAAAGTCAATGGGGGAGCCAGACTCGCTTTCACGACCTTATGACTAACTTAAACAACCACAGTGATTCATTTAAAAACTTTATGGCAAGAAAAATTGTAAAATGGGGCAAAACTCGACACAACAGAAATTTTGGGCTCAATTCTGACTGTAAGTCAGGGGTGGAATCCAGCAGGTTCTGACAGGTTCTGGAGAACCGGTAGCGGAAATTTTGAGCAGTTCAGAGAACTGGAAAATGCCACCTCTCGCTGGCCCAGGAGTGGGGAGGGAATGGGGATTTTGCAGTATCCTTCTCCTAGAGTGGGGAGGGAATGGAGGTTTTGCAATATCCTTCCCCCAGGAGTGGGGAGGGAAGGGAGATTTTGCAGTATCCTTCCCCTGCCACGCCCACCAAGCCACACCACGCCCACCAAGCCACGCCCACAGAACCAGCAATAAAAAAAATTGGATTTCACCACTGCTGTAAGTCAAGCACTACTTGCATCGGATGGATTGCCTGGAATTCAGGATCAGTGGGTGATGGGAGAGCCAAAGAGACATTTTCCAAAATCTATATTTTCTCTTCACCTAGTTTGACAGGAGCACCCATGTAGAACTGGAAGCAACTGTGCCTTGTGTGAACACACTGTCATGCATGTCAGCGCCTAGCGTGAAGCAGGATGTCTCAACAAACAAATATTGGGGAACTTCTCCCCATGTTGGATTCTCCAGTCCTGCCTGTCCTGGAAGATATCATGGCTGTGTTTAGAGACAACCTTGCTTCAGGTGGGTTTTGATGCTGGAGCTCTCTTGCCTTTTGTTCTGGGTGCCTAAATCACAAGCAGAAAATGTGAGTTCTAGTCCTGCCTTAGCTATGAAAGCTAGCTGAGTGGTTTTGGGTCAATCACCAGGAGATGGTGAGTTCTAGTCCCACTTTAGGAATGAAAACCAGCTGGGTGACATTAGGCCAATCACCAGGAGAAAGTTATAGTCCTGCCTTTGGCATGAAAGCTAGTTCTGTAACCTTGGGCCAATCACCAGGAGATGGTGAGTTCTAGTCCCACCTTAGGCATGAAAGTTGGCTGGGTGACTTTGGGCCAATTGCTCTTTTCTCAGCACAACACAACCTACCTCACAGGTTTGTTGTTGGAAAAATAAGCGGAGGGAGTCGTGTTGGACACGCTCTCTGTCTTATTTTTTAATAAATAAAAGTATTAAAAGATTGCCTACGCGACTGCTGAAAAAACCAAGTCATTTTGTGCGAGTTGATTTGTGTTTTTTTTTTTTTTGTTGTTGTTGTTGTTCTGTCCGGATGGCGGATTGACACAGATCGTGGACCCATGCTGGTGAATTCTTTGGTGGATTACTACTTGGAAACCAGCTCCCAACAAGCTTTGCACATCCTAACTGCTGTTCAAGAACCACATGACAAGGTAAAACGAGAAGAATGATTTGCATCCAGGCGATGGGAGCACTAGTTCCCAGCCATAGTTGGCAAGGAATAAGCCGTTTTGGGTTCCGTTCACATCCACAACGGCCCCAGATCATTTCCCTGTTCAGGAGGCATGACATCATCTAACACCCCCTGTTTCTGTCCGTGGCCCACGCTTTTAATTCCTTCCCTTTTTAAAAATCTTTCCCCCAGCACCTTCTCGATAAAATCAACGAATACATGAGCAAGCCCGCTACTCGTCTCGCCACTCTTTCGCTACTCGGCCATGTGATTAGATGTCAGCCCTCCTGGAAACATAAGCTCCCTCAAGCCCCCGTTCTCCTTTCCCTCCTCAAGTGTCTCAAGGTAAGGGCTTGATGCCGTTATAAATCTCATTGATTACCGTATTTTTTGGAGTATAAAACGCACCTTAGTTTTTGGGGAGGAAAATAAGAAAAAAGCTGATTGGCAGGTGGATCGCCTCCCAGAATACCTCCAATCAGCTGTTCCCAGAAGTGAATTTTAGCAACAGGTTCCTTGGTTGTGAGCTCTGTGCCTTGCTTATTTTTCTGCCTCTGAAACTCTGTTTCAGAAAAAACTTTTTTTCCTGCCTCTGAAAGCCTCCAAAACAGAGCTTCAGAAAAAAAGCCTCTGAAGCTCTGTTTGGGGGCTTTTTTTTCTGAAGCTCTTGTTTGGAGGCTTTTTTTCTGAAGCTCTGTTTGGAGGCTTTTTTTTCTGAAGCTCTTGTTTGGAGGCTTTTTTTCTGAAGCTCTTGCGTGGAGGCTTTTTTTTCTGAAGCTCTTGTTTGGAGGCTTTTTTTCTGAAGCTCTTGTTTGGAGGCTTTTTTTCTGAAGCTTCATTTCTGATGCTTTTTTCAGCCTCTGAAACCTCCGTTTGAGAAGCTGGGCAGGGCTACATTTGGAGTATAAGACGCACCCAGATTTTCACCCTCTTTTTTTGGGGGGGGGGGAAGGTGCGTCTTATACTCCGAAAAATACGGTATGTTTGGCTTACAGGGATAGAGGGAAGTTCTGACATTCAGCTGTTTTCCAATGCCAAAAGAATCTCATGTGTGTAACCAGGGGCTTGATTTATTAATTACCAAGTCAATGTTGACCCTTAGTGGATACCATAGCTAGCTTTTTTAGATAGCCCTGCTGGTGCAGTGGTTAGAATGCAGCATTGCAGGCTAATTCTGCCCCCTGTCAGGAGTTCAATCCAGACCGGCTCAAGATTGACTCAGCCTTCCATCCTTCCGAGGTGGGTCAAATGAGGACCCAGATTTTTGGGGGCAAGAGGCTGACTCTGTAAACTGCTTAGAGAGGGCTGCAAAGCACTATGAAGCAGTATATAAGTCTAAGAGCTACTGCTCTTTTTTGAGGATCTGTCCTCCATCTTCCAACAATGCTCTTGCCATTGAGTTCCTCCACTCGTTACCGGCTGCTTTCCTCCTTTTTCCCTCCACTTTTCCCCAAGGTTACAGGCTTCAGCCAGGAGACCACATCTATTAGAAATGTGTGCCATTACGTTTCTAAAGTTGCTTATTCCAAACTCATCCATTCTTGCTCATCCTTGATGTATCAGCTGCCTATTAATTCCAGACCTTTTTCCCTTTCATGGCAGACTGACACCGACGTCGTGGTCCTCACAACTGGGGTGCTAGTGTTAATCACGTTGCTACCCATGATCCCTCAGTCTGGGAAGCAGTACCTTCACGACTTTTTTGGCATCTTCGGCCGCCTTTCATCTTGGTACTTGAAGAACCCAGGTGAGATATTGAGAAGGTCCCTCTGGTTTTAGATAGAATGCTGGCCCATCGCCCATCCATCTCCGAATGAATATTATTAAATGCTTCCTTGGGTTATTGGAGTCTCAGAGAGTCACAAACCAATTAAACTAATTGTCTCCTACAAACTCCATCCCCTTTCGCTCCTCTTTTATTCCCTCTGGGAGGGGCCCTTCATCGTCCACCTGTGGCCTTACTCCCAAGTTGACCCTTGTTCTTTAGCTGTTCCCTTCATCTGGCAACTCTGCCCATGCGCACACTGGGAACAGGCTCCAGCTGTTTGTCTGCCTCACTGATGTCTGACTCCGAAGGCAGCTGATAACTATCAGACGGCCCTGGCCCCCCTCTCTGCCTCCGATGCAGAGCCCTCATCAGAGCCTTCCCCAGACTCCAGGACTGGCCCATGTTCCTCCCCAACCTCCCCACTGTCCGAATCTGCTACCAGCTCTGCCGGCTGCCGAGGGGCCACTTCATAGAGCTTGGAGATGGCTTGAAGCCTTCTTAAGATAAGCTTAAGATCCGCTGGCGGGGCACAACACTTCTCTGTGGTCCTAATCTCTACCTTGCTGTAGACAAGAAGGAAGAAGTTCAAGGAGAATCCCTCAAGAACCTTTATGAAGGCCCTCAAATTTCATTTTGAGCAAGGGGAGGTCTTACGTTGTTTTCAGAATTGGGCATTGGAGAGGGTGATGGCGAAAGAGAATCGGGGGACTCCCGGGTGTGTAGAGTTGTGCGAGAAGTGATGGGCATGATATGTTTTATGTTGGCTTTCTCCCCAGGCCACGTGGCCGAGATCTACCTGGTCCACCTCCACGCTAGCGTGTACGCCCTCTTTCACCGCCTTTATGGAATGTACCCGTGCAATTTTGTCTCCTTTCTGCGCTCCCACTACAGTATGAAGGAAAACCTGGAGACCTTTGAAGAGGTGGTCAAGGTAACCGAAAGATGGCAGGACCATGCAGGTTGATGGTCTCACTGCCGGAAGCATCTCTTAGAGTGTTCTGACCTAGGCTCCCTTAAAAAGCAGGAAGCAGGAATTGTTCCCGGGAAAACCTCTTTTATTTACACAACTGAGAATTCCTTTCGTTCACATTCAGCAAGCTTTGTCCAAACAGTTTTTCAAAGGAATATTTATCAACACAGACCTTCTCTCGCTTGGCAAGCTGCCATGTTACTTGTTTCCAAATGCAGTACAAGGCCAAACTTGGCACAGAGTCTCTCAGAGTCACGGAACGAACGAATTATTTCCTGCAAAAGCCCACTTCCCATTCGCTCCTCTTTTGTTTCCTATGGGAGGGGCCAATCACCTCCAAGCTGTGGCTTTACTCCCAAGTCGACCCTGCTTTCTGAGTAGTTCTTGTCTTCTGGCAGCTCTGCGCATGTGCACACTGGGAACAGGCTCCAGCTGTTCCTCTGCCTCACTGCTGTCTAGCTCCCTCTCTGCCTCCGACGCAGAGTCCTCATCCGAACTTTCCCCAGCCCCCAGGACTGCCCCATGTTCCTCCCCAACCTCCTCACTGCCCGACTGCTGCCAGCTTCGCCGGCTGCCGATGGGCCACAACATAGAGCTTGGAGATGGCTTGAAGCCTTCTAGCTAGCTTAAGATGAGAACCTTTCTTAAAAGTGGCTAGGAGAGAGCAGAGCAGAGGTCCACTCCATCCACTGGATTAAATTAATAGAAGGAAAAACTTGAGATGTTTCCTGCAGAAGATCTAAAGCTCTCCCAAGTGGAAAGGGAAGGACTCCCTTTCAGAATCGATCCATGCCAATCTAAAGTGAAATGGGCCAGTTTTTGGATCTTATGCTTGTCCTGCTCGGCTCAAGTCTCTGGAAATCGGCTCACCTCTTGAATATTGGGAAGGAGCTTGTTCCTTGGGTTGGATAGTCCTCAACGAAACATTCTATGAAACCAAAACGTTGCCTTTCTCCTTGTCTCATGGTGCCTTTGTCCCCGTTATGAGACCTCTTTGCTCTCCTTTCAGCCAATGATGGGCCACGTCCGTATCCATCCGGAGCTGGTGACCGGTTCCAAAGATCATGAGCTGGACCCTCGGAGGTACGTTCGTTCCTCTCTCTGGGAACGGAAGGTTGGGAATCAACGCCCTCGTAATCGTTTGGATTACGGGAAGGTTCTCCCTTCAAAATCCAGAGTGGCAAGCCTTCGAGCAGGTGTGGAAACCGGCAGGTGCTTGTGCCTCCCAATAGGTGGAAGAGGCTAGAAACGCACGACGTGGTGATTGAATGTGCCAAAATCTCCCTGGATCCAGCAGAGGCATCCTATGAAGACGGCTACTGCCCAATCTCCCTACAAGCCTGCGCGCACCTATCGCTTCGCCCCGTCGACCCCGACGCCAGCTCTTACCTGATACCCCACAGTAGTCTGGGTAAGAAGCTTTAATCCTCCCAAATGTATTAGGAGGAGGAGGACTGCAGGGTCCTTGGTGCTCTCTGAGCTTGGTGGTTTTCTTGCAGATGTTTCGTTACACAACTAGGTAACGTTGTGGGAGAAGGGAGAGGAGTGGAATGGAGGTTGTGGAGTGGAGGAGAAGGAGAAGGGTGGAGAAGAGGAGGAGGAAGAGGAGAAGGACGACGACTGTGGGGTCCTTGGTGCTGTGTGAGCTTGGTGGTTTTGTTGCAGACGTTTCATTACCCAACTAGGTAACATTATCAGTGTCAGAAGGGAATGGAGGTCGGAGAGAGGAGGAGTGTAGCGTCCTTGTGCTCTCAGAGTTTACTTGTTTTCTTGGAGATGTTTCATTACCCAACTAGGTAACATCATTAGTGCTAGAAGGGAGTGGGGTGCAGAGAGTGGAAGGGAAGAAAAGAGGAGGACTTGGGGTTCTTAGTGCTCTCTGAGCTTGGTGGTTCTCTTGCCGACGTTTCATTAAGCCAACTAGATAACATCATCAGTGCTAGCGTGTGTGGGGTTTGCTTCCTGTTAGGTGTGTGTGATTTTCTTCTTCGTAGTTCCTTGCTCAGGGTGTTGTCTTCTGCTTGATGGTTTCTCTGGTGCAAATCCCCGCTTATCTGTATTTAAAAAGCGAGCAAGCCCCACACTCACCAGCACTGATGATGTTCCCTAGCTGGGTCATAAGATGTCTGCAGGGAAACCACCAAGCTCAGAGAGCACCAAGGACCCCACAGCTCCAAACTCTGGGTTCCAAATCTTCTCTCCTGTTGAATATTTCTTGCATTAGGCTATGTTCTGTCCCCCTTCCCCACACAGGCAAACACACAACCAGGCACGCCTGCCAAGATTTTATTAAGCAATCAGACTAGAAACCCTTGCAGATAAGAGTTTTGGCAGTAAACTGCGAAATGCCTGCCAAGTCAGTTTTCACTCACAGTTAGCAAGAGAGAGTTTATCCTCAGTCCGGTTCAGTAGCAAAAAGTAATCCACGAAGCAAGAGTAAGCCAAGATCCAATCCAAATATGCACAAGCCAGATTTCAGGTAACGCGATGTGACTCTCAGGCTTTTAACTTTGACCGTCACAAAGCCTGAAGAGCAATCCCACCCACTTTTATTCCTTGTGGGGTGTGGCTCAGTGACTCAGCTCAATCTCTGGCCCTCCCACACCTCTTTCGTTGCTGCGCACGCTTCTCCCTCCGACGCTGCCTGGGATCAAGCCAGGATTCATCATCCTCGCTCCCTATCTGTTGTTGTTCCGATAGGCTTTCCTCCTGGCATATCCCAGGCTGTTCCTCTTGGCCTTCAGATGGAACCTGAGGCATTGCCAGAGAGGAGGGTCCTGGAGAGGGAGGCCTTGTCAGTTCCTCCCCATCACCTCCTGAGTCCTCTTCCTCTGTTAGGACAGAGTTGGGGTCACAACAGGCCAACTACTCTCTCAATGATGCTGAAAAAAATGATTTGCAACCAGTCCTTGCCCTTAGCTGTTGCAGCGTCCCTGCGGTCACATGACCCTAATTTGCAACTCTCCCTGGGGGCTTCTGACCAGCAAAGTCGATGGGGGGAGCTGGATTAACCTAACATCCTGTCTTGTCTTTTCTGCTCTTTTAACTGCAGTAGCCGCGACGTCTACCCCTTACTCTGCTTCTCAGCTAGTCCTCTCCCAGATACCAGGGCAGCTACCTCACATCCTCAACCCCCAGTCCTCAAGCTTGTCCACTGAGCCTCAGCAGGTAACGGGGTGGGGTTTGTCGTCTCGGAGGACCAAGTTGAAATCTTTCCTTTGGGCGGGTCCCCCGCAGGTTGGTTGGGGGGGGGGGAACAGGGACGGGACCCAGTTTGCAAAGTGGGCTCTTCGGACTACTTTAAACCTGCCTTCTTTGCGTGGCAGTTTCAAGAAGAGGCTGGCCGGCCATTTGTCTGAAGTCGGTTTAGGGCAGTGATGGCGAACCTGTGCCCAAACTGCGCTCCCGCGCGCATGCCTAGACTGAAAGGTGCACGTGTGCGTGAATGGCACATGCGCAGCAGAGGCCTGAAGACCAGCTGGCCGGTGGGAGGCAGGGGAATCCCAACATTGACAGCGCGGCAAATGCTAAGATCTTTTTCTTTTGTGAGCTTCTGTTTCGTCGTTTGCCGGGAAACAGAAGCTCACGAAAGAAACTCCACGAAGATCTGACCTGGGGCAACGGCGCGCGTGCCAGCGGAGAGGGTTCTGTGTGCCGTCTCCTCCTTCAGCAGGGGGTTGGGCTAGAGGACCTCAATGATCCCTTTCCAACTCCGTTATTCAGTTAAATAACCCACGTGGATGCCCCAGTGGTGAACCTCAGGCAAGGGAGCATGTGGGAGGGGGGAAGCTCAGATTGCTACAAAAAGCTATAATTTCCCCCACCTCCTCCTCTGGAGTAACTCAATTTATTTTTCAGGCGCTTTTCTGGAGCCCCTCTGCTGTTTGTGGCATGACCACCCCTCCAACTTCTCCTGGCCTTGTTCCGGAGCCTTTGCAGACTTCTTCCCAGCCTTACACCAAGTTCTTCAGCACAGCCGGTATGACGTATTGCTTTTCCCAATTTCTTCCCCTTTCCCCAGGCACCAGGGGTGAAATTCAGCAGGTTCTGGCGAACCGGTAGCAGAAATTTTGAGCAGTTCAGAGAACCGGCAAATGCCACCTCTGGCTGGCCCCAGAGTGGGGTGGGAATGGAGATTTTGCAGCATCCTTCCCCTGGAGTGGGGAGGGAATGGGGATTTTGCAGTATATTTCCCCTGCCACGCCCACCAAGCCACCCCACAAGCCACCAAGCTAAGCCCACAGAACCGGTAGTAAAAAAAAAAAAATTAATTCCACCACTGCCCAGACATATGAAATCTTGGATTTGTCTGGGCCTCTGTTCAGCCACTACGTTACCCCTCTGGTATACCGGGACATTTATTCGGGGGTGGGTGAGGGCGAGGCAGGGAAGGGGGGCTTAAGAAGCTGAAGCTGAGTACAGACAGTGCCCAACTTAACAACTGTTCATTTAGTGACCAAAGTTATCACGGCACTGAGAAAAAGTGACTTACGACCGTTTTTCATACTTAATGACCATTGCAGCATCCCCCAGGTTCATGTGATCCAAATTCACATGACCCTGGGGGCAGCTGTCTCATATTTATGACGGTTGCAATGTCCCCGGGGGTGTGTGTCACGCAATCCCCTTTTGCGACCTTCCGACAAGCAAAAGTCAAGGATTCGCTTAACGACTGTTACTAACTTAACCACTGCAGTGACTGACTGAATCGCTGTGGCCAGCAAGGTTGTAAAACGGGGCAAATCTCTCTGGACAGATGTCTCATCAATAGAAATGGGCTCAATTTGTTGTAAGCCGAGGACCGTTTTTAAGGAAGTGGGGCGGATGCCATTCGAAACGTCACAACGTGAGGGGTCTGATGGGTGCGTTCACAAAAGGGGCCACGTTGCAACCTGCGGGCTTAACCAGCGAGCGTAGAGTCTTCCGCACGTTCTCTTACTCCTTGGGGGAATTTTGGTCTCAAGTCAAAAGATCTTTTGCAAAATAAAATGCTTTTCTTAGAATGTGAACCGTTGCTTTGCCTGACCGCTGGCTCCGTAGGCAATTTTCCTTTTTCTTGAAGAAAAATAACATGTTTCCCCGAAAATAAGACCCTGTCTTATATTTTTTGAACCCCGAAATAAATGCTTGGCCTTATTTTCGGGGAGGTCTTATTATTTTAGGGCACATGGAGCATGATGGGGCTCCTCTTTCCGTCTTACCTGATTTCCAGCTCTGCATTTAAATATTTTCATGGAGGGCTTATTTTCGGGGGATGTCTTATTTTTGGGGAAACAGGGTAGCAATAATCAGACCCGTGAAGCCAAAAGGCATCGTTTTGGCTCTTCTTTTGCTAAAGTTTGCTAAGCTTCGTTGGAAATCCCCTGTTGAGCAGCTGGGAAAAAGGAATGTCCCAGCAGCGGCAGCCAAAACCCATCTTCTGTTCTGCATTTCAGACGATTTGGTTCCGAGTTCAGTTCCTGCGACAACCGCTGCACCTTCAAAGAAGGTAAAGGTGACCGTGTCTAGCAGGGGCTCCGCTCCGTCTTTGACTCGCGGGTAGAAGAACGTGTGGAATAAACTTGGGTTGGTTTGGGCTAACTCGGGGGTCGGCAACCTGCGGCTCTGGAGCCGCATGTGGCTCTTTCATCCCTCCGTTGCGGCTCCCTGTCGCCGGTCGGTTCCACAATTGATAGGGCTTTCGGTTAGGACAGGTAGAGGAAAAAGGACGCTGTGCTAGGAGAAGACTCCATGGTGGGGGAACCGGACTTCAGGTTGGCTCCAGAATTGAGCGGGGGGCTTCTCGTTAGGACCTTTGTGGCTCTTTGAGTGCTTAAGGTTGCCGACTTTTGGGTTAACTAGACAATACTAGATGTGCTGTTGCCAATTTTGCTTCACGCTTCGCCTTTAGGATAAGAAATCCAGGTTGATTTGCGCCATTCTGTGGGGTGTATTTTGACTTTTTTTTCCCCATGTTTTCAAAATAAGTTTTTTTTTTCAAAATAATGGTGAGCCAAACGACTGTCCCAAATGCTCCTTGACTTAATAACCATTCATTTAGTGACTGTTCAAAGTTACATCGGTGCTGAAAGGAGTGACCTGATGGTTTTTCACCCTTAACGACTACTGCAGCACTAAATCCAGACGCTTGGCCACTGACTTGTATTTACGACGGGGTCATGGGATCTCCTTTTGCGGCCTTCTGACAAGCCAAGTCAATGGGCCAGCTGGATTCGCTTAACAACCGTGTTACAGTGATTGACTTTAACAGCTGTGGGGCAAGCGAGGTCGTGAAATTGGGCCGGAATTCACTGAACAAATGTTTCAACTTAGCAACAGAAATCTGGGGCTCAGTTGTGAGTCGTAAGCCGAGGACTTTCCTGTGGGGGGAAAATTTTAAGAGCAATAATTCTTCCCACCTGTCTTTATTTCCACTTTTAAGTTAGAGCCCAAAGCGGCTTTTTCCTTGCAAGTACCCATCCTCCAGGTGGGCAGATTTCAATCCCAGAATTCTTTGCAGTAGCTACGCAGGCTGGAGGCTTCTGGGAGTTGAAATGCACCTCTTGGAAAGGGTGTGTGTATGTGCCGTTGAAGTACTTGTCTCCGCAATTAAATTTGAATTAAATCCTCTTTTTTTCCACCCCATCCCCAGGAGGAAAAAGCAGATCCTTCGAGGCCTTTTCTGTCCCGACAGCAAAATATCATCAGCAGAACTTTAGGTGAGTTTTCAGTGCTAAATTATTGCCCTTTTCTCATATTTTCATTATTATTGACCAAATTTACAGGACTGGGCTGTTCCTTTGGGCCTCTCCCTCTCAAGCAGAGAGATTTGGAAACCTTCGATGAAGCACAATGTAGGAACTCTTGATTCATTCCCTTTCTAACAAGTCCAGGTTAAATATTATCTACAGGTGATCTTTTACGTACAACAATTAGTTTCCAATATTCCCTGGGAATATTGGGACAAAAATCAAAAAATGGTTGGAGGAAATTATTGCACAAAAAATTGATATGAAGCCAGAGTTATTCCTTTTGGGTATAATAAAAGGTAATATAAGCAATGAAATCCAATACATTATGCTCCATATAATCACCGCAGCCAGAATCACATTCGCCCAAAATTGGAAGCAAGAAAACACTCCCATCAAACGCAATGATTATTAAAAAAGGTGCTAGAATACGCAGAAATGAACAAATTAATGATGGAATTAAGGGACAGAGAGGAAACAGTGTATTATGAGACGTGGAACAGATGGTATAATTGGCTTGAAAAGTCTAAAATGAATGTATAGGAAAGATAATAATTGGAAAAAAATATATTTTAGATTTTTAGAGTGTAGAAGGCATGTAAATTTTGTGTATATCGTACAAATAAGTAACTATGAAATAAGAATGTATATGTATAAAATAATAGGCCTGTGGATAAGTTGAAATTAAGAAAAAACTCCGATAACACGGAAAGCTGTAAAAGTGTAATTGTGATTTTAAAGTTTAAAAATGTTGAATAAAAAATATTTTTTTTAAAAAAAGAATTCGTTTAGTGACTTTCTGAAGTTACATTGGCACTGAAAAAAGTGACAGGGCTGTTTTTCACACTTATGACCTTTGCAGCATCCCTGTGATCATGTGATCCAAATTTAGACGCTTGGCTGACTCATAATTATGACGGTTGCAGCATCCTGGGATTACACGATCCCCTTCTGCGACCTTATTGAGACCAGATTCACTTAACAGCCGTGTTCCTAACAAGCACTGCAGCAATTGACTTAACAAGTGTGGCAAGAAAGATTGTAAAATGGGGGAAAACTCACTTAACCAATGTCTCATTTAGCAACGGAGGTTTTGACCTCAATTGCGGTCGTAAATTGAGCACTACCTGTAGTGTTGGTTCCTTGAGAAAGGGAAACAAACCAGAACCCTTGAGCTTTCTTGTCCGAGCTTGTCGGGGTCTTCCATACAGATAGTCCTTGACTTATGACCTCAGTGGAGAGGCTCCTTTACGGTCATAAGTCGAGGACTGCCTGTAGTGGAATTTACCTACTTTTGAGAGCAGTTGGAGCAAGTCTGGAGCAAGCCAGCAAAATTTTGGAAAGAGGAAAAGGGCCGATGGAACATATTTGTCTTAGTAAGGTAATGTTGAACTTCCTTTTTTATGTTTTCTCATTTCTTCCTTTCTTTTCTGACCTTGGTTATCCAGACTCCCATGGCAGTAAAAATTCTGTAACTTTAAACGACCTGCCCAACATTCTAGGGGACCTGGAGGCCTCTTGCGAAGACAGCGGAGAGAAAGACAGAGAGGAAGGTGAATATATGTGGTTGCTTTGAACATCAGCTGCTGTTGTGGCCCGCCAGCTGATCTGGCAGCAGATTGGGACAGTGAGGAGGTTGGGAGGAACATGGGCCAGTCCTGGAGTCTGGGGAGGGCTCTGATGAGGGCTCTGCGTCAGAGGCAGAGAGGCGGACAGGGCCGTCTGATAGTTATCAGCTGCCTTCGGAGTCAGACATCAGTGGGGCAGAAGAACAGCTGGAGCCTGTTCCCAATGTGCGCATGGGGTCGACTCAGGAGTAAGGCCACAGGTGGACAGTTAAGGGCCCCTCCCAGAGGAAATAAAATAGGAGCAAAAGGGGAGGGGAGTTTGCAGGAGATAATTAGTTTGCTTAATTGGTTCGTGACTCTCCGAGGCTCCTTGCCAAGTTTTCAAGATATCGGCCTGGCAGCTCCCTAAGCCAGATAAGGTCTGTGACTGTAAATTCTCCCTTGAAAGACTTTGCTGGATGTGAATGAGAAGAATCCACTGTTTATTTAATAAAAGGGGTGTTGTCGGGACCAGGATTCCGCTTAGTGCTTTTTGGGGAAGCTTAAGTCAGAACAGATTGCACTGTCTGTCCTTCCAAAGGAGATAGGATCAGGCCTCAATAAACGGAACATTTCCCCCACCCCCCTTTTTTTCCCCCTCCAGAAGCCATCTCGAACGAAATCTCCGAGATCACCGCCGCGGAGGCCGAGCCCGTAGTACCCCGGGGAGGCTTTGATTCTCCGTTTTACCAATCCAGCGAGAATCTCTCTGGCTCTCGGAAATCTCAGTCGGTCGCTTCAACCGCCTCAGAGCAGTTTTCGAACGCCGAGCCTTTGACATCTTTTCTGGACCAATCGGGGCTCGAAGGCCCGCGGGATACTCCGAAACAATCCTTCACACCCATCGACCGGCCTTGCCGGGATGCCGAAGAGATTCCTGCGGGAATCCATGAACTTTGGGCTTCACCAGATCCGGGCGTTTTGACTCCCAGCCCTTGCAAAATCCCCGCTCGTCAGAGGCCTGGCCTTGGGAGCCAACAACTTCCTGGATACGAGCACCTGTTTGAGGTGGCGTTACCGAAAACTGCTTACCTGTTTGTCAGCCGCAAGACGGAAGAGCTGCTGAAAAAATACAAGGGGGGACTGGAGGACAAAGGCTTCCTTTCAGCTTCTCCTCTGCGTGTCTTAGACAGGCTGCTCCAACACGGGGCCGATGCTCACAGCAGAGAACTCAACAAGTAAGTGGCTTGCGTCTCCGCTGGACTCGCTCCGGACAATAAGCCGGGTTAGCAACTGACTTGCGTTGACGGCTGTTTGAAATGTCCTGCAGTCCTGTGACCACAATTTATGATCTTTTTTCCCCTCCCCGCAAACCAGCCTTTTAAAATTCCAGTTTCTGTAATTAAATCCAGGTAGTCCTCGACTTACAACCACAACCACGCCCACAATTCCTTGTTTTTAAGCGAGCTCTGTCCCATTTCAGCACCTTTCTTGCCACAGTTCCTACCGTGTTTCCCTGAAAATAAGACCCTGTCTTATATTTTTTTGAACCCCGAAATAGACACTCGGCCTTATTTTCGGAGAGGTCATATTATTTAGGGAGAACGTGGAGCAAGACGGGGCTCCTCTTGCTGTCTTATCTGATTTCCAGCTCTGTCTCCCTAACCCTAACCAGAGGAAATGGTGGGGACTGGCTGTGCATGCATTTAAATATTTTTGGGGAGGGCTTATTTTTGGGAGAGGGCTTATTTTTGGGGAAACGCGGTAAGTGAATCACCACAGTCGTTAAATTGGTAAGCCAGTTGTTAAGTGAATCCGCCTTCCGTTGACTTGGCTTGTCAGGAGGTCGCAAATGGGGAACACGTGATCCCCAGGGGCACTGCAACGGTCATAAATATGAGTCCGTTGCCCAGCGTCTGAATTTTGATCACGTGATCATGGGGATGCTACCAAGATCATGGCTCTGCAAAAAAGGTCATCGGTCACATTTTTCAGTGCAACTTTGGTCACTAAATGAACCGTTCTAAGTTGAAGACTTACCTGTTACAGGAAGCCCTTTGACTTTTACATCCATTCATTTAATGACTGCTCAAGTTAGCAAGAAAGGTCGTAAAACGGGCTAAACTCACTGAAATGTCTCACTTAACAACAGAAATGTGGGGCTCAATCGTGGCTGTAAGCTGAAGACTACCTGCCGATCCTGCAGAATTGATCTGGCCAGGCAGATAGTATGGGGGTAGGGAGCAGGCCCCTCAAATAACCAGTCCCTATGTCCTAAGTGTAGCGAACCTACACTCCCCCGTTGACTCTCTCCCACCAATTTCCACCAATCGTGTGAGACTTCAGAGAGCAGTTATCAATCCACCTACCTACCTACCTGTCTATCGATCTATTTATATATTTTCCCCTCATTTCCAGGTTATCATTGCCTAGCAGATCCGCCGATTGGACCCACTTTGGAGGTGAGCGAATTTTCCCACTCAGGATCTCGACAATTGATGGGTCTGTTCCCTTTTGGTGCCTTCCAGTTGCTTTGCCGCCTCCTGGGTTAAACCAGTGGTGGAATTCAAATTTTTTTAACTACTGGTTCTGTGGGCGTGGTGGCTTGGTGGGCGTGGCAGGGGAAGGATACTGCAAAATCCCCATTCCCTCCCCACTCTAGAGGAAGGATACTGCAAAATCCCCATTCTCTCCCCACTCCTAGGGGAAGGATACTGCAAAATCCCCATTCCCTCCCCACTCCTAGGGGAAGGAAATTGCAAAATCCCCATTCCCTCTCCACTCTGAGGCCCGCCAGAGGTGGTATTTGCCGGTTCTCCGAACTGCTCAAAATTTCCGCTACCGGTTCTCCAGAACCTGCTGAATAGCACTGCTGGATTAAACTCCTAATTTCTAATTTGTAATGTTTTATTTTGCAAATAGTTTTTTATTTTTTTAAACAAAAACAACATAAAAACATCAACCTTCCAAACATTTACAGGCAGTATTTCGATCGGTAAAAATCATTTCGTGCTCTCCAAATTTTGGCCTGAATTGGGTCCATTGTTAGTTCAAGAACTTGATTTTAGAATTGACCTGGTAGCACAAGTGTCCAGTGTGTGCACGCACGCACAAGCGCACACACGCCCCCCCCTCCCCTCCCGGGTACTCCCGTGTTTTCAGCGCCATCTCTCCCTGGTCCTTCTCCCTGCAGGTTCTCCTCCTTCTGACGAGATTCACACCCTGCAGAATCAGCTGCGCCTGCTGCACAACCAGCTGTTGTACGAGCGCTTCAAAAGGCAGCAGCACGCTCTCCGGAACAGGCGTCTTCTGCGGAAAGTCATCAAAGCTACTGCCCTGGAGGAACACAACGCGGCCATGGTGAGCCGGCTGGGCATCTGGCCTTCTGACCAGCAGAGGTGCAACCTCTGGGCCTTGGATGCACTTTCCCCCGGGTGACCCCTAGGGCCGAGCCGTTCCCCTGCGCAATTCCTGGCAGTGAAAAGATTTAGATCTAATCCATTTAATCCATCCATGTCTTTCATCTATCCATCTCTTCTCCCACTATCTCTATCCATCCATCATGTCATTTATCCATTCATCTCCTCTCTCCCTCCTCATCTATCTGTTCAATTATCCATCCATTTCACCAACCATCCATCCATCCATCCATCTATCTATCTATCTATCTACATCTCTATATTTTGATCTTTTTCTATCTTATCTTTCTATCTATCCATATCTCCTCTATATTTTTATCTTTATTTATCTTCTCTGTCAATTTATCTCTGTCTGTCTTGTCTGTATCTATTTTTCATTTATTCTTTCATCTATCCTCTATCTATCTATCTATCATCTATCTATCTATCTACTTTATTTATTATTTATTTATTATTCCAGTTTATATACCGCCCTTCTCCCGAAGGACTCAGGGCGGTGTACAGTCAAAAGTAAAAGCACACAAATATAAAATTTAAAAACGATTGAAAAGCATATTAAATAATTTGGCCCAGCTATTCAAGTAGCTATTATCTTTTTTTTTTTTTTTTTCCCATTTGATTTATATGCCGCCCTTCTCCGGAGACTCAGGGCGGCTTACAATGCGCTAAGCAATAGCACATTGTAAGATCAGCAATCTATCTATCTATCTTCCAGCTATCCATCCATCTATCTACCTATCTTCCTACCTACCATCTATATCTTATGTATCTATCCTATCTTCCTACCTACCATCTATATCTTATCTATCTATCCTATCTTCCTACCTACCATCTATATCTTATGTATCTATCCTATCTTCCTACCTACCATCTATATCTTATCTATCTATCCTATCTTCCTACCTACCATCTATATCTTATCTATCTACCTATCTTCCTACCTACCATCTATATCTTATCTATCTATCCTATCTTCCTACCTACCATCTATATCTTATCTATCTATCCTATCTTCCTACCTACCATCTATATCTTATCTATCTACCTATCTTCCTACCTACCATCTATATCTTATCTATCTATCCTATCTTCCTACCTACCATCTATATCTTATCTATCTATCCTATCTTCCTACCTACCATCTATATCTTATCTATCTACCTATCTTCCTACCTACCATCTATATCTTATCTATCTATCCTGTCTTCCTACCTACCATCTATATCTTATCTATCTATCCTATCTTCCTACCTACCATCTATATCTTATCTATCTATCCTATCTTCCTACCTACCATCTATATCTTATCTATCTACCTATCTTCCTACCTACCATCTATATCTTACCTATCTACCTATCTTCTTACCTACCATCTATATCTTATCTATCTATCCTATCTTGAGGTGGCAAGAGATAAATTCGATAGATAAGCAAACCAGGGTCCTGTGGAGTTCTGCTCCAAATAGCCGAATAAATTGTTTCCATTCGAATAAGCCCAAGCGTGGGCCAAGGCAGGGCACTTCCTTTGACTTCCGACCTCTCCCTCTGGACAGAAAGACCAGCTGCGCCTCCAGGAGAAGGACATCCAGACCTTGAAGCTCAGCCTCCAGAAGGAGCAGGCCAAACACCGCCTGTTCCAGGAAGACTACGATAGCACGGTGGCTCAGCTCCACAGCCAGATCCGACAGCTTCAGCACGAACGGGAGGAGTATTACAACCAGAGTCAGGAGCTGAAGGTAACGATCCTAGCTTGGGACCTTCACAGGGTGCGTTTTCTCAGAGGATTCCTTCTGCCCTTATCCCCTACCAAAAATATAAAACCCCTCCCACAAATCACGGTGTTTCAGAAAACAGATTCACCCCATTAGATTCATCCCAGTTTGGTCTAGTGCTTAGGCACCAAGCCAGAAAGCAAGAAACTGTGAGTTCAAGTCCCTCCTTAGCTAGGAAAGACAGCTGTGGGTGACTTTGGGCCAATCACCAGGAGACGGTGAGTTCTAGTTCTGCCTTAGGCCTGAAAGCCGACTGAGCCAATCTCCAGGAGGCTGGGAATTCTAGTCCCACCTTATGTCAGGGTTCCAAGTAACGCCCCCAACGAAATCAGGTCTGACGTTTTAGGCATGGAAAGCTGGCTAGCTTGACTTCGGGCCAGTCTCTCTCAGCCCAAGTCACCTCACAGGGTTGTTGTTTATGGGGGGGGGGAGGGAAATAGCAGGAAAGAAATATAGTGTGCATTTGCCTCTTTTAACTTTATTCTAAAAATAATAAAGGCTGGATATAAATGATTAAATTATGATTGGGGATCCTTGCGTAAACTGGACGAACGGATGTTTTTTATTGCTTGACTAGACCAAACTGGAAGACTGTTCCAACGTAATCCGAGATTTACGATCCGAGCTGAAAAAATCCAACAACAAGGTGTGCCATACAGCACTGTTGCTGAGCCAAGTTTCACAAAAGGTAAAAAAAAAAAGCTCAGGCTATAGTTCCCGGTTTCCTGCTTTTCCGCTCAGGAGCTCAAGGCAGCGTAATTTCCGATGGGGGGAGAGAAAGGGGGTGGCTAAATTGCTCTTTGCACAGCCCTGAAAACACACAAAACAAATAGGGACCCATCTATCAGGTTGTATGCCTTGATAAGGCCACATCCAGGTAATATGACATCCAGGTTTGGTTGCCATGATGTAAAAAAGACGTTGAGATTCTAGAAAGAGTGCAGAGAAGAGCAACCAAGATGATTAACAGGCAGACTGGAGGCTAAAACATATGAAGAACGGTTGCAGGAACTGGGCATGTCTAGTTTGATGAAGAGAAGGACCAGGGGAGACATGATAGCAGTCTTCCAATATCTCAGGGGCTGCCACAGAGAGCAGGGGATCAAGTTATTCTCCAAAGCACCAGAAGGCAGAATAAGAAGCAACGGATGGAAGCTTATCAAAAAGAGAAGCAACCTAGAACAAAGGAGAAATTTTCTGACCAATCAGTGGAACGGCTTCAAAAAGAGGCCTTAAATATTTTCTCCCTCCCTCCAGCTTTCCAACAGTGAGTCCGTCCAACAGCAGATGGAGTTCCTGAACAGGCAGCTGCTGGTGCTCGGAGAGGTGAACGAGCTCTACCTGGAACAGCTTCAGAACAAGCATGCCGACACCACCAAGGTGACTTCCTTTGACCCGATTTCATGTTGGTTGTTCTGACGTAGGCTTCCTTAAAAAGTAAACAACACAAACTTATTCCCGGCAAACCTCTTTTTAATTCATACGTTGTAAATTAATTTCATTCCCAGTCTGAAAGGCTTCTGAAACAATCTTGCAGGGGAGTGTTTACAAACACCCACCTTATCTCCCTTGGAATGCTGCCAGAGAACTAATTGCCACACGCAGGGCAAGGCCAAACTTAGCACAGAGTCAAACAGAGCTTTTCCAGAGTTTTTACCGACCAGATGAACAAATTGCTTCCTGCAAAAGCTCACATCCCGTTCGCGTCTTTTTTATGTCTTACGGGAGGGGCCAATCATCTCCAAGCCTTACTCCCAAGTCGACCCTGTTTCCTTAATTGTTCCTGTCTCCTGGCAGCTCTGCGCATGCGCACATTGGGAACAGGCTCCTGCTGTTCTTTTGCCTCGCTGATGTCAGACTCCGGAGACTCTGGAGGCAGCAAAGAACTACCAGATGGCCTTGGCCTCCCTCTCTGCCTCCGCCTCAGAGCCCCCATCCGAGCCTTTCCCAGGACTGGCCCACGTTCCTCCCCAGCCTCCTCACTGTCTGACTCTGCTGCCAGCTCTGCTGGCTGCTGGCAGGCCACAACACTGGTTACCGAGCTGCCACACAGGTGTCTTGCTTTTCTTTTGGCCCCTGCTGTAAAATTCAGGCATTCTCATGTCTTGGGCAAAGCACACACTCTTACGAGAGAAAAAAAAAAAACGCCAAGACACTAGAAAAAGTGCAGAGAAGAGCAACAAAGATGATTAGGGGACTGGAGGCTTAAACACATGAAGAACAGCTGCAGGAACTGGGTATGTCTAGTTTAATGAAAAGAAGGACTAGGGGAGACATGATAGCAGTGTTCCAATATCTCAGGGGCTGCCCCAAAGAAGAGGGAGTCAAGCTGTTCTCCAAAGCACCTGAGGGCAGGACAAGAAGCAACGGGTGGAAATTAATCAAGGAGAGAAGCAACTTAGAACTAAGGAGGAATTTCCTGACAGAGAGAACCATTAATCAGTGGAACTGCTTGCCTCTAGAAGTGGGTGCTCCACCACTGGAGGTTTTCAAGAAGAGACGACAGAATGGCATAGGATCTCCTGCTTAAGTAGGGGGTTGGGCTACAAAACCTCCGACATCCCTTCCAACCTATTTTGTATTTTGAACCTGTTTTGCCTTCTCTTAGGAGGTCCCTCCCGATGCTGAGTTTCTCTCTTCTCTTCCTCCTCTCCAGGAAGTGGGGATCATGCAGACGGCCTTCCGGAAGGAGCTGGAGAGAGCCAAATCCTGCCTCCTCCTCCAGAGTCAGCAAGTGGAAGCGTCTCAGAACCGGATTGCAGAACTGGAATCTCAGCTCACCAAGAAGGATCACCTACTACTGGAGCAGAAGAAATACTTGGAGGATGTCAAAGTCCAAGCCAGGTTGCCTTGACGATGTCCTCTTTCGCTTTGCTCTGCAGGGAGGAGCCCTAAGATAACCTAGAAAGTATAGGAGTGTGGGATCCTTGGTCCTCTCTGATTTTGGTGGTTTTCCTGCAGACGTTTCATGACCCAACTAGGTAACATCATCAGTGCTAGAAGGAGTGGAGGAGAACGGGGAGGAAGAGTACCTAACGACCACAGTTGAGCCCAAAATTTATGTTACAGCTGTTAAGTCAGTTTTGCTCCACTTTACAGCCTTTCTTGCCACAGTTGCTAAGTGAATCACTGCCATTGTTAAATTAGTAACCCCGTTGTTAAGTGAACCTGGCTTCCCTCTTGACTTTGCCTGGAGATCACATGACCTCAGGACAGGGCCACCGTCATATGGGTCCCTTTTTTCCAGCGCCGTTGTAACTTCGAGGGGGTCACTAAACCAACTGTTATAAGTCAAATCAAGTTCATTGCAGTGTTTAAGACCAGAGGACCAGGAGAAATAAAAACACTCCAGGAATAGTCAGTTAAAAAAAAAAATTATAGAATAAAAATAATAAATAACAGATTTTTTTTTTAAAAAAATCTACATTAAAATCACAATTTGGCATCCCAATCTGTCACTCACATGTGACCTCACTATACTATCGTAACAAGCCTTAAAACTGCGAGGCCCATGGTCGCTAAATGCTAAAATGCAAAGGAACAGTAATGCAAAAGGGTTCCTTGTGTGTCCAATCACACTTGTCCGAATAAAGTGTCCCATTCCATTTGGTTCAGTTCAAGGCAGCTTCTTGTCCGTTGCAGGGACCAGCTGCAGGCGGTCGAGCACCAGCACAGAGTTCAAAAACAGATTGCGCGGACCTTCGAGCTGGAGATATTACGCCTGTACAGTTGCCTGGATAGCGACCGGTTGCAGAAGAAACAGGAGGACAAAATGGAAACGGCAGAAATGGCGGAAGAAAGGTAAACCCGACCTAAAATGGGACGGAATTCACCAGACAAATTATTCTCGGCAACGGAAATATTGGGCTCAATTGTGATCGTAAGTCAAAGAACTTTACAGCGCTCTCTGGGCAATTTATAGATGTCAGCCTCTTGCCCCCCAACAATCTGGATCCTCATTTGACCGATCTCGGAAGGATGGAAGGCTGAGTCAACCTCGAGCCTGTCAGGATTCGAACTGCCATGGTGGCGCAGTGGTTAGAATGCAGTACTGCAGGCTATTTCTGCTGACTGCCGGCTGCCTGCAATTTGGCCGTTCGAATCTCACCAGGCTGAAGGTTGGCTCAGCCTTCCATCCTTCCGAGGTGGGTAAAATGAGGACCCAGATTGATGGGGGGGGTGGGGAAGAGGCTGATTCTGTAAACCAGTTAAGAGGAGCCGCAGCAGCGGGGTGAAAGAGCCACATGCGGCTTCAGAGCTGCAGGTTGCTGACTCCTGCCCTAACCACTGCACCACCACAGTTTGGATGGATGGATGGATGGATGGATAGATAGATAGATAGATAGAGCAATAGCACAGTCTTATATACTGCTTTACAGTGCTTTTACAGCCCTCTCTAAGCAGTTTATAGAGTCAGCCTATTGTCCCCAACGATCTGGGTCCTCATATGACCGACCTCGGAAGGATGGAAGGCTGAGTCAACCTTGAGCCGGTCAGGATCAAACTCCCGTCAAGTGAGCATGCCGAGTTTAACTTGCCATCCTAACCACGGCGCCCTCCTTCTTCCTCACCCATTGCTCGTCCTTCCCCCACAGGCTCTCGGGGGCAAATGAAGGCCTGGGTCACCCGGTTGCCCGATGCGGCGAAGAAATGCTGGGCAGGAACGGGGAGGCCAACTCTTCCGGCCCCCAGGCTCACAATAGCAGCAGCAGCAGCAGCAGCAGCAGCAGCAGCAGCAGTAAAGGCAACAGTGGTGGATCCAGTCCAGAAAAGACCCTCGGCGAATGTGGCGGACAGTTCAACAGCTGCTGGGAGGCCTCTGCACGACAGGAGCCTCCTTCCACCCGCAGCCGACTGACTGTGGGTTCCTTCCCGAGTTCGGAGAGCTTCCTGGGCATGAAAGCTCGCGAACTCTTCCGCAACAAGAGCGAAAGCCAGTGCGACGACGATAGGGTGGCCATCCAGAGCCTCTGCGGCACGTTAAAGACTGAATTGTGCAAAGGGCCCGGCTTAGAAACCCGAGGGCCCCTCCCCCCTTCTCCGGGTCCCGCGGAACCCACACCCTCTCCCCGAAATCAAGAAAGCAGCGTCGAATCGCTTCATATAATGGACTACAACGAATCCCATCACGGTCATAGCTAAGCCAGGAGAGCGCGCGGGGGCGGGGAAAAAAAAAATCAGTGTTAACTTCTTTTCATAATCTCGGAAGAGGGAAGAGGCATCCAGGAGCGCATGTGGTTTTAACTAAAAGCTTTCATGTTTCGTTCTTAGACCTGTGGACCCCTGCCACGGAAACTGGACCGGGTATTGTTTCGTTTTGGGAAGGGGGGAGGTTGGAACTTGGCTGAACGGAATGCGGGGCGGATGCCAGATCTGGAAAGCCCCCCCCCCCCCCCGAGAGCTCTTGTCGTCCCTCCCCCTCTCTGCCATCTTTCAATGCGTTTTCTCCCCCCCCCCCATACTTGTTCCTTAACTTGGGGTGGTGACGGTTGAGGGCGTATAACTCCCTTTGGCCTCCCACCAAACGAACTTTTGTGCAATAGGTTAGCGGGCCTCTGAGTGGATCAGGAAGGGGAGGGAGGGAGTGTTTGTGTGTATGCTGGAGGACTGTGGGCCTCCCCCCCCCCCACCAGTCCTCGATCAGGGTTGGTAGCCATCTTGCTCCCCCCACCCCTTTCGCAGGTGACGGTTCTCCTCCACAAAGTTTCTTTTTTTTAAAAAAAGGGCCTAATATCCTCAGCTGCCCTCATCGTGAGCTGGACTTTGCTCCGATGTCGAGCAAAATCCTACTTTAAAAGGATTTCGATCTGCATTCCCCCTCCTTCCCTTTTAAAACAAGCCCCCCACTTCTCCCCAAAATCAGTTTATCTCCTTTCCCCCTCCCAACATTTTCTTGTGCTTGGATAGGATTATTTTTTTGAGGGTGGGGAAGAGAGCGGCTCGTGTTTTGGAAGCCGCCCTGCAGAAAGTCCACCCCACATCATCTCCTCGAAACACTATTTTCTCTTTCTACTTTTATTCTCTTTAGCTGTGTGTTTCTCTCTTAGTCTGATAAGCTGATAAATGACCCGACTCGAACTTTGTTAAACGGAAAGCATGGAAGAGAAGGCCGTCTTTTCTCTCGATGGGTGAGTGTTTTATCATCGCAGCACGCCCGAGATTGATGGTGGAAACCATGGGGGTGGGGTGGGGAGGGGAAATAAAATCATTTCTCTTCCCACCGTCCGTCTTGCTCCCCTTTCCCCGTGTCCCTTTTACAAAACAAGAAGAATCCCCTTCGCCGGTTTTGTGTTCCAGTTTTCTTATTAAGAGGCTTACGATCTCTTGGTGCAAAACCCATCGGTCTGAAGCACTTAATCGGTTTTCGTCTGGATTTGAACCCGGGTGTGTTGCACGCACAGACGTGGATTAGACCTGTGACAATCACCCACCCACCCTCTCTTCTCTCCATCCTCAAAACCTTCAGAAGGAGATACTTGAGGTTCTTTGGATGCTCGGAGGGCCCTTCGAAGGCTTAAATGCTTCCCCCCATTTGCATCGTGTCTCTTTCACGAGGTTGTCCTTCCCTTTGGGTGGTGAGCATAAGTGACACCTTGATTCTTAAAAACCACCCAGGGCGTCCCGTCATCGCCGTCGTCTTTTCCTTTTTCCGGATATTTTCTACCCCTCCGAGGCACAAAGCCAGCCTGGGGAGAGGCCCTTTTCGTCAGAGAAAGCTGCTAAGGTGTCGCCCGTCCCCCCCAAATTGCCGTCTCTTGCTTTCCTTCCAGTGGTCCTTTGGTACATTTCTTAAACCAAACCTTCCTTTAAAAAAAAAAAAAAAAAAGTCGCCTCTCTCTTCAAACCCTTCCTCCAGGATTTCCCTAAATCGACGGCGAGTTTAAATAGCTGTGGCATTTTGAGCGGAAAAAAACGCGGCAAGCGTGCCAGGGGATTGAATGATGCTATGTTCAGGTGAGCGGTGCGAGGCCACGAGTGTCAGGAAAAAAATTGTGAACCGCCTTGTTCTATCCAACTTCTTTTTTTTTTAAATGGGTGGGCTCTGAAGGCATGTGGCTGATGGGGACGGCGGTGTTGTCCCAAGTATGAGCTCAGCGGGTTAAATGGGTAGTAGTTTTAGGGAATGCTGATACCTGTGATTGAAGCCCCCCCCCCTTCCTTCAAGCAGGGGTTCTCCAAACTTGGCCACTATTAAAGACTTCTGGACTCCCAGAATCCCTCAGCCAGCCATTCTGGATGTTGAAGTCCACGAGTCTTTAAAAATGGCCAGGACTGGAGAAGACCCCCTGCCCTAAAGGAAGAAGAACGACTTCATTTCCTCCCTTCTACTCCCTTAAAAATTGGATTTAAAACCGGTTTTTCAGCCAGGTGTTCTAACTGGAATAGCCCACCCCCCACCCCCAAATCTTTGTGAACAATTTGGTAGGGCCCTTCCCACCGGGGGTGGTCTCAACTCGAAGGCTTGTGGACTTCAACTCCCAGAATTCCCCAGCCAGCCACCCTGAGGAATTCTGGAAGCTGAAGTCCGTAAGTTTTGGAGCGCCTTGGTGTCTAGATGGATTTTCAGATCCCATCCAGGTCACTGATAAGAGGCTGACTTTTTAAAAAAATTCCTTATCCCTTGGTGGGGAGGGCGTCTTTCCACCCCGGCGAGGGGACCCAACCTTATTTCTCATTTTAGCTATCCGGATTTGGAAATACCTTCACAGGTGTCTCTCAGGAAGGAAGCTTGTTCTGGGTTTTTTTTTTTCCCCACCCCACGCCGACAGTCCTAGTCTCAATTGAAAAGGGATCTCTATTGTTTTTCAGGAGTCAAAATAATCACATCTTTTCCCTCCCAAGGTTAGGACCGGTTCCTTTGTTCGCTTTTAGAAAAAAGACCCCAACGGCCTTCGCGATGAATTGGTGGAATTGTCCCATCCCATTTTTTTCCCCCCCTCCCCAGCAGGCCACAGAAAAGATGGCAAAAAAGAATCTCTCTCCTTATCCTTCCTCTTTGAATCATGGATGTAGCATACATAATGGAAGTACTTGGTTGTTGTTGGTTTTTTTTGCAATTTTTTGGGAAGGGAGGGGAGAAAGGTTCTCGTTAGCGAAGCTGAAAATAATCCTTGTTTCCCCCCCCCTTTTTTTTTTCTTCAAGAAAGAAAGAAAAAAATAAAAAATCCCGGACTGCTTTTAGTTAAATCTTTTGAGAACAAAAAACAAAAAACCAAGCTGTCTATAAAAAGTGAACGTTTCCTGCCTCGCTCTCTTTGTAAGCATGATTTTTTTAAAAAAAAAAAATTGACTTTTTTTTTAATAAGAAAAAAAAGGGAGGATGGGGGAAAGGGGAAGAATAAACGCCACAGCGATGATGAAGTGATGCTACGAAATGGTACAATCGAAACGAAAGAAAAAAGACATTTTCACAAGCAAAACTGAACCGAGGGTGTTTTGCTGACATTTTACTAGAATGTTCTAATACATCAAGGCAGTTGCTTGTGTTTAACTGTGAACAAATTAAAAAAAAATATATTGTTTTTCATTCATCTTAGGGTCGAGAAGTGATTTCCCCCCCCCCTTCCCCTTCAGAATAAATCTGCTAGTTGGAAGCCATTGTGTAAATAACCATTTTGGGGGGGGGGGGAATTAAACGGGATTGAAAGCGGCAGGCTGGTCTGTTCCAGATGATCTAGTACTGTGGTGGCAAACCTGTGGCACGCATGCCACAGGTGGTACCCGTAGCCATATCAGTGGGCATGCAAGCTCATTTTCGGGGTTTCTGGGCCCACCAGAAGTAGGGAAACAGGCTATTTCCTGCCTCCGGAGGGCCTCTGGTGGGTTTTTCTCTCACACCAGGCTCCAGAGCCTTTCTAGGAGTCTGGGGAGGGCGAAAACGGCCTCCTCCCTCCCCCCCCGGAAATGGCCCATTTGCCAACTTCCGGTGGGACCGGAAGGCCTGTTTTTTTCTGTCCCCAGGCTCCAGAGGACCCTTTCTAGAACTCTCCTCTTTTAAATTTTTAATTCGTGATTTTATAAATTGGGTGTTTTGATCTGTGTTTCGGCCAAAATATTTAATAATTTTAAGGGATTTTTAATATTTGTATTATCTGTATTTTATCTTGGCTGTTCACCGCCCTGAGTCCTTCGGGAGTAGGGCGGTATAGAAATTTGATTAATAAATAAATAATAAATAAATAAATAAATAAGTCTGGGGAGGGTGAAAACTTCCGGTCCCACTGGAAGTTGGCAAGCAGGCCGTTTCCGGGGTGGGTGGGTGGGGAAGGCAGTTTTTGCCCTCCCCAGACTCCTAGAAAGGCTCTGGAGTGGGTGAGAGAGAAAAATGGGCCTACTGGGCCAACACGTGCTGGGAGCGGGGGTGGGGTCGTATGCGCGGGGCGCATAGAATTAAGGTTGTGGACCCCCCCCCATACCCCTCCCTCCGCTCCTGGCACGCAATGGCAAAAAGGTTAGCCATTACTGGTCTAGTGGGAAAGACTCTAGGAAAAGGGCTTCCAAAAAAAAAGAAAAAAAGAGAGCGAATCAAACAACCCTTTGACCAGGATGATATAAGATCTCCTGCCTTGAGCAGGCGGGGGTTGGACTAGAAGACCTCTGAGGTCCCTTCCAGCCTTAGGATTCTTTGTTCTATGTTCCTGTTCACAAGATCCATCATGAAACTGTTAGAAGGGTCACCAGAACAAAAACTTCAGCAGGCCTGGGATTACACTGAATGGAGAGAGGGGGAAAATATATATATATATATATTTCCTGTGGCTTCAAAGTTCCTGGGTAAAGATTTATTTATTTATTTATTTATTTATTTATATTTGCGTTTATATGCCGCCCTTCTCCCCCTAGGGACTCACGTTTTTAAAACTTGTTCCGGATGGGGAATGTAGAGAAAACTTAAATTTAGCAATTGGTGTCTGGAAGATACGCCTAAAGAACGGTTGCAGGAACTGGCTTATGTCTAGGTTAATGAAAACTAAGGACCAGGGGTGACATGATAGCAGCCTTCCAGTATCTGAGGGGCTGCCCCAAAGAAGAGGGGGGACAAATTATTCTCCAAAGCCCCTGAAGGCAGGACAAGAAGCAACGGATGGAAATTAATCAAGGAAAGAAGCAACCTAGAACTAAGGAGGAGTTTGCCGATTGAGAACAATTAATAGAACTGTTTCCCTCCAGAGATTATGCGAGCTCCATCACTGGAAGCGTTTAAGAGATTGTCTCAAATAGTATGTATAGGGCTTCCTTGCCTGAGCAAGGAAGGGGTTGGACTAGAAGACCTCCAAGGCCCCTTCCAACTCTGTTGTCTTTCTGCTAATCCAGTTCCGAATAACACTTTACCCCCAATTTAAAAGCGACTCTTCAATTTACCGCAGCACTGAACAATTCTTCGCACAACTGTTAACCGACCATCCCCACAACCACGCGATTCCCAATTCGGGTGCGTGGCAAGCGGCTTTGTATTTATGACGCGTTGCAGTGTCCTGAGGTTTTCGTTGGTGACCACCTCATCAGCAGGCTTCAGAGAAGCAGAGTTAACGGGGGAAGCTGGATTACATTAAACAACCACATCGGTGGCACAAAAAAACGACAACCCAAAACCTCATGAAATTGGGCACCAGTCTTGCTTAGCAATGGAAGCTCTGATCCCCAATGGGGTCGTAAGTCAAGGATCACCGGTACCCTAGGGAAAAAAAAAAAAGGAACAATAGCCCAGCAAGGGACGTTAGGTTGACCAGGAGGAAGAGAGGTGATCCTGAAAGAAAGATCAACAAGTAATCCTGTGATCAATTCTCGGTAACATGGATCTAGGATCTAGAAAGGCCAAGGGCTGAAAAATCACATTTTTCTTTTCTCCTTTATCACGTTTTTTGCTGCTTTCTCGTTTCTAGGTGCACCTCAAGCTCCTCAAATTGTTTGTGGCATCGGGCCTGACTCACAACACAGGAATGGGGTGCTAAATCAAGATTTATTTTTTTTTCTTTCAAACTTGGGCTGGGCTTTTATGAAAGATTTTTAAAAAAAGGAGGAGGAAAAATTCACTTGGGACCTTGATTTTCCATCACTCGAACTTTGCCTCTTGATCAAAACACTCCGGGAACTCCTTTTTTTAAAACCTTTCAACGGATTCTGTGTGTGTTTGTTTTCCTAGTTGAAAAAAAAAAAAGAAAGAAATAATTTGAAACTCTTGTTCTAAAACCCTCTTAAAAGGCCATTTTTCCGTATTCCGTTTTCCTGGGAAGGTGAATCTTACCTCCCCTTAAAATTGGCCTTTAGACACTTGATGCCAACCATCTCTGCTTTGGAAACCTTAAAAACAGAGATGGGTTTTTTTTTTAAAAAAAATCCCGTTTTTAATATCTGGACTTCTGGCATAAAAGGTAATAGGAGTTGTTTACAGGCAGCTGAAGAAATCTTGACATACCTTCTTTTTTTTTTTTTTTTTTTTTTTGAAAAAATAAAAAGTCTCCACGCTAGTTTTAATATTCTAAGACGCTTTCTCACACCTGGATCAAACTGATGAAATATGTATTACGGAGGAGAAGAGAAAAGCCAGCAAGGTACAAAAAGAGAAAAATAAATTGCCATCCTTGCTTTCTTGTGCTAAGCAGAATAGCCTGGGTAGTTTTATAAACACAACCATAAATAATAAACATTTTACGCCGCAGGAGCTTGGTAGGTGTGGGTTGAAAGAGGCTCAATTATTCATTTTATTTCGAGACTGAAGAGAAGAAACTCTCAGCTATCTTTGGCGCATTTTGGCTTTCTAAGGTCTCCGTAGAAAGGGGAAACATGCTTTTTTTAAAAAAAAAAAAGTTTTAAAAACCCTTACCATACAGATAGTTCTTGAGTTACAACCATTTGTTTAGTAACTGTTCAAAGTTACGAAGACACTGAAAAAAGGCATTGACAACCGGTCTTCACACTTCACGACCCTTGGCAGCAATCCCCACAAACATGAAAATTTGGATCCTTGGCCACTGATTTGGATTTATGACGGTTGCGTTGTTCTGAGGTCACCTGATCTCCCCCTCTCCCCCCCAAGGTCATAAAATGGAGCAAAAACGCTTAGCAGAAATTATGGGCTTGATTGTGGTCAAGGACTACCGGTGTTTTCTGCTTTAGAAGATGCCAGAAATAAATAAAAATAAAATCATTCAGAATGCTCGGAGGGAGCAAAGCTGACATTTTTGGGAAGAAAAACTAGAGTGGTCTAGAAAATATACCCTAGTGAAGGGGTCGGCAACCTTAAAACACTCAAAAGAGCCATTTGGACCCATTTCCCACAGAAAAGAAAACACCGGGAGCCACAAAACCTTTCCCGTGCCTGACTATTTCCTGAATGGCCACAAAACTAGCGTATGTAGTTGAATTAAACGTTCTGTTTTCTTCTGAAACTTTTCTTGGATTTTTCCATATTTGGCTATTACTGGGGGTGGAAAAGCTCAATAAATCACATGCCGGCAGGTGTCACACATTGACGGTTGTGACGCATATTTTGAGTGACGGAGCTGCAGCAGAGGGGTGAAAGAGCCACATGCGGCTCCAGAGCTACAGGTTACCGACTCCTGCCCTAGTGGCTTAACAAGAAGGATTTTCATTCTGGTTGTAAATCAAGGACTACCTGTATAAGGAAAATCTGGGGGTTTTCCAAACTGCTCCAAGCTTTCAGTCGATCAAACCACAGATCCCTCCAGTAAACCCACCCACATGTGGTTAGTTCGTGGTTTAGCATCTCACACCAAGGCAGAATTGGGGGCTGGCGGGTGGGGGGAGAGGGTGGGGTTGTCGTCCCTACCGTGGTTTATCTACTGGCCACAAACCACGTTTGGTGAACATGTTAGCAAAGAGCATTAAATGCAAGGGAAATGGCTTTATTCAGAAGCGTCTTCGGGTTGGAAGCAAAAAAAAAGGGCAGAGGTAGTTTAGGAAGCCTGTAAGAAGGTGGAAGAAGAAAAGAAAAAAAAAAAAAAAACCACAATCAGACCAAAAAAAGAGCAGAATTGGGAGACCAAATATTGCACGCGTCTTTTTTTTTTTTTTTTTTAAGTTGAACGGGTTTTCTGCCCCTGTGGTGCACATTGAAAAGTAAAGAGAATGGAAATTGTCCAGTAGCATAGGCTGGTGTTGGTTCGGATAACCTGGTTATAAGGTTGCTTCTCAAAAAAAAAATAAAATTATAATGATCTGCAGTTTACGCGTTCCAGGATAAGGTTGCAGGATCCAATCTGTGTGGATCCTGGTGGATCCAGCCCGGATTGGATCTTGCAAGTCTGCGGTTTCTTCTGATCACCAAAGATCCGGATTTAAATACTTCCGCTCTGCGATCAGATTTGGAAAGCCTGTTTTGGGGAGGAGAGGAGTAGAGTTGCGCTAGGGCTAAGCATGGTTTTAACCAGGAATAAAATGTGGAGATTTGACCGGAAGGTAGAATTTGATCTAGCTGCCCTTGGAACCGAATGATCCAACTGGATTGCCTGATCGAAGATGGCCTGATCAATTTGCCCAGGTACGGACAGGCTTCAAAAAGTCAACAAAGTTGACTTGAACGGCTCAAGGAATATAACCTTGTGTGACTCGATGGGATTCCCATTGAGTCAACTGAGAATCTGAACTGAATCAGACCACAAAACCCAACAGGTTTCTGACCGGTGGGGTGAGACCTTATTTCTGAGCCCACCCCCAAAACGGAACCATCCATGGGAACGGGGGTCTCCCTAACTTCTCCACCTCCTTCGTTGACCCGTTGGCCAACGCAACCTCGAATTCAAGCTAGTGGGTTTAAGTGGCGATTCCGTTCAACGCTGCTTGGGCTCCTTGGGGTTTTATGAGGGGGGGAAAAATGCAAATTGGGAGGCGGGTTGTGATACGCATCCAGCCGAGAGGTGGCTTGGTAGGTCGTCCTGGGATCTGGCTCTCCCTGGATCTACAACCGGGGGCACAGGACAAGGGAGCAGGCGGTGAAAAAAGGATCTTCCCTGTGAAGGGACCACGGAGCGTGGTCTCACTTTTCTGCACCGTTCTCAGAAAAGTCCATGGCTGAAGCAGTTCCAGGGAGACTAATTTTAATTTCTAGACACCGTGCAATTGGGTGGGTCGTGCTGTTTTCCTGCCCCCTCCAGCTCACCCTTCTAGATTTGGTGGGGTTTTGGTGGGGTTTTCAAAAAGCATTTTTACCAGGCGGTTTCCAGGGCCCGTCGAGGAATTTTTGAATGGCTCGCCCAAGGCCACCCATCTGTTTTATTTTAGCCGCCCGCCTATTCTCCCGCTTCTGAGCCTTATCCAACAAGCTAAGCTTGGTCTGGACAGCCTCGGTGACGAAAGTAGGCCGGCCTGACAGGTCAAAGCCCTTCTTGGTCCGAGTTGGCAAGTTTATCTGCTGGAGGATGGCCGCTTTGCGGGCACTCACGCTCTGCAGCATGTTCCGGGGAAGCTTCTCCGTGTGAGCCACCCACTCCTTCATGCAGTCCAGGATGATGGGGATCAGGCTGACCACTCCGCCGTAATGATTCCGGGCTTCGTCGCAGCTGAGATGGTTCACCACGTCGTGAGGATATCTGAGGAGCAGGAAAGGAAGGAAAAGAAGGAAAGGAAGGAAAAGAAGGAAGGAAGGAAAGGAAGGAAGGAAGGAAGGAAAAGAAGGAAGGAAAGGAAGGAAGGGAAGGAAGGAAAGGAAGGAAAAGGAAGGAAGGAAAGGAAAAGAAGGAAGGAAAGGAAAAGAAGGAAAAGAAGGAAGGAAAGGAAGGAAGGAAAGGAAGGAAAAGAAGGAAGGAAGGAAAGGAAAAGAAGGAAGGAAGGAAGGAAAAGAAGGAAAGGAAAGGAAGGAAGGAAAGGAAGGAAAAGAAGGAAGGAAAGGAAGGAAAAGAAGGAAGGAAGGAAAAGAAGGAAGGAAGGAAAAGAAGGAAGGAAAGGAAGGAAAAGAAGGAAGGAAAAGGAAGGAAGGAAGAAGAAGATGATAGAGACGAAGGAAAAGAAGATGGGAGGAGGAAGAGGAGGAGGGAAGGAAAGAAGAAAAGAGGAGGGAGAAAGGATGAGGAAAAAAAGGAAGAAAAAGGTGGAAGAAGATGATAGAGGAGAAGGAAAAGAAGATAGGAGGAGGAGGATGAATTTTTGTAATTGATTGGATGAGAATGAAGACCGAAGAGGTTGCCGACTCCCAATCCAAGACCTGCTCGGCTTATGTGTTGCAAACCGCAATCCTCAGTTGGCTGCTGGAATGGGTCTCGGGTCAGGTGACCCATGCACGCTAGAAGTTCAGATTTCCCAGAGCATGGTCCTGGCGAGCGCACATGCACGCGATAATCACTGGCTTCTGCCGTCCACAGTCATGGATTTGAGATGGGCAACTCTTCTCGATCCTAGTTGAAAATCTATATTAAGGAAGCTAAACTTAAGGCTGGATGGAAGGAGGAGGCTTTCGGCTGAGCTGGGCTTGGAGAGGACAAGAGGGACTAGAAACTTACTTAGCCCGGAGGCCACTGAGGTCGTTGCTGTGGCTGACGTAGGTCTTGCATTTCTCCAAGATGGCGTTGGTGGTGCTGTTTCCTGGGTGCAGGCACTCCAACCTTTGGCAAAGCTTGTGCAGTTCGCAGCAAATATTCAGAAACATCAGCAGAATGCGCTTGTCGGTTGTGTTGTTGCAATAGTGGTCCATGTAGGTCTGCACCTGTTGGACGAGCAGAGCAAGGGGGGGGGGGGGAAGAATACAGGCAGTCCTCAACTTACAACAGTTCGTTTAGTGACATTTTCAAAGTTACGACCGCGCTGAAAAAAAGGGACTTAGGGACCCGTTTTTCCACAATTAACGACCGTTGCAGCGTCCCCAGTGGTGATCGAAATTCATATGCTTAGCCACTGGTATGTACTTACGACGGGGTCCTGCGACCCCGTCCGACCAGTAAAGTCGATGGGGGGGGGGGGGAAACCCGATTTGCTTAACAACCGTATGACCGACTTTAACAACTGCAATGATCCGCTTAACGAACGTTGGCAAGAAAAGTCATACAACGGGGCGAAAACCCGCTTAACAAATTCCTCACTTAGCAACATCAATTCCCGGGCTCGATTGTGGTCGTTAAGGACTACCTGTAACGCAGTCCGCTCGAAAAAGAAACGCAGAGAGATAGAATAACAGAGTTGGGACCTTGGAGACTATTTAGACCATCCCCCCCCTCCCCCGCTCGAGCAAGAGAGACTACACCACGATTCCTTGGAAGACGGCTCTTCTACGTGGTATAGGCAGTCCTCGACGTACGTCCATTTTTTTTTAGCGACGGAAAAGACCGAAGGAAGGGAAAAAAATATATATATATAAACAAATCTTTTTGGCCGCACAGGTCATCATCGGTCAACCGGGGTGGGGGAATGGGCGAGCCAGATTCATTTAACGACCATGTTACTAACTTAACACAACTGTACCGATTCACTTAATAGATGCAGTAGGAAAGGTGGTAAAATCACTTAAACAAACGTTTCACTTAGCAACAGAAATCCTGGGCTCGATTGTGGTCGTCAAGACGAGGACCACCTGCATTTCCAGACCCTGTTTGTACAGGTGTCACAATCTGGTACGCAATCCAAGGCACGCTTAACCTTGCTTCTATTAAGGGGGGGGGCTTCACTAAGCATGCTATGCCCACCCCCCAATCTTTGTCATTTTGTCACTAGAGGGAAATTCATTAACCAGGTTAAAGGCTATTGAGCGAAAGGCAGCCTGCTGTCAGCTGGTTTTGCAGTTCGCGCTTTGCCCTTTCGGAGCGGAGAGCATCGGCGGAAAAAAACCCACAACTTTTGCACAAAAAACAACAACAACACCACCAAAATCTTCCCCGACGCGAAGTCATTAGCGAGAGAGAGAGTTTCGGTCTCTGCCATCCCGTTTTTTTTCCTCCCTTCCTGAAAAGTTAGGAGGAGAGAAAGTTTTGAGAGGGAAGATAATGGGGTGCAGAGGTTGCCGACTCCCAATCCGAGACCGGCCCTGTTGTTGTGTTGCAAACCGCAATCCTCAATTGGCTGCTGGAATGGGTCTCAGGTCAGCTGTTAGTAGGCAGGATGGTTCCTGCACCGGAGCTACTCCTGGTCGTTGTTGAGCTTAATTGGATCCCGGGGTGACCAACTCAGCAGGAAAAAAAAAAGAGAGAGAGAGAGAGAAAAGACACTTCCTTTTTAAGTGGCCCCACCAGATTTCGAATTCTTCTTCCTGCCTTCTCTTGTGCTCACACCCGATGGGGGAATGTAGTAGATCAAAATAAAATCTCTTTATATATATATCTCTCTCTCTGTGTCTGGATTGTGGTTGTGCTGGTAGACACACCTCCAAGGTTTGGCCTTCCTTGCAAGGCAGGTAGGAGAAGGTGACGTGAGCCCTGGTTGTTAAGCCTGGCTTATGATAAATTCAGCCGCCGTGATTATTATTTCGTGCCTTCTTTTTCAATTCGGCTACTTTTTTCGCAAGGATCCAGGGCAGTGGTGAAATCCAATTTTTTTTCTTACTACCTGTTCTGTGGGCGTGGCTTGGTGGGCGTGGCAGGGGAAGGATACTGCAAAATCCCCATTCCCACCCCACTCTGGGACCAGCCAGAGGTGGTACTTGACGGTTCTCTGAACTACTCAAAATTTCCGCTACCGGTTCTCCAGAACCTGCTGAATTTCACCCCTGATCCAGGGCTCAAAACATACGGGATGGATGGATGGATGATAGAAAGACAGATGACAGGAGATGGACGATAGACAGAGGAGATGGATGGATGCTAAATAGATAGAGAGGAGATGGATGGGTGGATGGATGGAGAGATGGTGAGATAGATGAAATGGATAGTTATGAGACAGATGATTAGAGAGATGATAGATGATAGAGAGAGAGATTAGATAGGTAAGTAGAAAGATAGAGATGATAGAGAGATAGGAACTGGAGGGGTGAAAGTATTGATAACAGAGATATGAATGGTCGAATGATAGCCCGGCCCACAACTATAGCAGGTAGAGAAGATTGACTCAATGAGACATCCATTTTCTTTTTTCTTCTTTTTAAATAATTACTTCAAAGATAATCCGTATACGGTATCTTCTCCTTCATCATCTTCATCTGCTTTTTCACCTTTTCTTCCTTCCTTCCTACCTTCCCTCCTCCTCTTCTTCCTCCTTCCATCTTCTTTTACTTTGCCTTTATCCTCCTCCTCCTCCTCTTTTGTCCTTCTCTTCATCCTCCTTTTTCTCCCTCCTCCGTTTTTTTCCTTCCTTCTTTTTCCTTTCCTTTCCTCCTTCCCTTCCCCTTTCATTGGTCCTTTCCTTTCCTCCTTTCCTTCCCTTCCCTTCCCCTTTCATCTGTCCTTTCCTTCTTTCCTTCCTTTCCCTTCCCCTTTCATCTGTCCTTTCCTCCTCTCCTCTCCTCTCCTCTCCCCTCCTCTCCTCTTTCCTTTTTCCTTTTTCCTTTCTTCCCTCCCTCAGATTCCGATTCACTTAAAAGTTCTTCTGAGTCCCCACAGTCTAGAAAATAAAAATAATTCCCCATGCCTCCATTCATCATGTTGCTTTAGCAGACACTTCTCCATCCATCACGGGCCTCTCAGCGACAGAGCCATTACTTTTAATAGGCGCTTTCAAATGCTTTCGCTACATCGTGGGAATGCACCGCGGGGCAAGAGGGACACTGCCATGTTCTCCGTTTCAGTTTTTTTTTGGGGGGGGGGGAGAGAGAGGGAGAGAAGGAGGAAGGGAGAGAAGGAGGGGGGAGAGAGCCTGTAGTACAGTGGACTAAGCACTGTTATTAACATCTGCTGCTTGCAATTACTGCAAGTTCAAATCTCACCAGGCTCAAGGTTGACTCAGCCTTCCATCCTTTGAAAGGTAGGTGAAATGAGGACCCAGATTGTGGGGGCAATAAGCTGACTTTGTATAAAATATACAAAAGTATGAAGGCTATTGCTTAACGCATTGTAAGCCGCCCTGAGTCTCCGGAGAAGGGCGGTCCACCCCCCACCCACCCTCTCCACTTTCGGCTCCAATGCGGGGTGAACCCCCCCCCTTACCTGCCCGATGCTGGACACCGGCTTAATTTTATCGTGGGCGTTCTCTCGGACGTGTTCCAGGGCAGCGATGAAAGTGAACTGCTGCTGTTGGAAGATTTTATACGTCTGTTCAATGTTCCGTAGGCTTTCCTTGATTTCATTCATTTTTCTCCCCCTCCTGGAAGGAAGAAAAGCAATTCCTTCTATGATTTTTTTTAAAAAAACATTTTCAATTTTTTAAAATTTGTAAACCACCCAGGGTCAATGGGTACAAGACGGGTGGCAAACAAGCTAGTTTATGGGTAGTCCTTGACTTATGACCATAATGGGGACAGGATTTCTGTTGCAAAGCAGAACGGATTTTGAGTTCGTGCCTTATTTTATAACTTTTTTTTTGCCAGTTGTTAAACGATATAGAATAGAATAGAATTAGAATAGAATTAGAATTAGAATTAGAATTAGAATTAGAATTAGAATTAGAATTAGAATTAGAATAGAATAGAATAGAATAGAATAGAATAGAATAGAATAGAATAGAATTCTTTATTGGCCAAGTGTGATTGGATACACAAGGAATTTGTCTTGGTGCATAGGCTCTCAGTGTAGATAAAATATCCGGAATTAGGTTTTTAATAGACCCTCTGGCACTCGTGATATATTGAAGTTTTTGTGATTGATATTTCTGTTTTTATTCACTGGTGGGCTTTTCCTTAACGTCCTGTTCACTTCCCAGAGTCCCCGTTGTAAGACGAGCAACCATATTTATTTAAATCAGTGTTTCTTAAAACTTTTTTTCTTGAAGGCTCCCCCCCAAAAAATCAATTAAGTATCAATCTTACTCCAATACCCCTACATTTAAATCCACATAACATAACACAATCCCCAATTATTTCCTTAAATTCTCTTATTCTAATCACCAACGATTCTTTTATCAACTATTCCAAATAATAACATTTCAACAGTGAAACATATTCAATAAAAAAAAAAATCAACTAAGTATCAATCTTACTCCAATATCCCTAAATTTAAATCCACACAACAAAATACAATTCCCAATTATTTTTTTTTAATTCTCTTGTTCCAATCTCAAATAATTTAGTCACCCACGATTTCAAGGGGGGGAAAAAACCCCCAAGTTTTTTTGTGGGGGGTGGGGAAGCACTTTTGGGACAAGCATGACCTGAATGATTGAGAATCTCCGTGGACCATTCACGTGTGAATCCCCCTACTCCGTTTGTTGAGCTGAGGATTCAGCACCTCTTGGGGAAAAAAAAAAAAACACCAGGCAGGGAAATCGTGGGAAAAAAAGTTTGCAAAAACTCTGAAGCGTGGGATCGGAACTCCGGACCGCGGAAAGGGCACCATCCAGCGTTCCTCCGGCGCTCGGCATCCCCTTAAGAGCCCTGCCAGGTAGGCTAGGCTCACCTTTATTCTTTCTCCCGATTCTTCTGCATGTCCCGGACTCGCTGCTGCTGCCGTTGCTGCCGCCACCGGCGACCACCCTGATGATGATGGATCCAGCGGCTACCTTCACTCCCCCGCCCGACCCTTTGCAAAGCCCGAGGCGAGCCGGGCAATTGTTACACGCGTCTCCCGGGCAACCGAAGGACTAGCAGCCCTGCTCACAGCTGCCACGCCCGCCCCCTTCCTCCTCCTCCTCCTCCTCCCCACACCCTTAACACGTGGGGACCAAAAGAAAAAAGCGCTTTTTGCATTAAAAAAAAAAATTGCTCCGCAGAGCCTCCAAAGCCAGGAGCAGTCTATCTGCCAAATCAGTTTTGGCCGTTGCAGGAGCTCAAAGCGGGAAAGCTTTGGCAAGATCAGGTCTCTTTTTGATGCCCGGATATCTCCGGACTGTCTTTTGCCTTGTTCCCTTTGTCTGTGTGTATGGGGGGGGGGGGGGTTTCCCCCGAGGCACGTAGTCGGTTGCTTCTGCTGCAAAAGGTTTTAATGGGGGGGGGGGAAGAAAGGGGAGCAGTCGGTTGATGCTCCCCTTCCCTTTGCAAAAATTAGGAGGGAGAGAAGTGCAGTAGAAGTCCCTCTTCCCAGCTGACACGCGAGCGCGCTCACACGACCTGGGAGGAAAAACCAGTGCACGAAAAAAAGGGGGAAAAGCGATTCTTGCGTGCAAAAGCGCTTTTTTTTTTTTTTTGGTGCCTCTCGGCTGCCCTCTAGCGGCTCAATTCCAGGTCTCTTTTTTGCCTAGCTAACCAGCCAAGCGGTCTTTGTCGCTAGGCGATGACGTCACGGCGGGAAAAAAGTCTGTGAGCGTCGCGACATAGCGACGCGCGGTTGCTAGGGGCGCCATGGACGCTACCAGGAGGCCTCTGTACATCCCTCCTCAGATGGGGCTCTACGCGGAGAAGCACCGCCTTTTCGAAATGATGCAGGTGAGGGGAAGCCGGGCTCGTTTGGGGAAGGACGGCCGCCGCCTGCCTGCCTGCCTGCCTACCTTCGCGGCCCCGACCAACGGCTCAATTCTCCCGCGAAACGGGGAGTGGGGGGGGGGGGGGGGGTTGAAAGGGAGAGAACTCCCAGCAGCCACCGCGGCCAGCTTGGCCGGCCATTGCTAGGAAACTACGTTTCCCAGCCTGCTCCACGCCCAACGAGGCTTCCCATTGGTCTAGTTCAGAGGCCTTCAAACATGGCAGCTTTAAGACTGGTGGACTGCAACTCCCAGAATTGGAGTTGTTGTTGTTGTTATTATTATTATTATTATTATTATTATTATTATTATTATTATTGGTTAATCTTTAGTGAGATTCACAGCCTTTATTCACAGCTGGTTAATAGCTCAGCAGCTCGAGTCCTAACCAAGGACCTAGGAATTATTATTATTATTATTATTATTATTATTATTATTATTATTATTATTATTATTATTATTATTATTATTATTGCAGGGTTGCTGCAGTTTAAAAGTTTAAATTGGAACCCTGCAAAAGCCACGCCTTTTGTAAAGGCTGGAGAATGCTTTTTTAAAAAATTATTATTATTTTACTCCAGTTGGTTTTATTGAAAATGGGTGGCCCACCTGTCTCAATCCTAAAAGGAAGAGGGTAACAATAATAGTAGAGGTCATAATAATAATAGTAGAGGTCATCTAGTCCAACCCACTGCTCACACAGAAAATCTATACTGGGGATTCGAACCGCCGACCTTTCTAATTGACAAGCTCAGCCACCTAGGGAGCCGCCAAGGGTGCACAAACATGGTTGCAAACTGCTTTAGGTGCGGCTAAGAAGTTTTGTTCCTAGCTAGAAGTTTGTTTCTGGATCTGTTTTATTTATTCTTTTTTTAATTTTTTTTAATCCTGCTGTTATTATTTTTAATTATAAAGAGCAGGAAGGAATATGAGGTAGACTTGATACTTTTGAGTTAATTATAATTCAAGTACCAAATCTACCTGATATTCCTTCCTGCTCTTATTTTCTGTACAACAACAACCCTGTGAGGTGGGCTGAGCTGAGAGAAAGCCACACAGGCTCAAATTTACCCAACCGGCTTTCTTGCCCAAGGTGGGATTGGAACCCAGGATCTCCAGGTGATTGGCCCAATGTCACCAACCAGCTTTCATGCCTAAATTGGGACTAGAACTAGGATCACAACACTGCGTAAACGGCACCATACACAAGTTACATCCCGGTACAATAAACTACTGACTGATAGAAGTCCAATAAAAAAACAAACAAACCCTACTGTGTTTCCCCAAAAATAAGACCCCGTCTTATATTTTTTTGAGCCCTGAAATAAGTGCTTGGCCTTATTGCCATGCACTCAAAAGCCCGATTGGGCTTATTATCAGGGGACGTCTTATTATGGGGGAAACAGGGTAATTGCAAGATAGTTTTTCAAAATGTTTACAACCCTTGGAAGCAACGTTGGCGTGAGAAAGTTACATTTTAAAGAGTGAATTAAAAACATCACAAACTTCTGTTTTTGTTGCGGCTTTTTGTTACTGTTGTTAGATACAATCCTTTCTGGTTGCAGATCTAATGCCCTGGGCTCCTGAATTATTTTTTATTGTTAGCTGTCTTAGTGTAATATAAACCAGGAAGTTTCCCCCCTCCCTAAGTCACTAACGTGAACAGAACTGCCTGCAAGAAAGCAAGATAGGGTAGCGTAAACATTTAATTTATTAAATAGTCAAGCATTTATTTCCCAAATGGCATTGTACCTGTTTCTAAAAAACGGGCTCATAAATGCACCCACTTTTCACTGGAGGGTTTGCCTACCGTTTCCCCCCCAAAATAAGACCAGGACTTATATTAATTTTTGTTCCAAAAGACACATTAGGGCTTATTTTCTAGTTAGGTCTTATTTTGGGGGGAATACGGTACTAAATGCATCCATGTGGCTGACAATCTTAACTGGGGCTTATTTTGGGGGTTAGGCTTATATTACGAGCATCCTGAAAAATCATGCTAGGGCTTATTTTTCGGTTGGGTCCTATTTTCAGGGAAACAGGGTAGTTAATTCTGTCTTTGCAAACCTTTGGAACGGTGAAAACGTTTTGAACAGGGACCAGAAATGGCTTCCTTGTGACTTAGTTCCATTCATTCATTTCTAGGATTTGCTGGGAAATTTGCTAATCCACCGACCAGAGAACCCCCTGGACTTCTTGATAAGGCAGTTAAAATTCAGCAACTGTGACGGTGAGTAAGAAAGGTTGATGGTTACGACGCGGCTGCCTGTATTTGAAGTCATTTGCTGAAATTTGGAGTGGTTTTCCCAAACTGGCGTGAACGATTCCATCTTTCAGAATTGATCATGTTGCCTGGGGATTCTGGGTTGTCTCGTTGCCAAATATCTGTTAAGACTCCAGATTGGGAAGGAAGGTTTAGAAGAGTTCACACAGTTAAAACTTTAAAATGTGTGGACTACAACTCGCAGAATTCCCCAGCCAGCACACTTCAAGATGCTTGGACTTCAATTCCCAGAATTCCCTAGCCGGTATAGTGATTTTAGAACACCCTTCTTCAATAAGTGAAGATTCAACTCCGTCCACATCAAATAAAAATCAAGAGCCGATAAGCAAGGAAGAATAGCGGAAGATGAATTTCTGGAAGTCTGATTTAATAGCATTTTCTTTTTCTTGATCTTGTTTTGGAAGAAGGAGGATAACCCTCCCCTTCCCTTTATTAAAGTCATCAGCAAAGCTATGAATTTTCATGATTTCTGCTCACAAGTCAGTTTTCATCCCAGAGAAGATTTCAAGCAGAGATGTGAAAGCAAAAAGAAAAAAAAATTAAAAAGAAAAAAAAGTATATTCCTGTCATGAAGTCAAAAATGATTTTAATTAGTCATAAATTCTAAAGCGAAGCGAAGCGTAAGAAAAGGGAGATATTCCCTCCCAATTCTTCACAAAAGCAGCAATAATTTAGATCTAAATTCGTGGACCAAGGATAAAGTCGCTGAAGATTTAAAACCAGAGAGGTTTTTACCTCATTGGGAAAGTGAGGTACTTTTCTTACTTTTGAGCTTTTTGGCTTTATACAGATTAATCACCATGGGTGAAAGACGTGTAACCTTTTTCCCTTCTGTGAATTTTTGCTTGTTTGAAAAAATTAAGTTTGTATTTGTGAAAGGGGGGAAAAATACTATTTCCTCAGACCCTGTATGATTAATTCATGGTGTTGGCTTAAAATGCAGTGTGATCCTTGCAAGATAGTGACTTTAAAAAGGATTGGTACATTTTGTGGAAAGCTTCATACCGATTAATTAATTTTTATTAAGTTGCATTGGTGTCTTCTTCTGACCGCCCAATGCTTAGAGATGACTTGATTCACACAACAACTTTGTTTAACTACAATTAGCTGGAATCTGCAACGAGGTTCCTGCAATGGATCCAAATGGATCTCATTCTGCCTTTTCTCAAAAGACCCATGAACGTCTGGCTCTTAGACCACCACCCCGCTCACTTTATTGCTCTCGCCATATTTTCTCTGTTTTTTTAATTGACTTTATTGCCATTTCTTTGAGGGTTGTGAGCTGCCTCAGAGTCCCTCACTTCCACCCCACACTTCCAGTGGATCTCTCTCTAACATACCCAAGCCAGAAGCTGTTGGCACAATCTAAAAGCAAAATTCCTCTGTTAGACTGAATAATAATAATAACAACAGCAACCCGTATCAATCATTAGCACCAGTCAATAGTATTTGTGATGCATTTTAAAATGTTCAGTTGACTGAGTTTCATGTTTAATGAATAAAAGAGATAATAAAAAACCCCAGGATTGCATTTAGCTTGCCTTAACACTATTCCAGTTTTTTAAAAAACCTTAGATTGCTGGAAAATCCAATAACACAGTACAACAATTCAGAATTGCAATGGTTTCGTTTAAAAAATTGCCAGAATTTTTGGCTCGCTCATAATGTTATGCCAAGATTTGGTCAAACCCAGACTTTATCCTGGTTTACAGCTTACCCAAAAGCCAAACTCTGAAAGTGGGTGAAAGTCCTTTCCCACTAGTTCCCATAAGTTTTCTTTTCAGAGATATCAAAAATATTACACATTTTGACCTGCCTGAAACCAGCATCTCCTTCTACTGACTTCTTAACATCCAGAAAACCCAGATCTTAATCTCTCTGAAACGATTCACAGCATTCAGGAGAAGCTCAATTCTACTTCCCACGGATCGGTTGGATGGTGAAATTTTATCTATTAAATTCGTACAACCGCCCATTTCACTGCTGCTACACTGGGCTACTTACAGAAAAAATAACCTTTAAAACGACAAGCGATAAAACCTACTAAAGCAGTTTTTGGAACTGTATCCGCTCTCTTATCAATCAGGAACCTTTGTCGAAGTGTCTTTCCCACATATTTTAAATCCAGATCTTTTGAAAAATAAGATATTTTAGCAAATTAATTTTTCCCTCTTTGCCACGATCCAGGATGAGTCAGGATGCTTCTAGACCCTTAAAAGCAGTGGGTCAGCCTCTTTTTAAATCTTTATTAAGTTTGGGATGTTTTGAATTAATTGCAATTTTTTTTACAAGTATTTTTCCTCTGGAAGCACATCCGTTCTTTTCCCCTGGACGAATTCACTTTTCGTTCCCCTCCAAAATCCATGACATATGTTTAGGGACCGTGGAAGATTTTTTTAAAAAAAAAAAAACAGCGTGCAAATGTGTAAATCAATGCATTTGCTACATCTGCTAGCTGTTCCTAAGCCGAAGGAAAAGCAGATTTAGTACAAACCGAACGTTTATAGTTGCCCTGGGCAATATTAAAGCATGATACGGTGTGTATAATGATACATTTCGTTTTTTTTTATCAAACGTTTGTCCAAGAAAGCAGTGTATTAAAGCTTCAGTACCTCGGGGTTTTGGTCTGAATTTTAAATCACGCTTCCATCCTTAAACCTCAAAAGGAACGGGAGCTAGAAAGCTTCTTTTTAATTTTTTTCCCCCCCAGTTTGCTTTGAAGCGGGCGGAAGAAGTTGATTAGCGTTGGCACCAAAGCACATTTCCGATGACTCTGTTTATAAATAATTCCTCATTACCAGGCTGAAGTTTCAAGGTGTTAAAATTCTATGGGGAAAAAAAAAAAAGAAACAGAAGAAGAAAAAAAAAAAGAGAAAGGAAAAAAAAGAAGAAAAAGAGAAAGAGGAAAAAAAGAAGCGGAATGTTTTAATCAGAGTTGGGAAAAAATTAGGTGATGAAACAGCTTAATGGTATTCTTTTTTTCCGACCCTTCCAGTTGCACTTTTCAAAACCAATAAGCCAAGAAAGAACATTGCCTTAAATCTCCCAAGTCAAGAGAGAAGCTTTGTTAAGATGAATTTGTAATCTCGATTTAAAAGTTGTCCTTGCCCAGTTTTGTGTTAAAAATTCTTGCAAAGCTTTGTGGGGAATAAAATTGCTCAGCACCGTTTTTCTTCTTCCTTAGCTACCTTTCAAGATCAGACAGGGTCTATTCTATTCTTAGAATTTCTATTTAAATCGATTATTTTAGTAGATTGTTTTAGATTTTAGTTTATTACTCGAGTTTATCTTGCTTTTTATTATATGTTTTAGCTTATGGTATTATATATTTTAGTTTATTTTAGTTTATTTTTTATTGCTTTTAGTTTATTGTATTATATATTTTAGTTTATTTTTCATTGCTTTGATGTTTCAGTTTATTGTATCATATGTTTTAGTTTATTTTTCATTGCTTTGAATTTCCAGTTTCTTATCTGAGTTTATCTTACTTTTAATTGTATATTTTAGTCAATTTTATTATATATTGTAGTTATATTTTATTGTTTCAGATATTAATTTATTTTGGGGGTTTATTTTGCTTTTTGTCATGGGTTTTTATTTATTTTCATTAATTTTCCATTGGTTTAGATTTTAGTCTGTTGTTTGAATTTTTTATTTTTATTTTAAAGTTTATTTTAGTATTTCATTTATTTTGGTCTATTGTCTTCTATTTTATTTTAATATATTCGTTTATTTAGTTTTATTTATTTTATCTTAATTTATTATTTTCTATTTTAGTTTATTGTTTTATTTCATTCTTTTTTTTTCAAATAAATAAATAAATAAATAAATAAATAAAGCCATTACATTACATTTCGCCTCTTGACTGATCCCGAGAAAACCTTCTTAAAGGAGCCCTAGAAACGAAAACAGTAAGGCCATTTAAAAAAAAAAAATCCTTAATTTTTTAAAAAATATATAGTATCAAGATGTCAGCGAACACGTCGAAGTATTCGTCAGTTGGTTTTAAAAGCCGTCTGGATGAGCTACAGGCAGCCCTTCGGTTCAAATTGCCCCCTCCAGCCACATTAGGACTTAACTTTGGATTCAACAACACGAGAAACATCATAGCCCCAGTTCTCACAATCACATAACACCCAACTCCCTTGGTTTGAACCCAGCCCTGCATCAGGGAGAAAAAATGCTTTCCCTGCCCTCCCCCCCCAACAGACCCCCTAAATTTGCTCTCTTTAAATGCCATTCCTGATTCCCCACCTTAGTTAACTTTTCTCCCCCTCCCCTAAAACCTGGTTAGATTCCATTCCTTCATTTCTGACATCTTCCTGTTAATCCTGGCCTGAATTCTCAGGCTTCCTGCCCTATTTTAATCCCTCAAATTAGCAACGATACTCCAGAGAGGAGATTGGGAAGGTTCGTTTAGGAAGGAAACGTTAAATTCACACAGGCCTTGAAGGACCTGATGATGATGATGATGATGATGATGATGATGATGATGATGATGATGGATAGAAAAGGATAGATGCTCCACACACTTTTAATTGTGTTCTGAAAAGAGAGGTGTGCTCCCCTTCTCACAAACACACAAAGGGAACAAGATCAGGGAGAATTGGAGATGAATGTTCTGAGCGAGGGCAGAAAAGAACTGAAGAAGACGACGCTCGTCTCTAGTGGCCGAGCGGAAAGGCTTGGCTGCCCGCGCCAGAAGAACCTGGAAAATGTTCAAGGGAACTTCGGCTTCTAAGCTCACCCTGGGAGGAAGCTAGTCGCAACCACAAGACGTGAGAGGAAAAACAAAATTGCTTCCCGCTGAGCCCCCCCCCCCCCCCAATTTTTCTTTCTTTCTTTCTTTCTGGGCTGTCTAGTTGCAGGATAAGGAAGGACGCAGAATAACAGAATTGGAAGGGACTCCCGCTGACCAAGGCAGGAGTCATCATATCGTTTCAGACGAAAGGTTGTCCAATCTTCTTGAAAAGTTATAGATGATGATGATGACGACGAAGAAGAAAAAGATAGATAGATAGGTAGATAAATAGATTAACAGAGTTGGAAGGGACCTTGTAGATCATCTAGTCCAACCCCCCGCCCAAGCAGGAGACCCTACCCCATTTCTGACAGATGGCAGTCCAGTTTCTTGAAAGAACTTCCAGTGGTGAAGCTCCCACAACTTCTGAAGGCAACTTCTGTTCCATGGGTTGATTGTTCTCACTGTCAGAAAGTTTCTCCTTATTTCTAGGTTGAATCTTTCCTTGATTAGTTTCCATTTGTTATTCGCTTGTCTGGCTTTGGAAAATAGTTTGACCCACCCCCCCTCCTCTCCGTGGCAGCCCCTCAAATATTGGAAGACTACTATCCTGTCTCCCCTGGTCCTTCTTCAGTAGACAAGCCATGCTTGGTTTGAAGGCAAACCATTCCACTGATTAATTATTCTCACTGTCAGAAAATTTCTCCTTAGTTCTAGTTGGGTCTGTCTTTGATGAGCTTCCATCCCTTACTTCTTGTCCTGTCCTCAGGTGTTTTGGAGAATAGGTTGACTCCCTCTTCTCTGGGGCAGCCTCTCAAATAGTGGAAGGCTGCAGTCATGCCTCTCCTAGTCCTTCTCTTCGATAGGCTAGGCATGGCTAGGCTCCCTCAGCTGTCTGTCATGCGATTTAGCCCCCAGATCTTTGTTGCTCTTCTCTGCAGGGTTGGGGGTTGGACTAGATGACCTACAAGGTCCCTTCCAACTCTGCTAACCTGTTAATCAAGATGCTTTGTGTGAAGAACAAGTCCCGAGAGCCACAACCTTCCCTCGACCAACATTGTGTTGAGTTCCCCGTAAGAGTCTTGTGTGCACGTAGACATTGTGATCGGCCAGTTGTTCAAGGCCAAGCATGGGTGTGCCATCCTGGCTTATTGAGGCTTGTTCGATAGACCAGAGTGAAGTAAACCAGGGCCCAGCAAGAGTAGTTTGGGACTCTTGCTTCCCAACGCACAATCTACACGTCGAAGGACAAAGTTTTGGCTTATTATTTGAAGACCAAAATGACTTCCTGCGCCAACTCAGGAAGCTCAGACTGCCCAAGGAGCTGTTGATCCAGTTCTACAGAGGAACTATTGAGTCTGTCATCTGCACCTCCATCACTGTCTGGTTTGGTTCTGCAATCCACAAAGACAGACACAGACTTTGGAGGATCATTAGAACTGCAGAAAAAACAATGGCTACCAACCTGCCTTCCATGGAGGACCTGTGTACTGCACGAGTCAAAAAGAGGGCTGGGAAAATATCTACAGACCCCTCGCATCCTGGACATAAACTGTTTCAACTCCTACCCTCAAAACGACGCTATAGAGCACTGCACACCAGAACAACGAGACACAAGGACAGTTTTTTCCCGAACGCCATCACTCTGCTCAACAAATAATTCCCTCAACTCTATCAAACTATTTACTAAGTCTGCATTACTATTAATCTTCTAAGCGTTCCCATCACCCATCTCCTCCCACTTATGACGGCATGACTGTAACCTTATTGCTGGTATCCTTAAGATTTATATTGACTGTTTCCTAATATGATTTGATTGCTTATTTGTTCCCTATGACTATCATTAAGTGTTGTACCATATGATTCTTGACGAATGTATCTTGTCTTTTTATATACACTGAGAGTGTATGCACCAAGACAAATTCCTTGCGTGTCCAATCAGCTCGCATGACATGTAGTAATTAGAAACTGACCAAGCTATGGAAGAATCAAGAATCTTGACATTTTTTTAAAAAAATCATATATTTAATCCACAGCTCCAAGGATCTTTTTACTTGGCCCTCCAGCCTCTGGGAAAACTACTATCGTGAGTATATCCCCCTCCTTCTTCTCCTTTTCCTCTTCCTCCTCTGTCCATATCTCCTCTTCCTTCTCCTTTCTTTCTTCCTTCTCCTTCACCACTCCTTCTTCAACACCACTTCCCCCCTCCTTCTCTATATAATTCCTTCTCCTTCACATAATTCCCTCTTCTTTGCCATATAATTCTTCTCCTCCTTCCATGGTCACTACACAAATGGTTGTAAGTCCAAGACTGTTACTACTATCTTCTTCCTCTTCCTCTTCCTCCTCCTCCTCCTCCTCCTCCTCCTCCTCTTCTTCTTCTTCTTCTTCTTCTTCTTCTTCTTCTTCTTCTTCTTCTTCTTCTTCCTCCTCCTCCTCCTCCTCCCTTTCCTCCTCCTCCTCTTTCTCCTTTTCCTCCTTCTCCTCTTTCTCCTTTTCCTCCTTCTCCTCCTCCTCCTCCTCTTTCTCCTCTTTCTCCTTTTCCTCCTTCTCCTTCTCTTCCTCCTCCTCCTTCCTCCTCCATCCTCCATCCTCCTTCACTAGGTTGCCTAGGAAAAAGTCCCCATACCTAGCGACCCATAGTTACCCCTCCAAAAAACCCCACTTCTCTCCCATAGTTCCTTTCCATCATGTTTGGAGATAGCAAAACATCCTCTTTAAATTGGGAGAAGACCATCTAACTAACGACCAGTTAAAAAGCAGCAGAAGGGGCTTTTGCTTTAAACCAAGTGTAAGTTCAGACCTTCTCTCACAGGGCTGTGTTAAGATTTGCAATTCCATCAGCTCTCTTTTGAGGATCTCTTCAAACCTTTGGTAATTAATGACCGATTTATTTATCAATAGCTCTCGGCTAAAAGGGGAAATTGCTTACGGCGACACCATCCCATTGTAACACCAGAAAAGGCCGTTGATGTTGAACTCTCTTTCCGTTGCACCTCACTTATCGATTTTTATTTATCTATTTACCAAAACCGCATTAAATTCAATCCACATTTAAAGCAGCCCAGGTTAAATAGGTAACAGCCTTGGCTTGAAACCTCCAGAAAAAAGAAAAACCTTCCGCTGCTTTTGAACAGACATGGGGGAGGACATTTTTTCCCTGGGCACCGTAATTGTCACTGTCCCAAATTCCCATTGTGTCAAATTTCTCCTTTCTCTCTTTTTTTAACCAGCCGCTCCCGTGCATCATTTTGACTTTTTCTTCTGAGCACCATGGGGGTCTTTTCCCTGCTAGGTCCTCTTTCCAAGCGGCCCCCTAACCAATGAAAAACTCATAGACGACAGAGTTTTGGTTTTTTTTCTTTAAAAAAAAAATCTTCAAATATTTGTGGCAAAGACACATTTCTTCCTCCCCACAACCTCTTCCTCTCCTGTTCGCTTTCTCCCACCTTGTATCTCCCTGCAGGCGATGTGGCTGAGTAAACAATTGATAATCCCCCAGATTTCCCGAGAGACTTTGCTAACCAATGACTGGTCAGCCCTCTCCAGTGAAGTGCGAGAGCGTCTGAAGAGAAAGGAGGTATGTTTCTGGAAAGTAACAAGGCCATCTCGGCGTGCGAGGGGGAAAATAAATTGCAGCGTTTGCCGGGGTTTTTTGGCAGGGCGTGCGACGAGGGGTCCAATTATCACTGTTCGTTTGCATCAAAAGGACAGCTCCTGTACACCCTTCTAGACGGGGAATAAGAGGCTCGTGGTGTCAGTCTTCTCAGGTAGACCAGACAGGAAACACGACCAGATAAACTAATTCTATTTCATTCCAAGGCTACGTTCAACAGAATCTTGCAAGTCTGAAAATACAAATCTCGCCCACCCTTCTCTTTTACAGCCCAGGAAACTAGGGAGGGTTTCTTCTCAGTCTCTTGGCCCCCATCCATTATGCAGTCTCTTGAGGCACCAAGCTGGAAAGCAGGAGATTGTGAGATTCAAGTCCCGCCTTAGCCATGAAATCCAACTGGGTGATCTTGGACCAGTCACCAGGAGATGGAGAGTTCTAGTCCTGCAATTAGACATGAAAGCTGGCTCGGTAACTTTGGGCCCATCCCCAGGAGACAGTGAGTTCTAGTCCCGCTTTAGGCATGAAAGATAACTGGGTGACTTTGGGGCCAATCACTAGGTGACAGTGAGTTCTAGTCCTGCCTTTGGCATGAAAGCTGGTTCGGTAACTTTGAGCCAATCACCAGGAGACAGTGAGTTCTAGTCCCGCTTTAGGCATGAAAGATAACTGGGTGACTTTGGGCCAATCACCAGAAGATAGTGAGTTCTAGTCTCACCTTTGGAATGAAAGCTGGTTGGATGACTTTGAGCCAATCACCAGGAGACTGGGAATTCTAGTCTTTGGCATGAAAGCTGGTCGGGTGACGTTGCCCAACCAACCTTACAGGGTTGTTGTTACGGAGAAAATAGGAGGAGGAAGGTTCGTTGGATATGTGGGTTGTCTTATTTGTAAAAATAAAATAAAATAAAGGCAGGGTATGAATAAAACGAAAACTTATTTTTGGCTTCCTGAGTATGCAGCTTTCTGGCTCCTTCCGTCATTGATCGCCCCAACCAATCTAATCTTGGGCCCTCTTTTTTTTAAAATGGATCTCGAAGAAAGCAACCCAGAGCCTTTCTTATTCCTGGAGGCCAAAGACGGATTTTTGTTCCATTCACAATAAAACCTCAATTGACTTGGAGGATACACACACACACACACACACACACACACACACACACAAATGTGTGTTTGTGAGCAGGGAAAGGAAAAAAAAATCCCCTTTGGCTTAATTACTCTCATTATTAGCATATTTCAGGCTAATCAGCCGGTGCTTTCAAGGATACCCTATAGGGTTTCCTTGATTATTACAGGGTAGGACATGAAAGGCATGGAGACCTGGCAAAAATCAGACATGGCAGGGTGGAGAACGGCTAATGAAATTGACACAGCCCGCTTTAAGGCCTCTCTCTCTCTCTGGCTCAGCTGGCATCTGTGAAGAGCGGTTTTCCCCCCACAACTCAACTCGAGGCCCTTCAAAGGAACCGGAGTCGAGAGTCCCAGAAAAACCCAACTTTCAAACCATATGGCAAGCGAGAGAACACAGTCTCCCCCCCCCCCCCCCCGTGTGCTGTCCGAGGTGCTGAACTTCTCCTTCGGTTGAGAAAGACGGTGGAGAAGTATTAGGGAAGGAGATTGCGTTTATTTAATGGATGGATGAGGTTTTTTTTTTTATCCCTTGGTAAGTAACTCGAGGAGGTGAACGTAGACAATCTTGCTTCTCCCTCCTGTTTTGCCCACCACCACAACAACAACCCTGTGAGGTAGATTGCGCTGAGAGAGAGGGAGTGGCCTAAAGTCAACCAATGGCCTTTTTTATGACTAAGTGGGACTAGGATTCCCAGTCTCCTGGTGATTGGCCCAAAGTCACCCCAATGGCTTTTAAGACTTAAGGCGGGACTAGAACTCCTCAGTCTCCTGGTGATTGGCCCAAAGTCACCCCAATGGCTTTTAAGACTTAAGGTGGGACTAGAACTCCCCAGTTTCCTAGTGATTGGCCCAAAGTCACCCCACTGGCTTTTATGACTTAAGGTGGGACTAGAATTCCCCAGTCTCCTGGTGATTGGCCCAAAGTCACCCCAATGGCTTTTAAGACTTAAGGCGGGACTAGAACTCCCCAGTCTCCTAGTGATTGGCCCAAAGTTACCCCACTGGCTTTTATGACTTAAGGCGGGACTAGAACTCCCCAGTCTCCTGGTGATTGGCCCAAAGTTACCCCACTGGCTTTTAAGACTTAAGGTGGGACTAGAACTCCCCAGTTTCCTGGTGATTGGCCCAAAGTCACCCCACTGTCTTTTAAGACTTAAGGCGGGACTAGAACTCCCTAGTCTCCTGGTGATTGGCTCAAAATCACCCCAATGGCTTTTAAGATTTAAGGCGGGATTAGAACTCCCCAGTCTCCTGGTGATTGGCTCAAAGGCATCCAGCTGACTTTCATGCCTGAGGTGTGAAGAGAACTCACCATCTGATTGGCCCAAAGTCACCAGCCAGCTTTCATGCTTGAGGCAGGATTAGAACTCGCCCTCTCTTCATTTCTAGCCTGATGCCATAACCACTAGGCCAAACGGTCTCTTAATTTGGGTCTCCTTCTCTCTGTTTGGAGTGACGTGCCCATAACCAGGCCAGGCCAGTGATCAATGTTTATAGAAAGTAGCTCTAAGCTTGATTGTTTTCCCGAGGACCCTTCAGGACCCAACTAGGTAACACCAGCAGTGCTAGTGAGGGTGATTTGCTTTCTGTAGCTCTGAGCTTGGTTGTTTTTATGCAGACGTTTCATTACCCAGCTTGGTAACATCATCAGTCCCCTGAGCTAGAAACAATTCTCTTTTATTCTGTCCCAGATCCTTTCAGACCCATGAAAGATTTGCCTGAAATATTCTCCTGCCCAGTTTAGGCAGGGAAGACCACCTCCCCCTGCTGAAGACAGCTAGCCAGAGGCTGGGAACTGACTCCCCTCCCCCGTGTTGAACAAGCAGCCCCGTCCAGCTGTCCCTCCTTCTGTCGTCGTCCCCACCCAATCGTCATCCCCTGCTTGGTTGCTCCTTCTCATCCTGTCCATGCAAGACGGTCCAGCAAGCAAGCCGAGGAGAGGATGAGAATCTCCCTATCGTTGAGCCGAAGGAGTTGAGAAGGAATGGGGAGGAGGAGGAGGAATGGGGGGGCTTTAAATTGGATTCCACCACCCTTTGCTGGGCAGACCCCAAGATCTCTTGAAATGACACATCAAAGCAGGCCGAGCGAGGCTGGCGGTTTCCGAGAGCAGCATGAGGCACCTTTGTAAAGTGACAGGCTCAAAGCTGCCAAGGAATGTCTCCAGCCGCGAGAGGCTGCGGGAAGCTTTTGACGCGCCCGCCCGGCGAGACTCTCAGACTTCCAAGAAACCGCAGAGTTGTTTCTCTTTCCCTTCTTCAGCTCTCGGATGCCTTAACATGCCTGCTTTGGAGCAGGCTTTGAGTCACCGGGGACTTAGGGAAAGGCCTAATTGGGTCATTTAGTCCACCCTTCACCTGTCTGCCACGGGATCTGTTCTCCGGTACCCCATCCTGGACAGCTTACATCCTGGCTCCTTTGAAGAAAAGCCGTTTCTTCTTGTCGGGGGAAGAGCGGGGAAAAGTTTCTAAGAATTATTAAAAGACGCCGATCCGCCAACTTCTAGCTTTGTTTGCCAGCTGCTCATCTGGAAGGAGCATGGTTGACTTCCAGGTGGTTTTAGGGGCAGACTGTGGGGGTCATTGGTGCAATCTGGTCTGGGTGGTTTCCTTGCAGAGGAAGGAACCCCTTCCTTCCTTACATTACCCAACTAGGTAAAGTCATCAGTGTTAGAAGGGAGAGGGATTTGTGGAGTGGAGGAGAAGAGCAACAGGAGGAAGAGGAGAAGAGAAGAAGGACAACAACTGTGGGGTTCTTGGTGCTCTCTGAGCTTGATGGTTGCCTTGCAAACATTTCATTACCCAGCTAGGTAACAAAATCAGTGCTAGAAAGGAGAGGGGTGTGTGTAGTGGAAGAGAAGGAGAAGGGGACAGAAGAGCAGGAGGAGGAGGAAGAGGAGAAGAGGAGGAGGAGGAAGAAGAGAAGGAAAGAAGAAGGAGGAGGTCTCTGAGCTGGTGTGGTGTGTTTTTTTTTCCTCTTGCAGACATTTCATTACCCAGCTTGGTTACATCAGCAGGAATTTCCTGTAGCTACCATATAAACCCCACTATAAACACTCTGGCTCTGTTTATGTTCTAATAGAAGAGAATATTTGTAGCTCAGGGGTCAAACTCTTTGGGCTGTAAAGACACCCTTCCTTTCCGATTTCACGGTAAAAGGGCTTGGAGATTTATTTTGTTAAAAAAGCGAGAAGCCGTAGGAAATGTTTAAAAGGAGGGGAGGGGAAAAAAAAAAAAGAAATAAGAAAGGGGTTGAAAGAAATCAGGAATAATGGATTAAGGCCGAGGCTGCTGAGACGCCGCCTTTGTGGCTAAGTAAAGCAGTTGGAGACGGCCGTGAACTCATAGTTTAGCACAGCTCCAAGGAAACCTGGATGTATATTTTACCCAACTGATAGAGAAGCTTTCTCTGCCGATAGCCTTAGGCTGGTCAGCCGAACCCTACAGTTGCCTGCTGGAGATGCTTTAATGTAGATGGATCTCTTCGGATGAAAACGGATGAAACTCTGGAGCACAGCCTATCTATCGTGCCGAAGCTGGATCACACAAAAACTAGACTAACGATCGAAGAGAATATTTGTAGCTCGGGGTTCAATTTAGCACCATCATCAGTGCTAAAAGGGAAGTGGGTTTTGCGGAGAGGAGGAGGAGGATTATTGGAGTTCTTGGCGCTCTCTGACTTTGGTTGTTTTCTTGCAGGGCATTTTATCACCCAGTTAGGTAGCGTCATCAGTGCTAGAAAGGAAGGTGGGGTTTGGAAGGAGGAGGAAGAGGAGGAGGAGGAAGACTGTGGGGTCCTTGGTGCTCTCTGGGCTTGGTTCTTTTCTTACAGACGTTTCCTGATCCAACTAGATAATGTCATCAGTGCTAGAAGGGAGTGTGGTTTGTGGAGAGGAGGGGAGGAGGAGGAGAAGGAGGAGGAGGGAGGGAAGAGGAGGTCTGTGGGGTCCCAGGTGCTCTCTGAACTTGGTTATTTTCTTACAGACATTTCATCACCCAACTTGGTAACCTCATCAGTGCTAGAAAGAATGGTGTTTGCTCTTGTTTTATATTCTGGGGGTGGGGGGGCTTGCCCTGTCTGTATTAACAGTTCTCGCTGGTTGCTTGATTGGGATGTTTCTCGATGACATTGAATCCGGGTCTAATTCTCTTTAACTCACCTGTCCCTTCTCTGTCTTTAACAAATGATTTTAGAACATCCCTGAAAGTCTGTGGGCCCAGCTGGTTGAGGAGCGCTTGAAGCTTGACGACTGCCTCTGCAGCGTACGTATGACTGAGAGCTTGCAAAGAGGGGACCTGAGATTTGAACTAAGGGAGACATGAAAGCAGTGTATTCCAATATCTCAGGGGCTGCCCCAAAGAAGAGGGGGTCAAGCTATTCTCCAAAGCACCTGAAGGCAGGACAAGGAGCGATGGGTGGAAACTAACCAAGGAGAGAAGCAACCTGGAACTAAGGAAGAATTTCCTGACCATCAGAACAATTAATAGCTTGCCTCTAGAAACTGTGGATGCTCCATCACTGGAGGTCTTCAAGAAGAGTTTGGACAGTCATTTGTCCAGAGGGATGCTTGACTAGAAGACCTCCAAGGTCCCTTCCAACCAGGGGTGAAATCTAAAATTTGTTACTACCGGTTCTGTGGGCGTGGCTTGGTGGGAGTGGGGCTAATGTGACTGGGTGGGCGTGGCCAATTTTTCTTTTTTACTTTTAAAACCATTTTTTCTACAACCTCTTCGGGCGAAGAGGTTGTAAAAAAAAAAAAAATGCTTTCAAAAGGCTCTGACGATCCCAGCTGTGTTGCCTGATCGGCAGAGGCTTTTTTTTTTTTTCTTTTTCTTTTAAATGCCTTTGACCATCAGGCAACTCAGCTTGGATCGTCGGAGGCATTTAAAAGAAAAAAAGGGTTGTTGTTTTTTTTCTTTTAAAAGCCTTTGACGATCCCAGGTGAGCCGCACGATCATCATTATTTAATTACCTTTTAAACTGTTTTTTAAATTTTGTATGCTCTGTTTTATCTCAGCTGTTCACTGCCCTGAGTCCCGCTGGAGAAGGGCGATATACAAATCAAATCAAATAAAAAATAAAAGGCTTTTTTTAAAAAAAAAAACTTTTAAAAGCATTTTTTCGGCCGAAGAGGTTGTAGAAAAAATGCTTTTAAAAGTAAAAAAAAAAAAAAAAAAAGCCTCTGATGATTGTGCAGCTCAGCTGGGCATGGGGGTGGCGGCAGGGATGTTTGCTACCGGTTCTCTGAACCACCCGCCTCCATCGCTACCGGATCGGGCGATCCGGTCCGAACCGGGAGCATTTCACCCCTGCTTCCAACCCTCTCAATTATTCTATGTGCTTAAAACAAAATCACTTCCAAGCTCTGTCCTGTCACACCAAGGGGATATATTAGCAACACCGAAGCGAGGTCCAGAACAACCCTGAAAAATCGAGGTGAGATAACAAATCTATTCTGGATCTATTCTGCAAGGGAAAAGAATCACCACAGATCCCGAGATTCAGTGTCCACAATGACCGGCAAACCCTCCCCCCCCCCCCCCCCCCCCGTGTTCAATTCCAACCCAAGGGGGAAAGCCAAGGAAAGCTTAAAAGCGGGAAGGAAATCTTGGTTTCCCTACCAACCTCCAGCCAGATTTACGGCAACGCGGCTTATGGAAGACAGCTCGGTGTATAATATTACCGCCCGGAAGAAAAATGTCCAAAGATTGTGTGAACTGGGCCTGCAGGCTACTGTTTCCTTTCGCTTTTTTTTCCTTTTTTTTATTTCTCCTCCCGGTGTCATTCGTCCGGCCTTAATTGCCCGGCTTTCTGTCCCACCTCTTGCCCGTTGTTGTTGGCTTCCGTGCGCCGTTGTTGTGACACTCTGGGGTTTTAACGCTGTCGCTTGGAAGCTCCTACGAGCCCTTTTGTATTGATCGATGGGGCTCTCAGGACCCTGGATGGCTGGTTCCCCCTAATGCAAATGACGCTAGAATCACGAGCGATACACAACGGCGTGTGTAGTGTGTCTCGCAGCACAAGGGCCACGGGCATTAAGTCCTGCGGCTGGCAGCTCGCGGGGCCAAAGGTTTCGGCAACTTTGCGGCGTTACAGTTCTTCCTTCTCCGCAGCTCAGCAAAATAAATCGATAGGCGCCAAGAAAAAGCTGGGTAGCTCCAACTTGGTTTTGAAAATAGACCAAGGAGCTAAAATGGCAGGCAAAGGCAGGATATATTGTACAGGTAGTCCTCGACTTACAACGGTTTGTTTAGTGACGCTTCGGAATTACAGCGGGACTGAAAAAAGTGACTTACAGTATGACCCAGTTGGCAGCACCCCACCCCGCAGTCCCGCGATCAAAATTCAGACAATTCGCAATTGAGTCATGCTTACGACGGTTACAGTGTCCCGGGCAGGGGGGAGGGTGTCACCTTTTGCAACCTTCTGAGAAGCCAAGTCGATGCGGGGTTGGGGTGGGGTGGGAGGGAAGAAGCTGGATTCACTTAATGACCCTCTTGCTAACTTCACCGCTGCGGGAATTCCCTTAACCACAAGAGCAAGAAAGGTCGTAGAACGGGGCGAAGAAAGGTCGTAGAATGGGGCGAAACTCACTTAACGAACGTCTCGCTCAGCCGCAGAAATGCTTGCGGTCGTACGTCGAGGACTACCTGTAGAAGGGGCTCCTGCCCCGCTGCTCCCTCCTGATGAAAGTCTTGGGCATCTGAAGATGCTACGAATGACTCCTTAATGGCGAGCCACGGGGGAGCCATGATATATAACTCAGGTTGGCTCCTTCCCCATCCTGCTGTTCCCTCTCTCTTGCCACCCTCCCCATCCCTTCCTCTCCTCCTCCTCCTCTCCTTCCTCCCCCTCCCCTCTCCAACATCTGTTGGAAGTGGTCCCTCCTGTGATACCATTTCTGCTCGCAGCTGTTTCAGACCTCCAGCTCTGCGCCAGGCGGGCAGCCAGCCAGCGGTGGGGGGGGGGGAGCAGGCAGGCGAGGAGTGCCCTGAGCATACAGCCCTTTTGATGTGGGATAAAACAGAAGCCGGCCGCTGGGAGTGGGGAGGGTGAGGGGTGGGTGGAGGTTCGGCCGAGGGAGCCCAGCGGAATATCAATAAACCTGCGCCAAGCCGAGCGAGCGGGGCACCTTGGCGGTGGACGTTTGACTGAAGTGTCAAGCCGGTGGATAATGTAGTCTAATTAGGGATAGGCCGGGCTCTCGGCACAGAGAAACCTTGGCGGGGTGGGAGAGGGAGAGAGTGACCCATATATCCGTTCTAGAGGGGCTTATTTATAATGCATTAGCCCTGCACTTTGAAATAGGCTTAATTATAGACAAGTTGTTGTCAAGCTACCTTCTATTCCCTCCACTCCGTCCTTCCTTCCTTCCTTCCTTCCTTCCTTCCTTCCTTCCTTCTTTCCTTCCTTCCTTCCTCCTTTCTTTCCTTTCCTTCCTTCCTTCTCTTCCTCCTTCTTTCTTATCTTTCTTCCCTCCCGCCTTTGTTCTAATTGTCTGTCTGTCTATCTAATCTATCTATCTATCTATCTATCTATCTATCTATCTATCTATCTATCTATCTATCTATCTTTCTATCTATCTATCATCTATCTAAATTTAATAGAAATTTAATAAAACTTAAACTTATCTATCTACGTCTTATCTGAGTACCTACCTACCTACCTAATCTCTCTCTCCAGCTTTCGTTCTGTCTATCTATCTATCTATCTATCTATCTATCTATTTATCTAAATTTAATAAAAATTTAATAAAACTTAAACTTATCTATCTACATCTTATGTGAGTCTACCTACCTACCTAATCTCTCTCCATCTGTCTGTCTGTCTGTCTGTCAGTCAGTCAATCTGTCTGTCTGTCTATCTATCTGTCTATCTATCCTGTGTCTACCTACCTACCTATCTAAACTCTTGCTCTCATCTACCTACCTACCTACCTACCATCCATCCATCCATCCATCTATCTATTTCATCTCTCTTTCTCTCTTTTCCTCCCTCCATCCCTCCCTCCCTCCCTACTTAATCTATATCATCTGTCTATTTATCTGCCTGCCTGCCTGACTGACCAGATCTTTGAGAGTGGTGGGGCTTCTCCTCTTGTTGACCAGCTAGCCTTCTGTTCTGGCAGAGAGAACCACTGAGAGTCTCAAAGAATCTCCTGCTGTGACCGAAGCCTCTTCCCAGACTCATCCACTGGGTCAGTGCTTGGCTTCCACCTGTGGGACGTTAATGAGAACCCAGACTTGTCTCCTCTGAAAGCAGGAAGCCCTCCCTGCTCCCCTGTCGTGTTTCGCGCCCATGCTCTTTAGCGCGAGAGATTAATTTTGCCTGTCTTATCCTCCAGGGCTGGATTCTCGAAGGCTTCCCTGACAGCCGAGAACTTGCCAAGTGCTTACAAGTGCGGGGTATCATTCCTAGACATGTCGGTACGGACTTCGCCTTCTCAAATTCTCTTTGAACGCTTCCTAGTTCATAGCCAATAACTTTGAACCCTGGCTGCTGTACATGTGCTGCGATTTACAGGTAGTCCTCGCGTTACGACCGCAGTTTTGAGCCCAAAAAGTTTCTGTTCCCAAGGTTAACGTTCCTCTGCTGTCTCTCTGCTGTCCGACTCTGGGGGCTCCGGAGTCCGTGCATCACTCCCAGATGGCCCTGGCCCCATCTCTGCCTTCGACGCAGAGCCCTCATCTGGGCCTTCCCCAGACTCCAGGACTGGCCCATGTTCCTCCCCAGCCTCCTCGCTATCCAACTACGCTGCCAGCTCCGCAGGCTGCTGGCGGACCACAACGGGGGTAAAAAAAAAAACCCACAACACCCCAATTTTCAGCCCTGCATTGGTAACGATTTCCTCAAATTATTTTTTTTCCCAGTGGTGCTGTACGCTCCCGACATCGTGCTGATTGAGCGGAATTTGGGAAAGAGAGTGGACGAAATCACCGGAGGTACATCTCTCGAGGGTCGGGGATTTTCACTGTCAACAATCGTCGTGATTCTGCAAAAACTTGAAATCCACGACAGCCAATGAAAAATTTTGGGTCCCAAGTTTCACTGTCTGATCTTGAAAATTATCCTGGTCCTCTCAGAAGTTTGGAGAACAGATTTTGTCAATCTCCCCCTTTCTCATACCGTCACGCAGCCCTGCCCTCCGATGGTTCTGGTGAGGTGGCTGAGATCTGGGTTTTGGGGTGGGGGGTTTGCTAGACTTCAAAATCCACAGTTGGGTGGTATTTTTATAACAGGAAAATAAGAGTTGGAAGGGACCTCAGAGGTCTTCTAGTCCAATCCCTTGCCTCAAGCAGGAGACCTTATATCATTCTGGACAAATACCAAGATTAACTGAACAGTAAAAGAAAGGGAGCAAACATCTGAGTTTACAGAATAACAGAGTTGGTGGAAGGGACCTCAGAGGTCTTCTAATCCAACCCCCTGCTCAAGCAGGAAACCCAATACCTGTGATGGCGAACCTATGGCACGCATGCCAGAAGTGGCACACAGAACCCTCTCTGTGGCCATGCGCGCCGTCGCCAGCTGCTTTTCTGCTTTCCGGGTGCCGGAGAGCCTGAAAACGGCCCAAAATCAGGCTGTTTTCCAGCTATTTTCAGGATCATTTTTAGCCTGGAAAACAGTCTGAAAATGGCCGGAAAAAGGCCTGAAAATGGCCCCCAAAACAGCACTTTAGTCTGCTGCACCACCAAGGCTCTTTTTTAAATCTTTAATCTTAATCTTCTCATCGTTCCCACCACCCATCTCCTTCCACTTATGACTGTATGACTCAAATTTTGTTGCTTATATCATTTGTATCCTACGACTATCATTAAGTGTTGTACTTCATGATTCTTGTTGAACGTATCTTTTCTTTTATGTACACTGAGAGCTTGTGCACCAAGACAGATTCCTTGTGTGTCCAATCACACTTGGCCAATAAAAAATTCTATTCTATTCTATCAGCCAGAGCACTGAGAGATAACCATGCTAGAGGGACAAGTAGAGAGACAGATCCTCGTTGTGATGCTGTATCTCAGATGTTCCATGAAACTCCTCTTCCAAATGTTCTCCAAGAATCAGATGGTTAAATATTGTTTCAAACTTTTTAAGTCAAACCTGACTCACGTATGGTCTTTATCCCAGAGGTGTATCATACGACTTTTGATTGGCCCACCGACGACAGCATCCGTTGGCGTTTGAAGGCACCTAAAGGCATCTCTGAAAAGGAGACCTCTCAGAGGCTGCTGGGATATCACCGGAACTTCCCAGGAATAGTCCAGTCCTTTGGGAAATCCATCAAGTTAATCAATGCCGATCAACCCTGTGCAGATGCCTTCTGGCAAGGTAGGAACAGGGTTGGACACACCCAGGGGGTGGGCTTCAAAAATTTTTAGCAAGGGGTTCTCTGCTCAGTTGCTGTGTGGGCGTGGCCATGGTGGGCGTGGCCTAGTTGGCCTCTTGCACCACAGCAGGGTGGGGGGGCTCCCAGGCTCCGGAGGCTTTTCTCGAGCCTCCAGGAGGGAGAAAACGGCCTCCCCAGGCTCTGGAACCAGTAGGACCATTTTTCACCCTCCCCGAGCATCCGTGGACGCCCTGCACTTACCTGCATCCAAAACAGGCTGCATGGGGACTCCTAGGAGGGGAGGGGTGGGGTGGGCGGGGTGGGGCCAGCCAGGAGTGGGATTTGGGGGGTTCAAATCCCACTCCTGGGATTTGCAGTTTCACCACCAGTTTTTGGCTTTGAGCACGGCTCGTTTCCTTTTGCTTCTGCTCCTCAATAAGAAAACGGGAGAAATCGTTTGCTGTAAAGTCAGCCTTTTTTTTTTTTTTAAAAAAAAAAGTAATCGTTACATTCTCAGCCGTTGGACGCTGATGGCCTCTTTACACAACTTCACTCTCGTGTTTATGCGTTTCGGAAAAAAAAGGCCTCTCGCCAATTTCAAGGCCTCTATATATTTTTTTTTAAGTTAAACAAGCCAGCCGAAGTTTATATTTGGAGTTTACAAATTAATTACCTCTAAATTACTTAATTAAATTTAAAAGTTCACATCATCGTTCATAAACAATTCATGCCTCAGATTGCAAATGCAGGCGCGCGGCCTGAATATTAATTATCGTTAATTAATAATGCAGTGAGAGAAATTGAAAATTGGAATGATAAAAAATAAACAAACCTCCCTCCCTCCCTCTTTCTTTCTTCCTTTTTTTTTCTCTCTCTCCAGCGGAGGCATCTAAATTCTTTCTTTCTTTCCTTTTTTTTTTTTAAAGAATAATTAGAAGTGGAGTCTAGGGGATCATTACTCCTAATTAACTTGGTTATTTACTGCAAATTAAGCGTCATTTGTAAGCAGGCTGGTTAGCCTGATATCTTTGTATCTTGGATATGCCAACTTGGGGAAGAAGAGACATAAGCTGGGTCTGTTGTAGCTGATGTTTACTTGGGGTTCAACTTGTGCTTTTAAACTAGGAGCAACTATGGTTTGGAGTATCTGTAAGTTTGAAAACTTCAAGTTTCCTTCAGCAGTAAGGGATGCAGTGCCTGGCTAGGTGGCTCAAGTGGTTAAGATGTTGAGCTTGTCGATTGGAAAGGTCGGCAGTTCGGCGGTTCAAATCCCTAGTACAGGTCTCCTGCCTGAGCAGGGGGTTGGACTAGATCCCTTCCAACTCTGTTACTGTTATAGCAATGAATTGGGAGCCTCTGAAGTGATCATTTATGTAATGGGATAAGGAACAGGTTCCTGATATGTATTAGGTAAGTATCCCCAGAAATCAACTCCCAGATAAGGAGAGATATTAATTAATATATTAGACCAACAATCAAGCAGTAAACAGTATTCCAGTGAAGGAACTACAAACAAACTAACAGTAAACAACAACCTAATCAAGAAGCCACCAAGAACACTCCCACCAATACTGATAGGATAAACTACTGCTCCTTGGCAGGTCCTTGGGTAGGGTATTGTTTTCTCTTTGATTGTTTGTCTGGTGTTAATAACTGCTTATCTGTATATAAACAAGAGGACGACCCCGTACTCCGTTCCAGCACTGATGCTGTTACCTATCTGGGTCATGAAGTATCTGCTAGGAAACCACCAAGCTCAGAGAGCACCAAGGACCCCACACTCCTCCTCCTCCTCCTCCTCCTCCTCCTCCTCCCCCTCCCCCCTCCTCCTCCTCACAAACCCCACTCCCTTCTAGCACTGATGATGTTAACTTGTTGGGTCATTAAACGTCTGCAAGAAAACAACCAAGCTCAGAGAGTGCCAAGGACCCCAATGTATTAGCTTGCCTCCATGCCCCGCTATGTCCTATGTCTTACTAGCCTCCCAACCCTTCCCCACTGAACTGCTGAAAACAGAACACCAGCCTTTAGCATCGTCTGTACTCCCAGCAATGACTGATCAGCATTATAGCAATAGCAATAGCCCTTATATATCGCTTTACAGTGCTTTTACAGCCCTCTCTAAGCGGTTTAGCCGCCCAGAGTCCCTTGGGAGTTGGGTGGCATAGAAATGTGATAAATTAAATTAAATTAATTAAATTAAAGTTTACAAAATCAGCCTCTCACCCCCAACCATCTTGGTCCTCATTTTACCCACCTCGGAAGAACGGAAGGCGGAGTCAGCCTTCAGCCTGGCGAGATTCGAACGGACAAATTGCAGGCAACCGGCAGGCAGCAAAAGTAGCCTGCAGTACTGCACTCTAACCACTGCAGTACCTCGGCTCTTATATGGTCCTGATCGGGGTGAAATCCAGCAGGTTCTGACAGGTTCTGGAGAACCGGTAGCGGAAATTTTGAGTAGTTCAGAGAACTGGCAAAGACCACCTCTGGCTGGTCCCAGAGTGGGGAGGGAATGGGGATTTTGCAGTATCATTCCCCTGGAGTGGGGAGGGAATGGAGATTTTGCAATATCCTTCCCCCTGGAGTGGGGAGGGAATGGGGATTTTGCAGTATCCTTTCCCTGCCATGCCCACCAAGCTACGCCCACAGAACCGGTAGTAAAAAAATTTGAATTTCACCAGTGGTCCCGATGTTAGAGGAACTGCCTGTTAGATCACTGTAAGAATTATCTGTTGTTAAGAGGGCTTTGCCTGTTGTAGGATCTTTGCAAACGTCAGCAGAAAAGAATGGATAATTTGTAATTCTGTTCCTGCCACTGTAAAAATGAGTAACAGTAGTACATTTGTAATGTTGAGCGTGACATTCTTTGCAGGCAAGAGAGAGCCAAGCTCCATCCCTGTGTTCAAAAATGGAAAATCGTTGCCCTTATGTCATCGCCAGCATCACTTTCTGCTTTTTTCTTTCTTTTTTTAATAGTTCTGTCGCACGTTAAACAACCGCCTCAGACAAACACTCCCTTCTCACCCCGGATTCTTCTCTGTGGGCCTCCAGGATCCGGAAAAAGTTTGCAGGCGGCCTTGCTAGCTCAGAAATACGGGCTCATCAACGGTTCGTGCTCCGTAAATATTCTTCTTTGTTTCCTTTGTGCATTTCCCCCCCACCCCCCACCCCCCTGTAGGGATAGTCCTCGATTTCTGACCACAATTTCCATTCTTGTTATAAGATTCTTGTCATAAGTAAGTTGCATGCTGCCCCAGGGAATTCTGGGGAGCTGGAGTCCGTACATCTGAAAAGTTGTCAAATTTGAGAAAGAATTACTCTAGGACCCAGAGATGGCACGCAGAACCCTTTCCGTGGGCATGTGTGCCATCGCTACCATACGCACTTCTGGTTTCCAGCGTGCCGACCAGCTGGACTCTGCCGGTACTGGAGTGCCAGAAAACAGGCTGAAAAACGGCCCGAAAAACAGCCAAAAAACAGGCCATTTTCCAAGCTGTTTTCCAGCTGTTTCTCAGGCCGTTTTTGACCCAAAAGACAGCCTGAAAACAGCCCGAAAAACAGCCTGAAAATGGCCCCAAAAATGGCCAAAAACCAGGCATGTGTGCACCGGCCAGATGGTCTTCGGATTTCCAGCGCTCCGGTAAATCACATGCGCTCATACATGCACGCGAGTTCTGGTTTGGGCACTGAGTGCCGAAAAGGTTCGCCATCACTGTTGTAGAAGAAGATCTGAGATTTGTTGGGAGGGAAAGTTCTCCCCAAGCACTCAAAACTCCTGGGATGCTACTTTAGATGTCTTCTCCTATCTTGGCTTTGACATTTGAACAGTCCACAGAAGGGTGAAATCACCTCCGTTTGACTTTAGGGAGTTTCTTTCCCCCCCATTTTCTAAATTAATCTTCTTTTCCTGTCTCTGCTTCTTCTCAGCTGAGCTCCCCTTTTCTCGTCTAGCCTTCCTCTCTCCCTCTTTCTTTTTGTTTGTTCACCTTTTTAAAAATTAACCTTGTCTTTCTCCCATTTCTCCTTTTTCTCAGTTTGCTGCGGGCAAATGCTTAAGGAAGCCGCTACCAGCGATAACAAACTTGGCCAGTTCATTAAGCCATACCTTGATGGAGGATGGCCAGGTAAGGAGAAGGGTGACAGATTTGTGGAAGTACGTATCCCCCGGATTTTTGGGAAAGGATGAAAGAAAATTGAATTATGATACCTTGCCATGTTTGTTCCTGGGGACAGGTCCCTATAAGCAGGGGTGAAATGCTGACAGTTTGCACCGGTTCGCGTGAACCGGTAGTAAAAAAATGCTACTGATTCGTGCGAACCGGTATTTCCAACGATCAGCTGTGCCACGCGGTTTAGATTCGCTAAAAAGCAGGAAATCCTGCTTTCTAGCTAATCTAAATCATGCGGCACAGCTGATCCTTCCCTTGCTGTTCTCGTTTGGCAGAGAAGAAACAAAAAAGAGTCCCTTGGGAGTTGGGCGACATAGAAATGCAATAAATTAAATTAAATTAAAAAAAAACAAAACCAACAAAACCCCAGCGTTCTCTCTGCTCCAAATTCTTACGTTTCTTGCTCTTGCTTTTTGCGCTAAAATAAAAAAAAACCAAGAGCATTTTCATTTTCACCAAGGTCCTGCTTTGCCTTTCCTTTAAGAAGGAATCCTATTTGAATTTTCTCCCACCGGGAGTTAAAAAAAAAAAAAAATTAGACTCGTGGCTGGAGAAAGTGAGCAGAAACAGGATGGGGAGGCTTTGGGAAACTTACCGCAAACAAGAAAGAAACGGGACGATTCCTTTGATCCGAAAGGCGTCTTTTCATTTCCTTTCGTTCTCCTTGATTTGGGATCTACCAGGGAGATTTGGGATCGCTTCCTTGGTTCACCCTCAACATCTACCCCCACCTTAATCTCTAAAAGGTCTCTAACCGAGAGCAAATTTTTCCCCCCCACTCTCTTTTCCTCGGCTTCATTTTATTATTTTCAATATATAAAAAGGGGTTTGAGAAGACATAACTTACCCAGCCTCTCCAGGAGTTGAAAGGCTAGGTAAATTTCCCTGTCTGAGAGGTAAGATTGGGTTTTATTTCTTCTTTATTTGATAAATAAAACCACACGCTGGCTCAACATCGCTAAGAAATCCTTGGGGACATTAGCTGGGTCCCCCTCCCCACTCCTCCGCTGGTCCTCCTACACCGTGTGTTTGTAGTAGCGCGTGGCTACTTGCTAAATAATTTACAAGTTGATTAATAAACTCACAAGGGTATAATTAGGTGAAAGAGAGAAAGAGAAAGAAAGAGAGACAGCGGAGGCTTTGGTAAGGGGCACAGGGCTTAGGGGAGCTCCAGGCTCTCTCTTCTCCCCCATCTTTCTCTCTCTCTCTCTCTCTCTCTCTCTCTATTTCTCTCTCTCTCTCTCTCTCTTTTCCTCTTTCTTTTTTTCATGAAACTTTCTAGGGTGCTGGCGTTTGAAGATAACTTGGGAAAAGCTCAGCGCGCCTTCCCTTTTGATGTGGAAATAGGACAGTTTGAATCCGTCGAGTTTAATTTTTCACAAGCTGTAAGGGTTGGGTAGTCATACTTCCTCACTTGTGTGTGTGTGAGAGAGAGAGAGATGGTAGACTGGAGGGAAAAATGCTCCCCCCCCTCTTTCTTTCTCTCTCTCTCTTTCTCTCTCTTTTAATATATTCACTCACCTAAACAGCCCTATGCAGAATACAAAATCGGAGCAAATAAAGGTGTTTCCTTTTATTTCCTCAAGTTCTGTTTACCTGTCCATTGAGGTCTTTCTGCCTTGAAGGTTGGGTTGGGTGGGATCTTCAGCGAAGGGGTAAAAAATTGGCAATTTATTAGGGGCTCTTAAAAAAAACGGCCCATTTTATGAATGCGTTTTCAAGAGGGGCCTTTGGCTCCCCTCTGACGATATTTTTGAAATATCACTTGGGATGTATGCTGGCTTCTGAGCGTTGCATCAAAACTTTTCACAATTTTTTCTCTCTCCCTCCCTCGTGGGAATTGTTAAGAGGGTTTTTTCGCTGAAAGAGAAGGAGAAACAGCCAAAGTGTTTCTCCTTCTGGAGGCAAAATTTGATAGTCACGAGAATGTTTATATTTCTATGGGGTGCTCTGGATCTTTTTTCTAGCTTTTTTTTAATTTGTATCTTGCCTTTAGATAGATAGATACCGTAGATAGATAGATAGAGAGAGATATATATATAATAGGATAGATAGATAGATAATAGGATAGATAATAGATAGATAGATAAATAGACAGATAGATAATAGATAGATAGATAGATAGATAGACAGATAGATAATAGGATAGATAGATAGATAGATCGATAGATAGATAGATAATAGGATAGATAGATAATAGGATGGATAGATAGATAGATAGATAGATAGATAGATAGATAGATAGATGGATAGACGGACAGACAGACAGATAACCTTTATTGTCATTTTTTTACTGTGGGCACACTGATACATATTAAAAATGAAATTCTGTTGCCTGGTCTCAAAAGTGTATACATACATAACACACATATACACATGCTATATACATACATGTATGTATGTACACCCATACATATTAATACATGTGTGTGTGTATATATATAAAATTAATCACTGTCCATCTTGAATACATAACTTAAAAATACTAAAGCATTTTTTACATAACATAAAAACGCTTTAGTGTTTTGACCTTAATATTTCTACTCAAGGCAGCGAACACGTCCAACACGCTTTCCTCTTCCTATTTCCCACACAACAACGTCCTTGCGAGGTGGGTTGGGCTGAGAGGCAGGCGCTGGCTCAGAGTCACCCATTTGGTTTTCACGCCTAAGGAGAAACTGGAACTCAGCGTCTCCTAGTGATTGGCCCAAAGTCTCTCAGCCTGCTTTCATGCCTAAGGAGAGACTAGTCCTCACCGTCTCCTGATGATTGGCCCAAAGCCACCTACCTGACTTTCATGCGTCTTCAAAATAAAAAAAGGAAGTCCAATTGCCTCTTTTGGGACAGAGAATTGACTTATTCTCCAGCCTAGAACTAAGGAGAAATTTCCTGACAGGGAGAACAATTAACCAGTGGAACAACTTGCCTCTAGAAGTTGTGAATGCTCCATCACTGGAGGTTTTCAAGAAGATGTTGGATAACCATTTGTCTGAAGTGGTGTAGGGTTTCCTGCCTAGACACGGGGTTGGACTAGAACATCTCCAAGGTCCCTTCCTGCACTATAATTCTACCTTCCACTTTTCGCCTTACCTTGTAGGGAGTTTATCCTGTCAGTAGGTGGCGCTAGATAATCGACAAAAGCTGCTCAGCTTTGTCGATTTTCCTTAACATCGCTGATGTCGAGTTTTATCACCTGCGCATCACAGGCAGCGTGTGAAGGAAAGCCGCAGTTGGCGTTAAGAAAATAATGATAGCCTCAGATATCTCCCGCGCTTGTTACGTTGACCGCAGTTGGAAGGTTTTCTGAACTCTTGGTTTCCAATGGAGACCGTCGTTTGCATGCAGCCCCGTCAAGCGGTCTCCCAGACGAGGGGTGGCTTCAGAAGTGCTCTTCAAAAGCTGGAATCTTCCAGAAGTCTCAGCTCAAGAAAGAAAAGGGGAGAAAAAAAAGTAAACTAAGAGAAACCCACCCACAGAGAGACCCCCAAAAAAATGCAGGGGCAAAAAAAAAAATGGTTTGGAAAAAAAGCACAAAGGAAAAGGACTCTTGTAGGCTGAAGCAAACTCAACTCTTTCATTTAGGGTGGAATGAAGCTCCCAAGAAGCTTATCTTGGTGAAAGAATTAGAAAAGACGTTCCCTTGATACCGTCACAGGTGGGAAGATGTTCTGGACAGGTCCCCGGTGTTTCTACTCAAATTTTCACTCAAACAAGGCCGTGAGCAACGATCTTGACCTCTCGTAACCTCACCAGTTTGAAATTGCGGCTTTTTTTTTTTTTTTATGGCTTGTAAAGAGGCTGATTTATTACATCTTCTAAAGATGACCCATTGACCTCAGGACAAATGTAGCCCGAAGCAAATTAGAATGAAAATTAGTTCTGGATCTTTTGCCTTCTTCCCTTAAATGTTTAAAGCTGGCGTGCTTAAGGGACATTTCCTGGAGATTTCCGATGCCTGGAATTGTTTGGTTGGGGCAGTGGGTTAGGTGTGAATCTTGGTGACCTGATCCCCAAACCATTGTTAAACAAAACAAAACAAATCAGAGAGAACAAACCAAAGCAGAACAAAACAGAACCCGATCAAGGCAAAATGGATCAGAAGGGAAGGGAAGGGAAGGGAAGGGAAGGGAAGGGAAGGGAAGGGAAGGGAAGGGAAGAGAAGAGAAGAGAAGAGAAGAGAAGAGAAGAGAAGAGAAGAGAAGAGAAGAGAAGAGAAGAAAAGAAAAAATTTGGATGTGTGAAGATTGAGCTGCACACGATTTTGTTACGGATGGCTATTAGGGTTTTGTTAACAACCACCAAGATGTTTTTAGATAGATAGTCCTCGACTTACAACCGTTTATTTTGTGACCGTTCAAAGTTACAATGAAACTGATCCTCACACTTACGGCTATTGCAGCGTCCCCTGCGTAATTCCTTTGGATCCGGACAAAGGGTGCTAGGCAAGATGTGAAGAAGTGTGCAACACACAATGAATGGAAGAAGTCAGAGTCACGTTCAGCACCACGGAAAGCTCCTTCAATAAGGAGATGTTGCTCTGGCAAAGAGCCCAGTCTTAATTCTTTGCTCATTTCCCCTGCTGGATGGATTCCTGCATTCCCATTTCACCCAGGTAGGTTTCATCCAGGCGTACTGAAGCTACAACACCCATCAGTCCCGCCTCGTTTTTTTAGGAAGAAACCTCCCCTAACCAAGAGGCCCGATCCTCGTATTTCCCAGCGCGTTTCATGAAAGAAAGAAGTCTTCCAAACTTTGTGGTCAGCAAGAAGAAGGGTTTCCCCTTTCCCGCCCGGAGGATTCCAATAACATTAAACGAACCTGACCTTTGTGGGAATAACCAGATATTCTGCTCTGGCACTTTGCTGAATTTAGAGATGATAAGCCAAGCAAGTAGAAGTAGCCCTTGGCAGTAGGCTGGTAATCAGGGCAAGATGTTAACTGTCAAACCCCGAGTTCAACCCTCAGGCATCTGAATTAATGATGGAAGGCTTTAGACCTACTAGGGGAAGGAGGGAGGGGAGAAACATATCTAAGAGGAGGGAGAAAACTAAGTGGGCCAGGGTATCAAAAGAACCCTCCAACTTTCAGCAGCAAGGAATGGACAGCTCCTCCCAGCCTTCTCCCAAAGAAGCCCATCGCACGACTCATGAATATCAAGGTTTTATATAGGTTTTAGAAGGTAGGTCAATACATGTCAAAAGCTCTTCCATCTTTATAGAAAGCAAAGATATCGAACAAAAAGCTTCAAATCGGACCGGAGTGAAGGGAGCATCGGGATGGCCTTTCGTTCTGGTTCTCATTATAGATGTGTGCTTTCGACTGGCGGCGTCGACATGGTTTTTGAAGTCCGTTACGGATCCATCTTTTCGGGCCTTCGGATAGCGAGCCCTTTCGGAAGAATGCCGAGAGGCTGTCCTGTTAAAATATAAATAAATAAATGCGTGTGTGTGAAGGATAAGGGCCTGGTGGCTCAGCAGACTGATAGCATTGTGATTAACACCAGCTGTCTGCGATTACTGTAAGTTCGAATCTCACCAGGCTCAAGGTTGACTCAGCCTTCCATCCTTTCTAAGGTAGGTAAATTGAGGACCCAGTTTGTGGGGGCAATAAGTGACTTTGTATAAATATACAAAAAGTATGAAGGCTATCGCTTAACGCATTGTAAGCCACCCTGAGTCTCCGGAGAAGGGCGGCATATAAATCAAATTAAAAATAAAAATAAAAATAAAGGGATGGGCTTCAAAAATTTTAGCAAGAGGTTCTCTGCCTGATTGCTGAGTGGGCGTGGCCTAGTTGGCCTCCTGCACCACGGCGGGTGGGGGGATTTTTTGCCCTCCCCGGGCTCTGGAGGCTTTCTTCGAGCCTCCGGGAGGGCGAAAACGGCCTCCCCAGGCTCCGGAGGCCCACTGGAGGCCAGAAACAGGCCCATTTCCGGCCTTTTCGAACTTCCTGTAGGCCCATTTTTCACCTTCCCTGAGCTTCCATGCGTGCCCTGTACTTACCTACATTCAAAACGGGCCGCTAAGTATATATATGCTAAGATGCCATTTGAGAACCTGGAAAGCAATTTAGATTCGGAGGTGCTATTGACATGCCTTTGGCAACGCTGGCCCCATTTGGTGGCACACCGAGACACGGAAGGGTAGGGATGGATCGGAGAGACGCGTAATTGACTAGACCGAGCTAGTCAACTTTCCGTTCTTCCTTCCTTTTTTTCTTTTAAGCCCAGGTTTCTAGTCCTTAGTGTCATCTGACAGGCAAGGGCCAACAGCTGGGAAGTTGCAAAAACCGAGCGCGAGACGGAGGCTAAAACCTGCACACCTTCAGGATAAAAAGGAAAGCGACAACAGCTTGAAATTTGGGCCCGTCCTGATCCCTTGAAAGCCTGGCAGCTGACAACTTCATCAGACGTCTCCAAGCTCAGCTTCTCGCCGTAGTCGTTCGCTTGAGGCCAAGCGATGCAGGAGAAGCTGTTTCGTTTACCCTCATAGCAACGACGGTCCATGGCCAGCCGGCATTCCTGACAACTTCATGGAGCCATTGAGAGCGCCTGGCTCATTTCTTTTTAGCAGTGAAAATGGAAGGCGGGCAGTTTTCTGCCTGGTTTAGGCAGCCTCCGGAGAGATTACAGCTTCAATGTGGCCGGTTGCGAGCTGTGCCATTTATTCTCTTCAAGGGAAGCTTGTATTTTATTAGCTTCCAGAATAACAAGACTTGAAAGGGACCTTAGAGGTCCCTTCACTTTTAACTTAATATTTTAATTTAAATTTAATATCAATAAAGTGAATAAAGTTCATGTCATTCCAAGTGAAGCCAACTCTGACCCCATGTAATTTATGGTCCAGACTTGACCCTGTTTCCCCCCTCCCCCCAGGGTGTGTCATCAGTCCAATTCGCCAACGGAACAATTTTGCTGGTTGTAGTGATCACTTCCCTCCAGCCTCTGTGGGTAACCCTGGGAGACAGCCTTGAGAGAGATGTGTCTGGGATGTGCTTTTGTTTTTGGCTGCCGTGCTGCTTATCCCCCTTGCCTATGGCAACTTGAGAGCAGGCCAGGGATGCTTTGCGAGTTGACATTGGGTCTCTTGCATGAGTTGGACCGGAAGACCTCCAAGGCCCCTTCCGATTCTTTTATTCTGTATTCTATGCCTATGTTCTTGGTCCAGCTAAATTACCTCCTTAGGAGAGAGACTCCATAGCGTTTCCTACCTTCTCATTCCGAGGGGATTCAGTTGACCGTGGAAAGCTATTGTGGACTATCGCTCTTGAAGGCTCCATCACCTCCCGGAGTTGAGGTCAACCTGTCTGCCCATCCCAAATTGCCAAGGAGCAGTGATATGAAAAAGAGAATGTGTTGGTCGCATCCCAAAGGATACCCTTACATTCCAAATTTTGTGTGGGATGCTACGATATTAAAATTAGGACCTTGTTTCATTGATGGTGTTGACCGCTTCGGTTCCTGTTGTCATGCCTCCTTCTCAAAATCTTTTCTTTTTTCCTCCTCTAGTGCCAGACAAGATTGTCATCAAACTCCTATCCAGACGGATCAACAGACTGGATTGCTACATTCGAGGTTGGGTCCTGCATGGTTTCCCAAAGGATGAAGACCAAGCCAAACGCATGCCGGGTAGTGGGATATATCCGAACAGGTAACAGAGCTCTCTTCTTCTTCTTCTTACATCTGGAGGGTTGCAGCCTCAGCTCTTACAACCAGCCAGCTGGCCCATCATTCCTTTGCAGCAAATGGTCTCTGAGCTTGGTGGTCTTCTTGCAGATGTTTCTTCACCCAACTAGGGAACATCATCAATGCTAGAAGGGAGTGGGATTTAGGAGGAGGAGAAGGAGGACTATGGGGGCGTTGGTACTCTCTGAGCTTGATGCTTTTTTGGTCTTGCAGTGTGGTGGAATTCAAATTTGTTTGCTACCGATTCTGTGGGCGTGGCTTGGTGGGTGTGGCTTGGTGGGTGTGGCAGGGGAAGGATACTGCAAAATCCCCATTCCCTCCCCACTCCTGGGGGAAGGATATTGCAAAATCTCCATTCTCACCCCCATTCCAGAGGGAAGGATTTTGCAAAATCCCCATTCCCTCACCACTCCTGGGGGAAGGATATTGCAAAATCTCCATTCCGTCCCCCATTCTGGGGCGAGCCAGAGGTAGCATTTGCCGGTTCTCCGAACTACTCAAAATTTCCGCTACTGGTTCTCTAGAACCTGTCAGAACCTGCTGGATTTCACCCCTGGTTTTGCATTAATCTCTGGTCATTTGTGGGTCTATTGCCGGTGAAGAGGTGTTTTGGTCTCTATATTTTCTTTTTTGGTGATTCGGTTTGTCTCGGGGGCTGTAAATCACTTGCTTCTGACACAGGTTACCAAACCCTCAACCTGCAGCCAAGTATGTTTCTAACACCAAGAGGGAGGAGTAGGGGGGAACCCCCCCTCCCTCTTGAAATAGAATTAGGGCTAAGAAATCAATCTAGGGACAGAAGCAGACAGGTATATATCAAACATAGCAATTCTGCCTCTGGCTCATTTTCAGGGCAGCCCAGGGTTGTTGCCAAAATTTAGATTTAAAATAAATTTACATGTATATCAAGTCCCTAAACCTCAAGTTATTGGTGAAAAGGCCTCCTTCTACTGCTTTGGGATGGGCAGCTTTGGCCTCTCCAGTTGATCCAAAACAAAACAGAAAAAACACCCACAGAATTACTGTCAGGACATCAACCCGTATCTTAGAAATAATAAACGGCCAGCCCTTCGTATCTCATGTTTTATCTGACTTCCATCTCATAAACCTGCCTCAAATACTACTAAATTATATAGCAGGGAACAGCATCAGTCTCTGGGCTCTTTTCAATTTATGGAAAGGAAGACGAAAGCAGTCGGTAATTCATAGCCCGGGAAGAATGTTAAAAGAAAGAAAGAAAAAAAATGCAAGTTATTTGGAGTGAAGTGGGCGAGAAGAAATTCTCTCCCAACCAAAAGAAACAAATTGGGCTATAAAATTTCTTAATATGTAATCATAAAACAGGCGGAAAGAGCAGGAGATTCCCCTCCTAGCTTCCCATCCAAGCATCCTGCAACTTGCCTCAGGCGAAGAACAGAATAATTTATTTCCTCGGAAAAAGGTGTTAGAGTCGGCCTGGGTCAACAAAGCAACGGCAGGAATATTCGGAGCCACGCGGTGGCTGCGGGGAGGGGGGGAGAGCAGAGAGTTGCATTTTCCCCTGGTTTCTCCTGGCATCAAATTAGCCGGTGGAATTCACCGTGACCGGCCGGGATGATGTCAACACTCTGCCTAAAGGGTTATTTTTTTCGTTGCTTCTTCTTAAAAGAAAGACTGAAGTCAAAATAGGGACCGACATGGAGGGTGACCAGGATGGGACATGCGTCAGCCGGGATTTGGCTTGGGAGTTTGCCAAGAGCAAACACGGGTGTTCAAACTTGATTTCATTGAGGGCCACGTCAGAGTTGTGTGCACAGGGGGTGCACGTGACCAGGGTGGACATGGAGAGCTCGACGTCACTCGTGTCGGAGGCGCCTGTGGCATCCCGAGCGCTCTGCCAGCGAAAACGGGCTCTTGAGCTCCGTTTTCGGCTACAACGGCCTCCTGTAAACCCTCTGCCAGGGAAAACGGAGCTCGGGAAGGTCGCATGCGGCCCTCCGAGCTCTGTTTTTGCTGGCAGAGGCACCGCGGCAGGGGTGCAATCCAGCAGGTTCAGACGGGTTCTGGAGAACTGGTAGCGGAAATGTTGAGCAGTTTGCAGAACCGGTAGCGGAAATTTGGCTGGCCCCAGAGTGGAGTGGGAATGGAGATTTTGCAATATCCTTCCCCCAGGAGTGGGGAGGGAATGGGGATTTTGCAGTATCCTTCCCCTGCCACACCCACCAAGCCACGCCCACAGAACCGGTAATAAAACAATTTCGATTTCACCATTGCACCGCGGGCCGGTCCTTCGCCGTTTTCAGGGCGGCCCCCCGGGCCAGATCTAAGCACCCTGTGGACCAGATCTGGCCCCTGGGCCTTGAGTTTAACACCACGGCCATAGAGGGACTTGGATTCTCCATTATTTAGTTTGCTTATTCAATTTATTTCGCCGGCTTTTTGTTGCAAAGCAAGACAGCTTGCTAAGTGGGTTTTGCAACCCCTTCTATAACCTTTCTCGCCATGGTTGTTAAATGAACCACTGCAGATGTTCAATGAGTTAAATGGTTGTTAAGTGAATCCGACTTCCTCACGGACTTTGCTTGTCCGGAGGTTGCAAAAGAGGATCGTGTGACACACACGCACTCCGGGATGCTGCGACCGTCATAAATATGAACCAGTTGCCAAGCGTCCAGATTTTGATCACGGGGCCACGGGGCCACTGCCACAGTTGTTAAGTGTGAATAGTGGTCATACACTCGCTGTTTTCAGTGCCATTGTGACTTTGAACGGTCAATAAACGAATGGTTTAGGACAGGTAGTGTGGCTTATGGCCACAACTGAGCCCAAAATGGATGCAGCTCAGCGAGAAATTCGTTAGGCGAGTTTCGCCCCATTGTACGACTTTTCTTGCCGCAGTGAATCACTGCGGTCGTTAAATGAGCCACGTGGTTGTTAAGCGAATCCAGTTTCCCCAAAAGGGTTACACGCATGATCCCCGGGACCGTCATCAAATGTGAGTCGACTATCTAGCCTCCGAATGCAAATTTTCACACGACCATAAGGGAGAGCGATGAAATTCAGCCGGTTCAATCCGGATCGTGGGAACTGGTAGCGCCGGGGGCAGGAAGCTCCACCCACCTGCCTGGACGTCATCACGTCCTGTTTTTGACCCTCTGCACATGCTCAGAAGGCTCTGGGCATGTATGGAGGAGGCGCGCAAGCTCACATTTGCGAACCGGTTGCGAAGGTAAGTGAATTCCACCCCTGGTAAGGGATGCTGAAACGGTCATAAGTGGGGGGGTCCTTTTTTCCCAGCGCCGTTGTAACTTCGAACGGTCACTGAGCGAACTTTTGTAAGTCTGTAGTTGAGGACAAAAACTCGAAGGGAAGCGAAAGGAAACTCCCTTTGTGTTTTTCTTTTTTCTGCTTTTCGGGCCAGACAAGATCTTTTCCCTCCACTTAAGGACGAAGGGGAAAGTGAGGGTGGGGGAGAAAAAAAAAATTCAAAGCAATGAGCTGCTCTAGTGGAAAGAAAATGGGGGATTTTATTTTCTCCCGGCTCGGCGATTATTTGGACTTTCCTTGTCTCTGCTGCTAGTTTTCAGGGTGGATTAAAGCTAATCAGCTGCCTATTAATGGAGACCTGAACTGGGAAATGGCATAGGAAACGGGGCCGCCAAATTCTCAACGGTTGGGAGAGGTTAATAACTCCATTACTACGGGTTTTTTTCCTTTAGCCATTTGAAGAGTTCGGCATTAGCCTTATCTTACACCTCCATTAATTGAGCTAATAAAACCTCCGTGACCTTCGCAGGGTGCCATTATCTCCGAGTTTGCCAGACGTGGTCCGGCATACTTTATCGTTGAATATGTATTCCGCAGACGTACCGGGCTTTGCGTTCGGGAGGAAGGTTTTGGTGAAAAAGATCACCCAACTTCAAATCCTCCGTCCTTTCCCCCCTCTTAACATTTACCTGCTCTCTTCTGAGAGCCGTTCGAGAGGCAGGTGGAAATGAAAAGGACGTGACTTAATTAAAGCCCAGCGAGAAACGTTCCTGTCCGGGATTGCGTTGGGAAGTTGTCGAAAGGCCAACAAAGGTTGGCTCTGGGTGAGAAGGTGAAGAAGAAGAAAGAAGAAAGAAGAAAGAAGAAAGAAGAAAGAAGAAAGAAGAAGAAGAAGAAGAAGAAGAAGAAGAAGAAGAAGAAGAGGAGGAGGAGGAGGAGGAGGAGGAGAGGAGGAGGAGGAGGAGGAGGAGGAGAAGGAGGAGGAGAGGAGAAGGAGGAAGAGAAGAAGAAGAAGAGGAGGAGGAGGAGAAAAAGAAGAAGAAGAAAATTAATCAAGGAGAGAAGCAACCTAAGGAGAAGTTCCCTGACAGTGAGAACAATTAATCAGCGGAACAGCTTGCCACCAGAAGCTGAGGGTGGTCCATCATGGGAGAATTTTCAGAAGAGTTTGGATAACCATTTGTCCAAAATGGTATAAGTCCTTCTGCTTGATCAGGGGGTTGGACTAGAAGTCCTTTGAGGTCCCTCCAACTCTGTTATTTTGTTTTATTACTCTGTTGCTGTCCTAGATAGGTTCGTGATGGCTGGATCAATTAACACCTGATTGTCCTCTTAGGCAGTAGCTTTCCTTGGGGGTTGACAAGCCTTCGAGATCATAAGAGAGAAGAGACGGAGAACGTAGGCATATAAAGGACCATCACCATTATAGCTAAGATCCAGCTGGTTCTCAACCTTGTTGACTTACTAGCACTGATGATGTTCCCTAGCTGGGTTATTAGGGAAGGTCTGCAAGTAAACAACCAAGTTCAGAGACCACCAAGAACCCCCCCACTCCTCCTCTCCACAAACTCTACTCTCTTCTAGCACTGATGATGTTACCTACTTGGCCAATGAAATGTCTGCAAGAAGACCACCAAGCTCAGGGTGAATATCCTTTCCCCAGCTACATTGATAAAGGTAAAGGTTCCCCTTGCACATACGTGCTGGTCGTTCCCGACTCTAGGGGGCAATGCTCACCTCCATTTCAAAGCCAAAGAGCCAGCGCTGTCCGAAGACGTCTCCGTGGTCATGTGGCCAGCATGACTCAACGTCAAAGGCGCACGGAATGCTGTTCCCTTCCCACCAAAGGTGGTCCCTATTTTTTTCTACTTGCATTTTTTTTAATGTGCTTTCGAACTGCTAGGTTGGCAGAAGCTGGGAAAAGTCACGGGAGCTCACTCCTGTTACGCGGCACTAAGGATTCGAACCGCTGAACTGCCAACCTTTTGATCGACAAGCTCTGTGTCTTATCTATTGAGCCACCACGTCCCTTTGTGGCTACATTGGTAGGGATTGCGAAATTTCCTGGGCCAGGTGGGTCAGGCCGCCTTTACCCGTACCGCCTCCTCTTTCCATCCCCTCAGACCTTGCCATAGATCTTGAGGGTTGTGTTGAGTTGTCAATGTTTTGTCTATATTTGCTTTAACCCAGATGCCCTGCCTAGCCCGCGGTGGCGAGATCTAGTCCCCTCTCTCTCATCAACAATAATTAGGCTTGTAAGGCTAATGGAAGAAATCGTGTCTAATTACCTTACTGAAGGCCCAATTATGCTATTAACATTCGCCGGGGCTACAAGCTAACGGGCGAGGAGAGCCACTCATTTGCATAGCATTAAGTTAATTGAGCAGGAAGCGAAAGGGCGGAGGATGGGATGGGGGAGGGCGGGCAGGGAGGGGGAGAGAAAGTGCTAGAGGGTTAGTATTACAAACTGGATAAGGATGTCCAGACTGGGACAATTAACCTGACAGTTTTATTAATTAACAGGGATTTGATTACCTAGAAGGAATAGCATTTGGCAGAGAGAGAAAGAGAGAGAGAGAGAGAAAGCAAGAGATAGAAGGATAGAGAGAGAGAGAGAAAGCAAGAGAGAGAGGGGTAGAGAGAGAGAGAGAGAAAGAAAGCAAGAGAGAGAGAGAAAGCAAGAAAGAGAGAGAAAGAAAGCAAAAGAGAGAAAGAAAGCAAGAGACAGAGGAAGAAAACAAGAGGGAAAGAAAGCAAGAGAGAGAGGGATAGAGAGAGAGAAAGCAAGAGAGAGAGGGATAGAGAGAGAGAGAGAAAGAAAGCAAGAGAGAGAAAGTGAGAGAGAGAGAGAGGAAGAAAGCAAGAGAGAGAGAGAAAGAATGAGATAGATGATAGATAGATAGATAAATAGACAGACAGACAGACAGACAAACAGACTGAAAGAAACAGCACTTAGACTTATATACTGCTTCATAGTGCTTTTCCAGCTCTCTCTAAGTGGTTTACAGACTCAGCCTCTGACCCCCAACAATCTGGGTCTTCATTTTACCCACCTGGGAAGAATAGAAAGCTGAGTCAACCTTGAGCCGGTCAGGATCGTACACCTGGCAGTGGGCAGTGAGTCAGCCTGCAATACTGCATTCTAACCACTGTGCCACCATAGCTTTGATAGATAGATGGAGAGATGAAGAGACGAACAGACAGACAAAAACAAACAGTCAGACAGACAGATAGATAATAGACAGACAGACAGGTAGACAGATAGAGCAATAGCACTTAGACTTCGCAGTGCTTTTACAGCCCTCTCTAAGCGGTTTACAGACTCGGCCTATTGTGCCCAACCATCTGGGTCCTCATTTGACCCACCTCGGAAGGATGGAAGGCTGAGTCCACCTTGAGCCAGTCAGGATCGAACTGCTTGCTCTGCCTTCAGGTGATTTGGAGAATAGCTTGACCCCCCCTCTTCTTCTTTGTGGCAGCCCCTCAAATATTGGAAGACTGGTGAAATATAGTGAAAGGGTCTGTCAAACCAGATCCACAATTCTGAAACTGTGAGATCCGTGTTTGCCTTGGGAAAAAAAGCTAATAGAGAATATTATCCTAATTCACCAATCACCAAGGAGTATTAAGATACACGCAGTATATTTATTTTTATAAGTTAGCATTATAATACTAATAAATACTAATATATTGTACGGCTACTAATAAATGTACAATTATGTGTATGTTGTCTGCTCAAGCAATTATGCAGCTCTCACTGGTACATTAAAAAATCCGTAAAATCCAATTAGTATAATCTTTAACCCCGCCCACCAAAACTTTGAAAATTTGGTACTATTGTTCAGTTTGCTTTCCCACAACCCAATAAAGAACACTGTATTTAACACCCCAACACCCCAATTGTGTTCAGAATTGGGAGGTCTATCAAGTTGTGTGTTTTGGGAACATCTCCCTTTCCTTCCTTCCTTCCTTCCTTCCTTCCTTCCTTCCTTCCTTCCTTCCTTCCTTCCATCCTTCTCTCCCCCCTCTTATCTTCCTTCCTTCTCTCCCTCCTTACTTCATTCCCTCTTTCTTATCTTATTCCTTCCTACCTTCCTTCCCTCCCTCCTGCTTTCTTATCTTTTATTTTCCTTCCTACCCTTCCTTTCTTCTCTCCCTTTCTTCCTTCCCTCTTTCTAATCTTCCTTCCTTCCTTCCTTCCTTCCTTCCTTCCTTCCTTCCTTCCTTCCTCCCTCCCTCCCACTCTCCCTCCCTCCTTCCTTCCTCCCTTCCCCACTTTTATTTCAGTTTATTATAAGCCACAAATGAAAAGAAACACCAGGAAAGAAAGGGAACGGAAAGAAAGGGGGGAAAGTATACTTGTCTTGCTGTTTCTCAAATCAGCAGGCTACATCTAGTACAGAAGACCTGCAGAGGCCTTGTGTATTCTCCCAACTCCTGAAATTTCTCTGGCTTGAAAAGACAAAAAAAAATATTTTGCAGGTGCAAACGTTTTTCTTCCCACCTCCAGAAACAGCGAAGAGTAGGACAGAGGCTACCTAAATGGTCATCTAGGCTTGGAAAAATTAAAAAAATATATATAATTGACCTTCTTTCTTTTTTTCCTCCCCTCTCCATCCCAAATTGTCAACAGTATTTTTTTTAAAAAAAATAACCATCGGCCTATCCTTCTGGATGCTTCAGCGTTCTTTGCCGAATGATCAGCTCTGTTGAATATATCATCACAAAGAGCTCTCCTTTGTGCCCGGCGATTTGTTTTTCAGAGCCAAAGCTAATTGGGGGCGGGCTTTGACTTTCAGTGCCGTTATCGTGTCAGATGGCGTCCATCTTTCAATCTGTTGGATACGCAAACACTCAATGGCCTCAGGAGGGAATGGTTCCCAAGAAGCGGAAGACAAACAAGAAAAGGAAGGAAGGAACGAAGGAAGGAAGGAAGGAAGGAAGGGAAAGAGGGACAGGGGAAGGGAAGGAGTGTATTGTTGTGAAAACAAGAAAAAGGATAAAATTTAGAGCCTGTCTACTAAGAATAATGAGCAGGAGGAGGAAGAAGAAGAAGAAGAAAAGAAAGAAGAAGAGAAGAAATCAGAAGGAGGAGGAGGAGGAAGAAGAAGAAGAAAGAGGAGGAAGAGGAAGAGGAGGAGAAGATGGTGATAGAGGAGGAGGAGGAGAAGGAGGAGGAAGAAGAAGAAGAAAGGAGGAAGAAGAAAAGAAAAAAGAAGAAATCAGGAGAAGGAGGGAGGAGGAGGAGGAAGAACAAGAAGAAAGAGGAAGAGGAAGAGGAGAAGATGATGGAGGAGGAGGAGGAAGAAGAAGAAGAAATCAGGAGGAGGAAGAAGAAGAAAAGAACAAAGAAAAGAAGAAGAAATCAGGAGAAGGAGGGAGGAGGAGGAAGAGGAAGAAGAAAATGAGTAAGAGTAGGAATAGGAATAGGAGTAAGGAGAAGAAAAGGAGAAGGAGAAGGAAGAGAAGAAGAAGAAGACGACTTCTTCCCTTTGGAGTATTATATTTGAAGTTTTCCCACAGTCCATTACATCCACCAATCACTTCTGTTCATTCTGTTATGGGAACCAGCCAGCCACGCTGGGACATCTGCTTGGGATGTCCTTGAGGTGGGAGCAATGATATCGACAATGCTTGGATGCCATTCCCACCCACCGACCCCTTGCATTCCATTCCACCCCCATTCCTTTTCTTTGGAAAGCTGCAAGCAAAGTGGAATATGCGAGTCGGCCTTGACAGAGTGCAGAGAAAAGCAACAAGGTTGATTAGAAGGCTGGAGGCTAAAACACAGGAAGACTGGTTGCAAGAATTGGGTATGTCTAGTTTAATGAAAAGAAGGACCAGGGGTGACATGATAGCAGTCTTCCAATATCTCAGGGGCTGCCCCAAAGAAGAGGGAGTCAAGCTATTCTCCAAAGCACCCAAAGGCAGGACAAGAAGCAATGGGTGGAAACTCATCAAGGAGAGAAGCAACCTAGAACTAAGGAGAAATTTCCTAACAGTGAGGACAATCAACCAGTGGAACTCCTTGCCTCCAGAAGTTGTGGGTGCTTCAACCCTGGAGGTTTTTAAGAAGAGACCGGACAGCCATTTGTCTGAAATAGTATAGAGTTTCCTCCTTGAGCGACAGGCTGGACTAGAAGACCTCCAAGGTCCCTTCCATAACTCTTGTTATTCAATGTTCTGTGTTCTAAGAGGAAAACCCCTGACCGACGTGGAAATTTGGCCGGCCGCTGACTTATTAACAGCAGAGACATAGATGCAAACAACCAAAGTATTTGGGAACAATGAAATATGCATGGCGATCAGTCACAGCCTTATAAATTTGAGCAATTAGCCGGGTAATCTGAGAAAGCCGAGGCAGGCCGGGGGCCCGGAGATGCGGTTCCCTATTAGTTAAATGCAAGGGGTTTTTTTTTTGCTTTTTTTTTTTGTATTTGTGCTTCCCATCAAATCAACTAACACTTCCTTTAATTGGCTCATGAATTATACAGCAAGGGGGGGTGCATTATCATTTAATCACCAGTAAACATTTCTGCCTCTCTCTCTCTCTCTCTCTTTCTCTCCCTCCCCACCCCCACTTTCCATTGCAAAATGCACAGTCACTCATTAATTCCTTAATTTCAGCAGATGGAAGGAAAACGATGAACGGTTTGGCAAGACAAAATCGCCTCCGGCAATGGGGGAAAAAGAGAGAGAGAGAGAGAGAGAGAGAGAGAGAGAGAGAGAGAGAGAAGAGAGAGAGAGAGAAGAGAGAGAGAAGAGAGAAGAGAGGAGAGAAAGTGGTAGGAGGGACATTTAGGCTTTAAAAAAAAACTATTAAAAAAGGGCTGTCAGAACTCAATCTGTGAACTGTCAGCTGCTTGGTCCCCCCCGCCCTCCCTTCAATTTTTCCTTTCTCCTTCTGTTTCTTTTTTTTTCACCCCACCCGTCCCACCCACCGTGGAGAATGACTGACATCTCCCCAACTCAGCCTTGTCAACGTATCTTTAAACATCAAGCTGGCGGGTAAACCGAACCCAATGTAAATTATTTCTTGCCTTCCTGGTGGGGGTAGGTGGGCGGGCTCCCCTCTTCTCTGTCCCCATGAATATTTCATGCTAGGTTGCATAAATATTAATTCTAATAGCTGTGCACAGCGGTTATTATTTCTGTCTTATGACAAATATTCATAAAATATTCAGGATCCCTTTTCGGGAACATTTACACACTTGATTGTGGAATGTCTTTTTGGGCACGCGCTAAACATATTGGGGTACTCTGGATGGACCGGTTCCCCTCTCTTCTTTTCCACCCACCAGCCCACACGGTGCCTCTGCTTCCCTCCATCCTCTTAATTAATACTCTGAAATGTAAATATTTAATCGAAGTTATTTTGCGTTCTTTCCCGCTCCCCCCCAGAAGCGAACCCTATTAAATTGGAAAGGTTCGATTTGACAGTATTTAAATAGCGAGGACGTATTCTCTATTAGGAGACCGGTTACTTCTGACATGCATGTAAAATGGCATATCATTGGTTCTCTCTTTTTTTTAAAAAAAACCCTCCCTGTTCCCCCAATGCACAGGTATTGTATATGTGGTACCTTGCTCAGTAGTAGGAACTGTGAGAGGGATCTTGGAGTCCTAATGGACAACCATTTAGATATGAGCCAGCCGTGTGCAGCAGCTGCCAAAAAAGCCAACACAGTTCTAGGCTGCATCAACAGAGGGATAGAATCAAGATCACGTGAGGTGATAATACCACTTTATAAGGCCTTGGTAAGTATTCCATACATGGAAGACTGCATCCAGTTTTGGTCGCCACGATGTAAAAAAGATGTTGAGACTCTAGAAAGAGTGCAGAGAAGAGCAACAAAGAGGATTAGGGGTCTGGAGGCTAAAACATATGAAGAACCGTTGCAGGAACTGGGTATGTCTAGTTTGATGAAAAGAAGGACTAGGAGAGACATAGCACTGTTCCAATATCTCAGGAGCTGCCCCAAAGAAGAAGGAGTCAAACTATTCTCCAAAGCACCTGAAGGCAGGACAAGAAGCAATGGATGGAAACTCATCAAGGAGAGAAGCAATTTAGAACTAAGGAGAAATTTCCTGACAGTGAGGACAATTAATCAGTGGAAGAACTTGCCTCCAGAAATTGTGAACGCTCCAACACTGGAAATTTTTAAGAAGGTGTTGGATATCCATTTGTCTGAAGTGGTGTAGGGTTTCCTGCCTGGGCAGGGGGTTGGACTAGAAGACCTCCAAGGTCCCTTCCAATTCTTGTTATTCTATTCTATTCTATTTGTACTTTTTGGACCTTTTTTTCCTCCTCCTAAAAAAATGTATTATTCAAAGACGTAAATCTTGCCCTTCTTGGGAAAGTTACTGTCCCAAGTATAAGGACTGCTTCTGTTTAGGACAAGATGTGATTAAATGTCTTTTTTTCCCCCCTTCCCCTCGCGTAAAGCGAAGAGAATATATTTACTTTCCCAAACAGCTTTCAAAGAAATGCAGCTTGTTTATTTAAGCCTCCTAATGGGTCAGTTTTTACCCAGATGGGCTATGACAACAGCATTTTTGGAAGCTTCTTAGATGCCAAGTCAAGAAGTCAAAACGGAAGAAGCTTCTTGGATGAGAAGTGTAACCTCTTCTTCAAAGGAACAAAAAAAACACCGTCCAGCGGCCTTTGGAAAAAGCACTTTGGAGACAGCACCCAGCCTGGCTTTCACAAAAACGCATCTCGAGCAGTTGAAGCAAGCGGGAATTGTTGACTATGGTTAACCATAAGATGATACCGGTAAAAGGGGGAAAACATCTCAAGAGGAGAGCGGAAAAGTTTTATTTTAGGTAGAGAAGAGCAGGAGGATGTAACTTCAGAGAGAGAAATTAAGACATAACCGTTCCTAAAACGTCTGTGAAGTCACTTCTTTCTTTTTTCTAGCTTTTCTCTGTCTTTTCAATTGCTCCTTCCTTCCTTCCTTCCTTCCTTCCTTCCTTCCTTCCTTCCTTCCTTCCTTCCTTCTTTCCTTCCTTCCTTGTCCTTTCCTTCCTTCCTTCCCTGTTCTTTTCCTTCCTTCTTTCTTTCTTTCCTTCCATCCTTCCTTCCTTCCCTGTCCTTTTCCTTCCTTCCTTCTTTCCTTCCTTCCTTCCCTGTCCTTTTCCTTCCTTCCTTCCTTCCTTCCTTCCTTCCTTCCTTCCTTCCTTCCTTTCTTCCCTGTCCTTCTCCTTCTTTCCTTCCTTCTTGTCCTTTTCTTTCTTTCTTTCCTTCCTTCCTTGTCCTTTCCTTCCTTCCCTGTCCTTCTCCTTCTTTCCTTCCTTCCTTGTCCTTTCCTTCCTTCCTTCCGTGTCCTTTTCTTCTTTCCTTCCTTGTCCTTTTCCTCCTCTTTCTTTCTTTCTTTCCTTCCTTCCGGTTTGTATCAGTTTCTATCTTCTTTTCAAGGTTCAGTTTAAAAATTCATATACATCTCTCTCTCTCTCTCTCTCTCACACACACACACACACACACACACATCCAATTGGACTCATGCAAGCTCTCCCACTTGCTCCATTTGTGGCTTCCCTTTTTTTCCCCCTGCTCTTCGTCAAGTGCCATCAGAACAACCTCCCAAGGGAATTTGCCCATGATGGAATAACAAACGAGAGTAAGGAGGGAGAGAGAGCCGTGAATAACAACGAGGAAAGGAGGTGGGAGGCCCGTCTGGGAAGCTGGTGGACCTCGCCTGGCAGGTTGAAGAAGAGAGCAAACGAGGAAGAATGGCGAGCAATGCCTCTGAAGGTGATCTCAACCTTTTCAAGGCTCCTAAAATGTTTGCTCCGTGCGAACGGGGAATAAGCAGGACCCGTTTCTCTCCTGTGCTTATGCTGACAACGTTCCTACTGTGTAGATAGAAGCTTCCATGTTTTTTGGGGTTGGGTACTGGGTGGGTGGAAGAATTGAAAACCCCAATCCTTTCTTCGTTTGGGAAACTTCATCGAGGTGGGACAGGGAAGGAAAGAAGGAAAGGACAGGGAAGGAAGGAAAGAAAGAAGGAAAAGGACAATGAAGGAAAGAAGGAAAGGATGGAAGGAAGGAAAGAGAGAAGGAAAAGGACAAGGAAGGAAAGAAGGAAAGGACAGGGAAGGAAGGAAGGAAAGAAAGAAGGAAAAGGACAGAGAAAAAAAGAAAGGAAGGACGGGTGAAATGCTATCGGTTCGGGCGAACCGACCGAACCGGTATAGTAAAAAAATGCTACTGGTTCGCCGAACTGGTAGTAATTTTTTTTTTAAAGTTCCAACGATCAGCTGAGCGACACACGATCGTCGGAACTTTTTTTTTTTAACTTTTTAAGCATTTTTTTACTACCAGTTCCAGAGAATGAGGAGTAAAAAAATGCTTAAAAAATAAATAAATAAAAAAGTTGGTCACGCCCACCAAGCCACACCCACATGACCACCACCAAGCCACGCCCACCAAGCCACGCCCACAGAACCGGTGGTAAAAAAAATTAGATTTCACCACTGATATGATCCATATGTTTAATGAGGAGAAGGACTAGAGGGGTTGACATGAGAGCAGTCTTCCAATACTCGAGCGGCTGCCACAGAGAAAAAGAGACTGGACAGGCATTTGTCCGAAATGGTATAGAGTCTCCTGCTTGAGCAGGGGGTCGGACTAGAAGACCTCCAAGGTCCCTTCCAGTCAGCTTCCAACTGACTGGCTGGATTTATTTATTGAACACATTTACACGGCAACTGCATACACATATGGTGACCACAGTGGCTTACATTGGGGGACATGGATCTGTTTCAGGCTTAAAGATAGGACTCTTGTGGGCACACAGGGACTCAAGACTGATGATGTGTTTCACCCCTCCCTCGGGCTCAGCCTGGTTACCTTCTACAATCTAGCTCGGGGTGCCAAACTCGATTTCATTGAGGCCTGCATCAGGGTTGTGTTTGACCTTGGGGGGTGGGGGTATGCGTGGCTTCACTCATGTTGGGGATGCCTGTGGAGGCCCAAGTGGTCTGCCAGCGAAAACAGGCTCCTGAGCTCCGTTTTCAGCTGCGACGGCCTCCTGCAACCCTCTGCCAGTGAAAACGGAGCTCGGGAGGGCCACATGCAGTCCTCCCGAGCTCCATTTTTACCGGCAGAGGCACCGCGGGTCGGTCCTTTGCTATTTCCAGGGCGGTCCTGCGGGCTAGATCTAAGCACATCATGCTGACCCCTGACCCCTGATCTAGCTCCTTCAACCGTTTTAGCCTCCAGCCCCCTAATCATCTTCGTTGCTCTTCTCTGCACTCTTTCGAGGGTCTCCACATCTCTTTTGGAGACAGGAAGCAGGGCGAGCTGTTATTCTCCCCCCACCCCACCTTTGTTGTGTTTTTCACCTGCCAATAGGTGATGCCAGGAAACGAACCAGTCCGGCCCTGGTCATTTTTAGGCAGAAGATGGGAAACCCTCCTTGTCCCATTCTTCCCCGTCTCTTCACCAACTTGCCTTAGCACGCTGACACCGCAGCGGGTAATAAGACAGACACCCAAACATACATACCATATTGTAAGACGAAAAGCGTGTTTTTGACAAGACGTGTCCAAGATGCGTTTTGTTAGCGGCTTCCATAAAGAAGAGAGTGGGGTTTTTTTTAAAGTTCTTTTTTTTTTTGTTTTCCGCTCCCTCCCCTTTTCTCCCATTCCCCGACAAGCTTTCTTGAGATGCCTTTTCCCTTTTTGTGGTGTGTTTTGTTTTTGTTGATTTGGAAAATATAACGGGGGGAAGAGTATCAATTATCGGGGCGATACAAACAGCCGTCTTTCCGCTCCCCACTCCCTCCCTCCTACCCCCACACACCCTCTTTCTTCCTTTCTCTGCCAAGATATTCATCTGGAAGACACGTTGTCACAAGTTATTCATTCTGACAATTGTGTTTCCTTAGTGTTGTTGGGCAATGGAAACAAAGCCGGAACAAAATGTTTGGAGTGTAAAGGATAAAAGACGGTTGGAAACTGTATATTCTTCTCCTGTCTTCACAAATCATTAGATTTCCTCGGCGGTTTTGTTTCCCCCCTTTTTTTCCTCACTCCGCCAGGCTCAGTTTCTGTTTTGTGTTTCTCATCTTTCTTTTTTTTTCCCCCCTAAAAAAATAAAAAATAAAAAAATCCCGCAATGGGAATGGAAATTATTATCTGTAAACATTTGAAGAGCAAACAGGAATGATTTTCATAACTTTAAGTTCTACAAAGGGGCGCCGCGTAATCTCTTCGATGCTTGGCACGGGGAAGAAAAGCTCCCACTTTCATCTGATTTGAGTCTCTCCGGCAGATGTAAAATGTTCCTTTTGGTGGAATGTCTCAAGCACACCAAAGTGAAAAAAAAAATAAAAAAATTACAGCATAAAAGCCAAGCTGAGAAACTGGAAAGGGGAAAGAAAGCCCAGAGAAAGCCTATTCCAGAAAGCCTTTCCCACCCACCCCCGCTAAACAGAAATCTAAATTTAGATGAATTTAAATCTAAATTAATCCCTATAAATTGGGCGCGAGTTCAAAAACCATCAGGACGCTGCCTGCGTTCTTACGACCATTGGCCATTGGTTCACCCTGTGGTGAGGAGATGAGGTGAAGTAGAGGCAGTCCTTGACTGATGACTATAACAAGCAGGGCAGTTGTTAAGTGAGTTGCGTCTTGTTGTGTGAGCTTTTTTCTGACACGGCGGTTAAGCAAATCCTGAAGCTGTTAAGTGAGCCTGATTTTACAGCCTTTCTTTTTTTGGGGGGCCACAGTTGAACAAATCCCTACAACGATTAAGTGAAGTTCAGTGGTTAAGCAAATCCCGAGGCCGTTAAGTGAGCAAACTGATTCCGAAGGAACCGGGTTGTCCTCCGAAGCGATCGGCTTGCCGACTCTCACTGCCAGAGTCGACCGTTGAAATTGTCCTTCACCTCAATCCTTCTTCATTTCAGGGTCTTTTTCCTGAACGTCTCAGCAGAAACCATTCTCGAACGCCTTTCCTACTCCATGGTGGATCCGATGAGCGGGGAAAGGTTAGTGGCTTGGCCTGACGTTGCTAAGGTGTGTTATGTGTAGGGTGCGTGGAAGAACAACAATTTGCAGATTTGGCCGTGACAATATTTGGGTGGGAAGCGGAAGGAAAAATGCACAGGGGCAACATTACAGGTAATCAGGGGTGAAATGCTCCCGGTTCGGCCCGGTTCGGTCAAACTGGTAGCGATGACGGCCAGTGGTTTGGAGAACCAGTAGCGATGGCAGCTCATGGCTCCGCCCACCCGCCCGGTCATCGTTACTTCCTGGTTTTAACCAAGAAGTAACCTTTTATCCTCTCCGCATGTGCAGAGGTTCGGCGTGTGCACATGACTTCGGTGTGGCATGTGCACTTCCGAACCGGTAGGGAAGGTAAGTAGATCTCACCCCTGCAGATAATCCTTGATTTACAACCACAACGGAGGCCCACATTTTGCTGTGGTTAAGTCAGACAGTTGTTAAGTCGGGTTTTTCCCATTTGGCGTCCGTTCTCCATGCAGTTGTTAAAATGCTGCGCTCTCTCTCTCTTTCTCTCTCTCTCTCTCTCTCTCTTTCTTTCTCTTCCCCCCCTTCTCTCTCTCTCGTATTATTTCCTTCTTGATTGTTGGTCTAGTGTTAATCTTGGCATCAGTCTCTGCTTTTCTGGGTGTTGTTGATTGCTGGCAAGGAGGCATTTTGGTCTGTTTTGTTGCCTTTTTGCCTTTTTGATCGTCTCTTTTGAACGGTGTGTAGACGTCGTTTACCTCTATGTGCTCCAATAGGCCATCCACCAGCAGATTTTGTTTTAAAAGCTGGGTTATAAAACACTTAACACGCGCCACACTTTCCTTCTCCTGAGTTTTCTGCCACTTTCCAGATATCATACCCTGTACAAACCGGCCATCACCAAGGAAATCAACGACCGCCTGCTGATTAATCCGAAGGAGATGGAAGAAATCATCAAGAGCAAAATCGACCTGTATTTCAGGCTCTCTAGCAACCTGGAACAATATTTCGAAGATGCGATTTTTATCAATGGCGATCAAGACCCCCAGACGGTATTCGAGTACATAGAGAGTTACGCGATCAACCCACTACCGATCAAAGAGGTCTGGAATCTGTAGTAGCTCAGCCTCCATAGTAAGGAAGCTGAAACTTAACTCTCCATCTCAGAGCTGAAAGAAAAAATAACAAGTCATTTGAATAAGGAAGTCCAAGCAAAGCCATAGAGAGTTAGAAGTTCTTAAAACTCGAATAGTTTTAGTTTAGGTTTGTTTCTGATTTCTCTTCCTGGGTGGAAAGACCCAAGTAGCTCTTTTCACACAACCCTGATGTAATCCTGTTTTTTTTTTTTTTTTTAAAATGCTATTTGGAGGAGAGTGGGTGACAAGGATATGTGTCCCCTTCCCCAAACCAAGTTGTGATCTGTTACTTTATCCCTCTGTTCTTCCCAACGTGAAGTTTTTTTTTAAAAAAATATTTGAATTGTTAAATGGGAAGAAATTGGATGAATTGGATTTCTTCCTTCGCTCCCTCGTTTGCTGAAAATCTAATTTCTTTCTAACTTAGTCACTTGGTTTGGTTTAAATTGTGTAGATAACACTATTAAAAGCTTCTTGAATCACAGACAGTGGCCTTCCAGCCTTTTCAAGTTAAGGTTGTACAATGGGGGGCAAGACTCTCTTCTCTCTCCTCAACGGAAATGTTGGGCTCCGTTGTGGGTCGTAAGTCGAGGACCACCTGTAATGGTATGCGAGGAGGAACCTTGGGGAGGAAGAAACGCTGCCTAGGGAACGGTCGGATAAGAGGAAGCGTAGCCCAGAGCTGCATGACGAGGGAGGGAAGAACCTCAGAAAGGAATTTCTCCAATGCCTCAGGCTGCAAAAGAGGCAGCAGGACACCAAACCTTTCAAACCTAGTAGAATTAGCTCATGTGGTTGGCACTGGCAAGGCTGGCACATGGACTCGGGAATCCTTAGCCTTCCTTTAGGCCCCGTGAGCTACTAAGCCCCTTCCTAGCCCCATCGCCAGCCTCCCGCAAAAAAAGGGGGGGCCCTCAATCCCGAAGGGTTTGTAGCCTCTTCTCTTCTTTCCCGCGGGCTGCTGACGCAAGCATCTGCTTTCTCTGTGCCCGCTGGTGGTTAAGATACACCGCTGGGCATAAATTGGACGGCTGGTTATTAATAATAAATAAAGGACTACATCTTGCTAATATCACCTGCATCAGAGTCCCGCTACTAAATATTGATAAGGAAAACGTCTTCGGCCACGCATTTAAATACTGTTTGCGGTGCGCAAGGCAGGGAACAAGGGACGGCGACAGGCCTTTTAATTAGACAGGTACATCTGCTTAATTAATTTAGCCGTAAAGCCTCGCTTTCCCCTCTCTCCCTCCCTCCCCCTTCCTTTTCATCTCTACACGCCCCACAATATTAGTTCCACTCAGCTGAATGCGCAGAAACCCAGCCAAACCTCCCGGCCTCATTGAAATGCAGCCGGTGCGTCCCGAGTTTCGGGTCAACGGTTGACCCCCCAAGGGCGCCCGCTCAGCCTGAAGTGTAGGCCGCCTGGGTTAGGAGACCATGCTAATACTCGTGTAGGACTCTCCCTCGGAAAGCGCTCAAACAATTGACATTCATTTAATTACCAGGGAATGCTTGCCGAGGCCTTTGCATCCCCTTTGCATAGTTAAAGAGAGAGACACGCGCGCACATACACACACAGAGACGTTAGCAAAGGTTCAGCAGGCAAAGAGAAAAGGAATTAGGTTTTTATAATTGGATGACGACCTTTCCAAACCAATTTGGGACCCGCGACAGATTTGATTAGCATCTGATTGCGGGGGCTAAGTAAGCACTGGCCGAGGAGATCAGGAGATAAACAGGATGGGGGCAACCGCGACGAGTGCTTTGATTTGGGCCCTCTCCCTCTGCCTTTTTTTCTTTCTTTTTTTCTTCCAAAGTGGAATTTCCTAATTTTTGAGGATTGGTACCCCCCCCCACCTTCCTCCCGATCCTGGGGGTGGGGTGGGGGAACAAAGCATCCAAGCGGACCTCCCTGTGAGCCTTGGAGAGGAGGGTGGGTTCGAGTGGGACTCTCTGGGGTCTGCCATTGCAGGTAGCTTAATTATGCCCCAGATTTCTGTTGCTAAGCATGACATTAAGTGAATTTTGCCCCATTTCTTAAGTGAGTAACACGGTTGTTGAGTGTTTCTGTCTTCCCCATTATCTTTGCTCGTCAGAAGGTCGCAAAAGGAGATTGCGTGACACCCACCCCCCCTTAGACACTGCAACCGTCATAAATATGAGTCAATGGCCAAGCGCCTGACTTTTGATCATGCGTGACTGTGGGGACGGGGTGCCGTAAGTGTGAAGACTGATCGTTAATTTTTTTTTTCCAGTGCTTTTTTTTGGAATTTCAGACCGTCACTAAATGAACGGTTGTAAGTTGAGGACTATCTGTAAAGTTGAAAGGGAAAAAAAAATTACTTGAGATGTAATTACCATTAAAAAGCACCTCAACGATAAGGAGGGGAAAAAAAAGCAATAAAGCAGGAAAACCAGTGAAAAAAGGTTTTTATTCGTTTTTTCTTCCTTGGAAAGTGTCAAAATTCCTCAGCGTTTGTCGTACCTGAGGCTACCATCTACACAACAAATATACAAGACATCCCACCCTTTGTGGTGATCACACAACAGGAGAGTCAGCATTTCGTTAAACGCACACACCGGCAAAGTTGTGTGTTGCTTTATTTACAAACAGTTTCATGTCACATAATGTCTGTGACAGCAGACAAAACTCATTTTCAAATTATTTCACACACACACACACAAAAGCCAACATTTATAGTCAAGCATCATCTTGAAGGAAAAAGAGGAACACCTGGAATTTTTCTTAACACCGCTTTTGATTTGAGTGGGATAGAAACATAACGTGTTCTTCACGACAAGTTTAATTTTCTCGTCTTTGCTTTTCAAGCAACAGACAAAAAACTCACCTAGAGTCAGGAACCGTGTGAAAATTTTCATTTTTCTTTTTTTTTAAAAAAAGAACCCCGAATTGCTCAGATCAAAAGCTTGCAACAGGTCTGAGCTGGTGAGAATTTTCTAAACATATTGAGGTGTTTGCATTCCCACAAATGCACAGCATGATAAACTGTGATTAACAAAGGACATTTGAGGAGGAGAGGCGACGGTGGAAGAACGACTGACCGACCGCAGCCGAGGAAATCAAAATCGAAACACGGATGCTTAAAAATATATATATATTACAATCACACGCAGTTGGCTCATTTGAAATAATGGTTCGGAGGGCTATTTAGCTGCCTGGAAGTTTTTTAGAAGGAGGCCTCGCACAGGTTTGCTAATCTTTCTTCACCGACAAGAATGCAAGTTTTTTTTTTCTTTTCCTGAAACAGTTCAAAAACCCATTATCTGTAATAATTTAACAGTCTCCAGTTCTGTAAGTGCCGCCGTTTTGTTAGGCGCTAACGAAGGGAAGTAACGGAGTTCATGTTGCACTCTGGCCGTCAAGAAGTACCCTTACACAGTTGGACGATGGTAGCATCGCTCCGATCGTAGCATCTCTTGGTCCTTGATTCCAGAACTTAATGGTCAAAACCCTACCAAATGGTGACCTTGAATCTGAATAGAGTCCAGAAGCATTTCAAACAACAGTGGTTGTTGACCTTTGCGTTTCCGGAGAGGGGCTGCGCTTCTCTAGTTTACATTTGCAGATTCTCATGTCAGAGCGAGCTTTCTTGCGGACCCAAACCTTGGGTGGTGTTTTGGCCACTAGAGATTACTGCTCCAAAACTCATCATCTTGAGTCAGTCTCTAGAAAACCGGCGAGTCACAGAAAATGCAGGGCCCCTGCAGTAATCTCTTGATCCATTCGGGATCTGAAAATAAGAACAGATTAGGTTGAAGGACGAAACAAGGGGAAAAAGACACTTGAGAAGCAAACTGTCCTTAAGGTTTCAGCGATCGCGTGCTAAACAGAAAGTTAAAAATAACTATCTTTGGAAAACTATCCTTTTCTCCAAAATATATTGGACCAAACAAATTTGGCATGCGATCGTGTCATTTGAGAAGTGACGTGGGATAAAGAGAGCATAAAGAGCTTATTCGCAGATGCACACTTTCTACAATGAGGTTTCAAAGAGGTTTTGAAACAGAAGAACGAAGAATATATACCGAGAGTGAAGAAAGATACGGACCAATTGAATCCGTGATTGTTTGGGCTGGGCAGAAGTGAGATTTGAATCCAACAGAGGTTGGGATTCTTAATACCGCTTGAAGGAAATAAAAAGTTGGCAAGCCACCTGCCCCGGGGATAGAAAATTCCCAGATTTCGCAGCTTTTGCAAGACATAAGAAAACTCACCTTCTGAAGTGGAATGGCGAGCGATGCTATCTCGGAGCAAACACCTCCTGTACACTAAACTCTGGCAGGCCCGATAGGTTAAAAAGCACCTGAAGCGAGAGAATTATTGGGGTAGGGGGGGAAAGAGGGAAGTGGCAATGATAATGGGCTCAGTTCGCACAACAGAGCTTAAACTTGTTCACCTGTTTCGAACCTGCGCCAATACATTGAATTGGACACTAATCAAACGAGCGGGTTTGCCCCAGTAGCTGAGCTACTAACGGGAAAACAAAATCTAATCCAGGATTGGGACGTGCGTTCTAAATTGATTGGTTTAAGGGGGGGAGGGGGGAATTTGCAGAAACGTAACCAGAAGTCTAAGTTTGGTTTGCCACATCCCTTGGCAACATCTGTGACCAAAAAAAACCACAACCCCAAAACTCAGGCCTGGGTTCATAGGTAAAGATAAAGATTCCCCTCGCACATATGTGCTAGTCGTTCCCGACTCTAGGGGGCGGTGCTCATCTCCGTTTCAAAGCCGAAGAGCCAGCGCTGTCCGAAGACGTCTCCTTGGTCATGTGGCCGGCATGACTCAACGCCAAAGGCGCACGGAACGCTCTTCCCTTCCCACCAAAGGTGGTCCCTATTTTTCTACTTGCATTTTTTACCTGCTTTTGAACTACTAGGTTGGCAGAAGCTGGGACAAGGAACAGGAGCTCACTCTGTTACGCGGCACTAGGGATTTGAACCGCCGAACTGCCGACCTTTTGATCGACAAGCTCAGCGTCTTAGCCGTTGAGCCACCGCGTCCCTTAGGCCTGGGTTCATATCACATGGCTAAACTACAGAAACAAACACCATATGAAGGGTGAACCCAGCCAAAGGTGGCTTGTTCTAGACACCTGAGTTTCAGGTGTTACGTGAACCAAGATTTGATTTGCAGTTGGGCAGTGCAAATTCCAACTAAATGGAATAAATGAAAACTGTGTCTAACGCTGTAACTGTAAGCCCACGGAGAAAGCTGCATTTCAGTCACCCCTGAATAACGAGAGATCTCACCATGAGGAGCAATGAGGTTTATAAAGAGGAAAGTTTTCCAGGTTATCATCCTATCCCAGGGGTCGGCAACCTTAAACACTCAAAGAGCCACTAATCGGAAGCCCCCCGCTCAATTCTGGAGCTGATCAGAAGTCCGGTTCCCCTACCATAGTCTCCTCCTAGCACGGTGTCCTTTTTCCTCTACCTGTCCTAACCGAAAGTCCTATCAACTGTGGAGCCGACCAGCGACAGGGTGCCACAGCAGAGGAATCAAAGAGCCACATGCGGCTCCAGAGCCGCAGGTTGCTGACCCCTGCCCTATCCTAAAAGTGTTTTCTTACCTAACGAGAGTGTTTTGTCCAAGGTGGAAATTAAAGTGGGGAAGAAGCCTCTTGGAGGAGAAGTGAAACATTTTCAAAGGAAAAAAAACCACCACTACCAAGAAAGTCCAGTTTAGCTGAGCCTCTTCTTTAGACATCATTAAGTTGGGGAGGGAATGAGTGAAGAAACGTCCCAGGGAACATTTAACGTACCTGAGCCAAATGTGTCCATTGGAGCAAACTGCCTGTTTGGGGTCTGTGAAGGGCAGGATCTCTTTACATAAACAGCACCGTTCTGGGAAAGTCTGCTTGTTCATTTTCTTTAAAATATGCCCAATCAGCACCTGGGAAAACAGGAGAGACAGGAGGAGGAGGAGGATGGAGTTATAAAGAGCTGGAACACCCTCTCCCCACCTCCCAAATCTGCTCAAAATGGAATTTAAGGTGATAAGAAGGGAGGGGAGGGAGGAAAACTCCCACAAGGAGCAGGTAATGCTTGATTTACGGACCACAATTGAGCCAAGCAAGACTGTTGTCACTTGTTGAGTTTTGCCCCATTTTATGACTTTAAAGCCGTATTACAGCGTATGGGAACCCATGAGCCAGTCAGGATATTTCTACACCCCTCACAATGGGGCTCTGAGGTCGAGGTGCCCCCTCACCCGTGCTGTCCTGTCCTCGTGGTTTTTATCGGAGGTCAAAAAATCACAGACGCCCCTGGTGGGAATGCTGGTGTTCTCCGTAATCCACGTGTGGAGGTAGACCTCGCCCAACACCTGCTTCATATGTTCTCGCGTCAGGTGCATTTCCACCGCTTCCATCTGGGCCTGGATCTCCAACATCTTCTCTTCCGGCGGCTGCTGCTCCTGGGCCCCACCAGTCGAGGGGGCCGGCTGAGAGTCCTGGTTTTTGTGGGCCTGCCTGCCCTGTTCTGGAGGTTGTTCCTCGCTGCCGCCTGTCTCGGAAGAACCTACTATTAAGACCTTGGTGTCCTCGTGCGTGGGCCTCCACAGGGCCTCCGAAGGAGGGGTCTGCAGTGACTGCAACAAAATCCGCAGGAGGAAGAGCTTAAAGCGCCAGAAGTACGTGGACCCCAAACGCTCGATCTTCTGATCCAGGGCTTCCTGCAGAAAGCGCGGGATCTGCTTCTCTTTCAAGATCTTCCAACGCACGAGATCGGTGAGGTCAACCTGCCTGTAAAGGTTCTGGACGGACGATTCCAGCAACTGAGCGGCGGCTTCCTCGCACGTCTTCAGGGTGACGAACTGAACCTGATAGGTCTTGGTGGTGGGGTGGAGCCCGTTGGCCATGCCCTTGGTGGTGATGACGGCCAGGTAGGCGCCGCAGGGGCTGACGGCGATGCCGTGGCTGCGGACGGAGCCCAGCACATCCGAGAGCTTGATCAGCTGGTGCTCGAACCTGAGGGCGATGTTGGTGAAGATGGGAATCAGCTGCCTGACCTTCCCGTCCACGGAACACGTGTAGACGGTGCCATTCTGCTTATCGGCGGTCATGGAGATGATGGGCAAAGAGTGGAGACCGGTCACGTGGGAGTTATGGACGTTCAAGCCTGCTTTGGATATCAAGAGGAGGCACCAAAAGAGGTAACACCCTCTCGCCGCCACCACTAAGCTGCAGCTACATTTCTGGTAGGGGTGGTAGAGAGGAATGTTCTTGATATTCTGCACGGGCAGGTGGTCCACTTCCTGCCACAAAACCACCGGCTGTCTCAAGGTGAAGTAACCTTTGACCGCTTTGAGGTTGACCGGGAGGATCTTCACCGGCCCAGAAGCGCTGCCCACGATCAATCCGCTCATTTTCCGGTTGCTGTGCTCGTATTCCCACCAGGCCAAGACGCTGGGGGAAGAGATGCCCGACTCGATGGTGTTACAAGACGAGATGGATTCTTTGCCGAGGAAGGGAAGTTGGCACTGCCACACGGCAATGTTCCCGTTTTCAAAGATGACGGCCAAAAGGACGCTGCTCACGTCCCGGCACTCGTTGTTATGCTTCACCTGTTGAATGGTGCAAATGCCAGACCATTCCATGCGGACCGGAGTCTGCATGCTGTGTCTTCTCTGGAATTCAGAGAAATTCCCCAAGTCTTCTTGCGAAGGCTCCTGCGTCTTACAGAGTTTGTAGCTGTTTTCATACAGGCACTCTCCATAAAGTTCAGTCAAGTCAACTAACTGCACCCACTGAAGTCTGTTGAGGTTAGCGTGGATGGTCAGTCTATTGTCCATGGTCAACGCAGCTAAGAGACACCGGCCATTGGCGTCACAACCCAGCGGAGACCAGCTGCAGTATCTGAAGCCTCGCATGGAGGACAGCGATTTCCCTTCGGGATTGAAGACTCTGTCTAAAGTGAACGTCTGGCTGACGACCGGATCGTTGGAATTCGCAAACTTGTGTTTGCAGTCAGCGACTTCCTTTTTGGAACCGACCTGCGGGAGAGGGAGAACAAGTTTTACAAATGCATTCAAAATGATGAAAGCTTTTTTTTTTTTCTTCCCAGCATGAGACTTGCTAAGTATTGATCGCAGTACATGATGAAGCAAGCGACCGCCAATGAGTCTGAAACACTAAAAAGACAACAACATCTAAGGAGTGATTTATTTACAACATGGGGTGGGCAGGCTCAACCCCAGTTGGAACTCAGAAACTGTATGCATCTTAGATCAAACCTAGTCCAAAACCGACAAAGAGAATTTCTGGAAGCCTGTCCATCGGACAAATCGGCCATCAGCAGGCACAATAAACACACCCACTCAAAAGTTACAATCAAAAAGACCAAAAGGAAACAAAAAGACCAAACCGCTTCCTCACCAGCAGACAACACTGGGATGAACAGAGATGAAAACCAAGGTTAATACTAAGCCAGCAATCAAGAACCAAACAATACCCTAGTCAAGGAACTGGCAAACAAGCTAACAATTAAGTTGACAGCCCAAACAACGAATCACCAGGACTGACAAGGCAAGCCACTAGAATATAAAATGAGATCAACCCCCCCACACTCCCTTCTAGCACTGATGATGTTCCTTAGTTGGGTGATGAAACATCTGCAAGAAAACCACCAAGCTCAGAGAGCAACCAAGGACTCCTCATTTCAACCCCGAGCTACCCATATTCTCTTCTACCGCTACCCAGAATAAGTGTGTCTTCATTCAGCTGAGGGCTTTCCTCATTCCCAGACAGCCAAAGAACATAATCACGGTAGTCCAAAAGCAGCGTCAACCCTTCACCCCTTGAATTTGGTGCCCTGGCTACTTTTTCCACATCTGTGGGGCCCTTGACTCCAACTCCCATAATCCCCCAACTGGCTAGGAAGTCAGAGAAGCCGGTGTTTGAGAGGAGGGGGAAAGAAAGAGGAGGAGGAAGAAGGTGGGGGGGAAGGAAGAGAAGGAGCAGAAAGAGGAGCAGGAGAAAGAGGAGGAAAGAAAAAGGAAGAAAAGGAGGAACGGGGAAAAAGGAAGGAAGAAGAGGAAAGAAAAAGGAAGAGAGGAAGAGGAAGGGAAAAAGAGAAAAGGAGGAGGAAGAAGACGAGGAAAGAAAAAGGAAGAAAAGGAGGAACGGGAAAAAAGGAAGACGGAAGAGGAAGAATGAAAAAGGAAGAGGAGAAAAGCAGGGAAGAAGAAGGAGGAGGAGGAGGAAAGAGAAAGGAAGAAAACGAAGAGGGGAAAAAGGAGGAAAGAAAAAGGAAGAAGGAAAGAAAGGAAGAAGAGGAAGGGGGGAAAGGAAGAGAAGGAAAGGAAGATAGAAGAGGAAAGGAAGAAAAGGAGGAAGAGGAGAAAAATGAACTAGAAAGGAGGAAAGAAAAAGGAAGAGGAGAGGAGGAGGAAGAGGAGGAAAGGAAGGAAGAAGAGGAAGGGGGGGGAAAGGAAGAGAAGAAAAGGAAGATAGAAGAGGAAAGGAAGAAAAGGAGGAAGAGGAGAAAAAGGAACTAGAAAGGAGGAAAGAAAAAGGAAGAGGAGAGGAGGAGGAAGAGGAGGAAAGGAAGGAAGAAGAGGAAGAGGAGAAGAGGAGGAAAGAAAAAGAAAGAAAAGGAGGAAGGGGAAAGGAAGGAAGAAGAAGAGGAAGAGGAGGAGAAGCTCACCTAGGCCTTCCCTCAGCCCCCCCCCCCCCACACTCCCCCTCTTCCCATCCAGTGGCGGGGAGTTCCCGGGGCCCACCTTGAGATGACAGGCGGCGTCGGGGGCCGGCACGGCCGTGCGGTGGATGACGAGATCTCCGCCGCCGCCGCCGCGGGTGTCGCTCAGCTGCTCCAGGACGGCCACGCTGCGGGCGGTGCTGACCGACACGCGGTGGTCCTCGGACCAGGCCAGGGGCTCCGAGCCGCTCACGCTGTGCTGCAGCCGCACCGCCGGATCGCGCCGCACCGCCGTCACCCGGAACCCGGCACGGCTGCGGCTGGGGCCTGGCCTGCCCTCCTCCTCCTCCTCCTCCTCCTCCTCCTCCTCGTCCTCTTTCCCCGGATCTTCGGCCCCGTCGGGCGGCGGCGGCGGCGACGGCGATGGGGACGCGGCCGTGCCGTCCGCCGGGCTCTGCTCTTCTGTCGCCGCCGCCGCCGCCGCCATCTTGCCGCCGGCTAACAAACTGCGCACGCGCCGCGCGCGACGCCTCGAGAAAGGACCCCCCCATCCCCGGGGAGACGTGTGGGGGGGAAAGAAAGTCCCGAAGCGTGGCTATCCCACTGCCTGCGTGAAAAGCACTTCAAATCCCAGCAGATTCCTGTTGGAGATAACAACCCCTGATGTTGCTGGGGGAGCATAAAAGGGAGCAGCAGAAGGGATTTGGGGGGGGGGGATAGGATGGGACTCTTCTCCCTTTCCAGCTCATTCAAAGTGGGTTGGTTTGGGTTATTTTAGCAAGGCTATCCACTAGCCACCTATACGGGGGGGGTCCTTTCCCCGGGCAATATTCCCACATGGTTGCAGGCATGGAGTGACTGCAAGTTTGCAACTCAGAGGATTATTATTATTGTTGTTATTATTTTAAAAAAAAATACTTTGCAGTTGCATTCCTGGCTTTGCTGGGGCCGCCGCTCTCCCGCTAGGAGCCTCTTTTTGCAAACTTGGGAATCGAGCCTCCCCGTGCAGGAATTGTCTACCGGGAGAGCTGAATTCGCCCAGCTATCATGGCTTCAGACGAAGGGTTGCTTATTAATGTCAGCACGTTGCCTCTGCCCGGGTCCCGCCGCCCCCCTGCAGGGCAGAGACCCCCCAATCCACAATGGGGCCGTGGGAAAAAGGTAGGCTGGTTGCAACTGGCATTGGGGGGTGGGTGGGGGGTTGGGGAGAGGGGCGAAGAAAGAGACGGTTGTTGGTTTATAGAGAAGGGAGGCGTTGCAACTGGGCATCTGGACAGTTGACCTTGTCTGAAATGGTATAATAAGGTCTCCTGCTTGAGCAGGGAGTTGGACTAGAAGGCCTCCAAGGTCCCTTCCTGCTCTGAATCTTTGGGGTTGGACTAGAAGGCCTCCAAGGTCCCTTCCAGCTCTAAATCTTTGGGGTTGGACTAGAAGGCCTCCAAGGTCCCTTCCTGCTCTGAATCTTTGGGGTTGGACTAGAAGGCCTCCAAGGTCCCTTCCCGCTCTGAATCTTTGGGCAACGGGCTTCCCCGCATACCTTACTTACTTATTTATTTTATTTTATTTTATTTTACTTTTAAATTTGTATACCGCTCTTCTCCCTGAGGACTCAGGGCGGTGAACAGCCAAGTAAAAACATAAACTACAAACATTAAAATACAATTAAAAAGATATATATAAATTTGGCCCCATGATTAAAAACAATAACAGACAATTAGAAACATTTTAAAAAGCGTTAGGCCAGCCCGGCTTGCTGGAAAAAGAAGGTTTTAAGGGCACGGCGGAAGGCACCGAGGTCTTGGATTCTCCTTATCTCAGGGGGCAGCTGGTTCCATAGGGTAGGTGCCCCCACAGAGAAGGCCCTCCCCCTGGGGGTCACCAGCCTACATTGTTTGGCTGATGGCGCCCCGAGGAGGCCCTCTCTGTGGGAGCGCACAGGTCGATGGGAGGCCGTCGGTAGCAGCAGGTGGTCTCGAAGATAACTAGGTCCTATGCCATGGAGCGCTTTAAAGGTGATAACCAACACCTTGAAGCGCACCCAGAAGACCACCGGGAGCCAGTGCAGCTCACGCAGGACAGGTGTTGTATGGGAGCGCCATGCGGCTCCTGTGACTACCCGTGCGGCCGCATTCTGGACCAGTTGGAGCTTCTGGGTGCTCTTCAAGGGGAGCCCCATGTAGAGAGCGTTGCAGTAGTCCAGGCGAGAGGTGACGAGGGCATGAGTGACTGTGCACAGGGAATCCCGATCAAGAAAGGGCCGCAACTGGCGAATCTGGCGAACCTGACAGAACCTTATGCAGTGGGTGGCTGGCCCGATTGCAGTGGGTGTTTATAATGAATGAATTAATTGATCACCCATCGTTCCCGGGACATTTTGGAACTGAAAAACGATGCCAATGGGTTGTCAATGTTGGATTTTCCTTGCTGGAGAACGTTTGAAGCTGGCATGAAGCTATTAGATTTGATGCCTTGCTTGACTCAAAATGGTACAATTCACCGAATATACAATTGTAGGGCTGGAAGGGACTTTGGAAGTCTTCTAGTCCAACCTCCTGCTCCAGGCAGGAGACCCTGCCCTATACCATCCTGATCAAATGGTTATCCAACATCTTCTTAAAAACTTCCAGCATTCACAACGTCGGGAGTTCCGCTGATTAATTGTTCTCCCTGTCAGGAAATTTCTCTTTAGTTCTAGGTTGCTTCTCTCCTTGTTTAGTTTCCACCCATTGCTTCTCCTCCAGAAGCTTTGGAAAAAGAGGTTGACTCCCCCACCTCTTCACTGTGGTACCCACAACTCCAGGAAGGGTTACTTCTTACCTCTAGGTTGGATCTCTCTTTAACAACCTTCCACCCATTGTTTTTTATCCTGCTGTCAGGTGTTTTTGGAGAATACGTCAATCCCCTTTTTTCTGTGACCGCCCCTCAAGTACTGGAACATAGCTATCATGTGTTCCAACCAATCCTTCTTTTCGATAGGGTAAACAAATCTCAACCGTTCATCAGTTGATTTAATGATTTTCCCAGTAAGCAGTTAGTCTACAAACCCATTTTTCTGTGAATATATTTCCTTCATCTTTTTTTCTTTTCTGCTCTTAGGCCATGAAAAGAACATTAGAAGGAACACAAGAAGCCACTCCCGTAAAAAAGCAGCGTGCTTCTTCAGTGCCCCAGACCCAAAAGCCATGGAAAAAACCCAAAAATCACAACAAAGGAACTGGGCCGCCAGGATCATCTCTGGAAAAGCTTTCGTCCGAAGCCAGAGAAGAAGACGAGTTCAACAAAAGACCCTTTGTAAAGACTTCCAGCCTCTTTAAAAACAATCCAGAAATCCCCGACTTACAAAGGTACTTAACTTCTTATCCGTTCCGACTTCTATTCCTTAAGTCTAGCCATTGATAAAATCTATTCCAAATCTCATAGTATTCTGTCTCTCCTTTGTTTTTCAGTTCTATCACATTTTGCACAGTCAAATATTTTCTTTATTATTTCCCTTTCTTTAGGTATGTTTTCACTCTTCCACTGTTGGTCATGAGCTAATCTCGCCACTGTTATGATATGCAATATTAAATATGTTAACCCCTTACTTAGATCTTCTTTTATAATTCCTAGTAGGAATAGTTCTGGTTTGAGTTCCAATCTCTGTCTGGTCATTTCTTCCAACCACATTCGAATCCTTTGCCAGTATTCTTTTGCTTTTCTACATGTCCACCACATGTGGTAGCAGGTGCCCGATATTTTACGCTGACTTTTGATTGGTTCCTTGGTTGATTTGCTCCTTACCTAGAACCGCCGTGAAACAAGTCCAAGAGGAGATTTTCACTTCCGATTCCTTTGATCAGCTGGGTCTCCATCCTCACTTGGTAAGTTATTTTGTTTTGGACAGGTGTACAGCAGTGTTTCAATGAACCTTTCCTTTTATTCAGACTGTTTTCGGGAAGAATTTTTGGGTCATTGAATTATCCCATGGGAAAGAGAGTTTGGAAACCGTATTATTGTGGGAATGGCACAGTTAAGTAGTTGTGTAGAGATTTCAGAGACAAAGATACACTTATACGACAATCATCTTTTGACCCTGTGTGGACACCGATTTTTCCTTTGCTTCGTAGGTTAATGTGGGAAGGAAACTCAAACACAATAGCTTTTTCAATAAGCAATATTTAAACAAACCATGGTTAAGTACAATTAAAAATATTATGCTAAACTAATCTTTGAGCCTAATGTAACTGTGGTCGTAACACAACTCCAGCACTAACCCTTAAATTTAATATATTTTTTTTCCTGTTATCAGACTTCAACAATAACCTCTTCCTTGAAACTATCAAGCATGACCAGGTAAAAGGATTTATGTTTGTTTGGGGCACATGCATGCAAGAAATATATTCTAGCAAACAAATGACCTGTATACATACAGACAGATACCAAACTCAGTCAAAGCCATTTTAGGTGTGTTATTTATATACATACTGTCAACCCTGAAGCTGCACACACCAGAATGAAGCAAAGTCAGTCTCTATTAGTTTTAATATTAATAATATTATTATTAATAGATCTATTATAATGAGGACTAATTAGTCCAAAATAGATCTATATTAGTCTCCCAAAAGGCAGCAAACTGCTTGCTTGCTGTCTGATAGAGCCTAGAACTAGTAGATGTGATTCCACTGAGCTATGGCTGCATTTTGAAAATCTTGGTTTACGTAGGAAAAAACCCAGCTGAGGAGATATATATCTATATATATATATTGCATACAGTATATGCAATATATATTCTCAAAAGTAAAGCTATTTTACGCTTGTGTGTTTTTGTATATACTTGCGCACCAAGGATCAAATAAAGCTATTGTACCTACGCAGAAAGACAATAACATGCAAAGCAGAATCGATCAAAGCCATATTTTAGGTACCAAATTACGTACCGTGTGTGTGTGTTTGTCTCAAAAAAGCTCAAAAAGCAAACCAGAACGCCAGATTAAAAAAAAAAAAACATCACCAGCCATGAGTAACGGTGAAAAAAAACCGCACGGTGGAAATGACACCGGCTCCAAAGGCAGAATGAACGCAGCCTGTCGGTGGAAGAGTGGCCTTGTTTGCCTTCCTGCTTTTTACAAAAAAAATAACAAAATTTTTTTTTTTATTTTGATGGTCTCATTTTGTCTCTCAAACCCGCCCAGTGTTCAGAAGGAGACCATTCCCACGTTGCTGCAAGGGAAGGACGCTCGGATCAGATCACAGACGGGCTCAGGTGAGAATTTTAACTTCTCCTGTTTGGGAGCGACTTAACAACCACGCAGGGCTGAATAGGATGGAGATGGGGCATCCTGGTGGTTTGAGGGACCCTCTTTGTGCTTAAGAAGGTCTCCACAGATAAGTGGGCCTGGGCCTGTTTGGGGGTTTTCTTAAGAGATGATATGGAGGCATTAAAAAGATTAAATTCTGCTGACAAGTTATTTTTGTCAGAAATTATTGTTTTTTGTCTGAATTGTTTTTTTCTAACCTACCTTCCTTCCTCCCTCCCTTCCCTGATTCTCATTTCCATCTCCTTCCTTCCTCCCTTCCTTCCTTCCTTCCCTCCCTCCCTCCCTCCCCCTCCCCTCCCTGATTCTCATTCCCATCTCTTTCCTTCCTTTCTTTCTTCCTTCCTTCCCTCCTTCCTTCCCTCCTTCCTCCCTCCCTCCCTTCATTGATTCTCATTCCCATCTCCTTCCTTCCTTCCTTCCTCGTTACTCTCTTCAAGGAAAGACACTTGCTTATAGCATCCCCCTCGTACAATCCTTGCAAAAACTGGAGCCCAAAATCAAGGTAAGCATAGACTTCAATTACAGAAAAGCTACTAAAGAGACCAAGATACATTTTTCCCCCTGTTCTTGAATCTACGTATTTGGTAGTGTCCTGCTTACTCTGTTGTTTTCTTGCAGACGTTTCACTCCTCCACTAGGTAACATCATCATGCTGGAAGGGAGTGGGGTTTGCAGGGAGGAGGAGGAGTGTGGGGTCCTTAGTGCTCTCTGAGGTTGGTACTTTTCTTGCAGACCTTTCATTACTCAACTAGGTAATATCAGGGCTGGTTAGCAATATAGTAGCATTGATGGTGCAATCTTTTTGGTCTGCCTGAAAACAAGCAAGCACAGAGCTGCCATATATAAACAGGGAGCAAGCCACACTCACTAGCATTGATGATGTTACCTAGTTGGGTCATGAAACATCTACACGAAAACCACCAAACTCTGAGAGCACCACAGTTCAACCCCAAGCTTCAAACATCCTCTTCTATCAGTAGCTCCTTTTCTGTTTTGCCCCTCCGTCTGACCTCTGTGTCTCCCTGTTGCTTTCTCTAGCGCAGTGATGGACCCTATGCCCTTATCCTGGTTCCAACCAGAGAGGTGAGTTTATTCACCCAACTTCCTCAATCAGTTTTTAATCTTGATTTGCTGATTTCACGTCCAGCGATGCCTTTGAATATTTCAGAGTTCAATCGCTACTTAAAATCCACCTGATCGGTAGTTCCTGCAGTTCGGCTGGAACCGATCAATTCTCTTCCCCTTGCAAGTGGGATGGGACCGTTCCCATCCTCCCCAGCCAGCAAGCCGGCAGGGGAGGATGGGTGCTAATCCAAGACCCCAAACAAACACCAGAATTGGGGAGAATTGATGGAACGTGCTGGCATTTGTCTCCAGCGCAAAACCCTGTATGTTTTGGACAACAGATAGCTAGGTTTATGGCGAAAGCTCATATTTGGGAGTCAATAGATTAGCTTAAATAGTTTAAAGGCAGTGTAATAAATGGCTTGAACGGTGTAATAAATCCTAACTTTTTTTCCTCCTTCTTTATAGCTCGTCCTGCAGAGTTTTGAAACCCTCCAGAAGCTCTTAAAGGTAAGCATGGATTGCAAAGAGACGGAAGACGTAATTCATGTCAGTTTATTGTCTCAGGCATCTCTCCGTCGATCCCTGTCTGGAAAAAAAGGGTTTTATTTAAGAGATCTTTGGGGGTTTTTTTCCTCCTGGATCATACAAGGTGGGTCTTGAGGTTGAGGAAAAGAGTTTGTATCTTCAAAACAAAACAAAACAACAGTTTAGGTGAAGGTTGATCATTTTGGGACTGGGAGGTATTTATGAGGCCTTGGTCTTCCATTCTGTCGGAGCTCTTAAGTGCATTAGGCGGTGAGACGCCATTTTGAGCCCGGTTGGAATGTGGAGGAAGCCTGTCCCCACAAAATGGCGGCCATCTTGGATGTGGCCCCTGGCCAGATGTTTCTGTCAGAGAAAACAAAAACAAAACGACAACAACGGATACTAAACAGGCTTAATTCCTTCCCCCTCCCCAACTCTATAAAGTTTCATTGTCTCTGTTTCCTGCACTTTTTAGCCTTTTACCTGGATTGTGCCGGGAGTCTTGATGGGGGGCGAAAAGAAGAAATCGGAAAAAGCCAGGTAAGGGCTGTGGGAAGCATCTCAAATGGAAGAGGCCTTCCCTAGTTTTCTGGAAAGTAAAACCTCCTTTTTCTCTCTTCCCTCCTTTTCTTCCTCCCTCCCTCCCTCTCTCCCTCCCATCCATTCCTTTTCTTTCTCTCCTTCCTTCTTTCCTTCCTCCTTCCCTCCCTTTTCATTCCTGTTGCCTTCCCTCCATTCATCCATGCATCCATCAATTCCATTCCTATCTCCTTCCTCCCTCCCCCTCCCTTCTTTCCTTCCTCCCTCCCTCCCTCCCATCTCATTCCTGTTCCTTCCTTCCCTCCATTCATTCATCCATGCATCCATTCCATTCCTCCCTCCCTCCCTCCCTTCTCATTCCTGTTGCCTTCCCTCTATTCATTCATTCATTCATTCATTCATTCATTCATCCATGCATCCATCCATCCATCCCATTCCTATCTCCTCCTTTCTTTCCTTCCTTCCTTTCACCCTCCCTCCCTTCCGTCTCATTCCTGTTGCCTTCCCTCCATTCATTCATTCATCCATGCATCGATCCCATTCCTTCCTCCCTCCCTCCCTCCCATCTCATTCCTGTTGCCTTCCCTCCATCCATCCATCCATTCCATTCCATTCCTCTCCCCTTTTATCTTCTTTTGTTCTTTCCTTCCCTTTTAATCTTCTTCCTTCCTCCCTTCCTCCCATTCTCTCTCCCTCCCTTCCTTCCTTCCCATTCCTATCTCCTTCCTTCCTTCAGATTACGCAAAGGAATAAATATCCTCGTGGCAACTCCTGGACGGCTGGTGGATCACATCAAATCTACCCAGTGCGTTCATTTCCGCTGTCTCCGGTGGTTGATTCTGGATGAGGCCGACAGGTAGGAACTTCCTAGATAGTTGATAGAAAGATCCGCTTAGTGGGGGAGAAGCGGGATTTCCTCTCTGCAACCATAAAGTGAGAGGACAGTCACATTTTTCACCGCCGTCGTAACTTTGAACGGTCACTAAACGAATGGATATAAGTCAAGGACTACTTGAACTTTCTATATGCTTGCAGGTGGGTATACACGTGTTATACCTGTCTGCCTGTCTGTCTAGATCAATAAAAAGAAATAAGAGATAGAAGAAAGCAAATTTACTAAGCTTTAGAGTAGCAAACATTGAAAGTTAAGAGGCTAGTTTTTCATTTCAGGGTTTTCATCATTTTTTTTTTAATTGAGAGGTATATTAAGTGAAAGAAAACATGGGCAAGTCAAGTCTCTAAAAATCTTTTTTTTTTCCCCCTTCCAAAATGGTTCATCGTATTCCATAAACACAATGGGTGTAAGGTGTTTGTCTGACTGATTTCCCATTTCTCTCTTTTTTTTTTCTTTTCCCAGAATATTGGATCTGGGCTTTGAAAAGGCCGTGGCCGCCATATTGAACGCTGTCGATGCAGCCAGCCCGAAACGGCAAAACGTTCTTTTGTCAGCCACGCTCTCTGAAGGTGAGTGTAATCCTAACAGAATAACCAGAGTTGAAAGGGGCCTTGGAGATCTTCTAGTCCAACTCAATCTGAGGACCCAGATTGTTGGGGTCAGTATGCTATTTAGTATACTGTCTTTGGTGTAAGCCGCCCAGAGTCCTCGGAGAGTGGGCGGCATAGAAATATGACTAATAAAATGAAATAAATAAATAAATAAACCCTCCTTGCTCAGACAGGAAACCCTATGCATTAGGCAGGACTAGAACTCACAATCTCATAGTTTCCAGTCTGACGCCTTTAAACCCTAAATAACTTCAACCAGTTTTGGGTTTTAACTCTTCGTAGAAATTTGTTATTCACTCTGGGACTTGATCAATGAAAATGCCGGAAACCGATCCCAATCCAGCTGGCGAGAAGATCATTTTGCCAATTCCATTCCAAGAATTTTCCGTCCAGTGGTTAGGAAACTCCCAAATTTTTGTATTTATGTATTTTATTTTGTGCCTGTTCACTGCCCTGAGTCCTTCGGGAGTAGGGCGGTATATAAATCTAATAAAACAAAACAAACAAACAAAACAAATTTGCACAAAAAGAAGGGTTTTCTTGAAAATATTTCGAAAAGAGGCAACTTGCTGGGTTCATTTTGGGATTAACGTTGTTCGTTTCGTTCTCTGCTGCTTTCCAAGAAAATCACCAATAGAGGGAGTTTTTCGGAGCTAGGAAATCACAAAATATAATTTGCAGGGCTCAAATATTTAAAGCAGGGTTGGGGGTGGAGGACGAGGGCTTGGTTGTGTTGACAGTGGCAATAATGACAATAATTTTTATTACGGTCACAGGCCAGCATTACAAATAAGTGTTTTTTAAAAAAAATAAAATAAAAAAAAGACAAGATAATATACAGGTAGCCCTTGATGGCCTAAAAACAACTGTACCCAGACAACACCGGATGTCAGCGTCCCAGCACTGACATAAAATAAAGAGAGAAGCCTGAACTTTTGCCTGCTAAATCCCTTTGAAGATTCTGTCTCCTCGGAGATGGGAGAGGGGGGAGACATTCCTGTGATCTGACGAAGAAGGAATCAGGAGAGTGACTTGGAAGATAGCCAATGAGAAGCAGAGAATTGGGGATCGGAAAGGGAGGGATTGGGAGGCAAAGGTCAGTACTGACCGCGAAAAGAGTCAGGATCAGATTGCTGTGCTCAAATAAAGAGAAAATTTCCTTAAAGATCGGCAGTTTGGAAATTCATTTATTTTGAGATAGCATCAAAACCTGACACTGTTTGATTGAAATGGAATTTTTATATGTTATTCAAAAAAAAGTAAATAAAACATTTAAAAAAAGAAAGAAAAATCATAGCAACCAACCTCAACTTTTTACTTTTACATAATACTATAAACTAGCCATTTCTATAACAACAAACCTATTCATCGGCAAAACCCAAAATCGAAGTGCCATTCTTTTCCCACCTCAAGCACAAAGTCCAGAAACGGTTTCCGATTAGACACCGATTAGACAATTGTCTTTTCCCCCCCCCCCCCCCCCCTTCGATCAAAGCAATCCATTTGCCAGCTCTGTGCACCTTCCGCCGTGCTCTAAAGACCTTTTTATTTCACCAGGCGGGCCTGGCCTAATTTTCTCCCTCTTTTATAAAGAATTTTTAATTTTTAATATTTTTTAGTATTTTATATATTCAAATTTTAAAATTGGTTTTTAATTGATTGGGGTTTTAATTTTCTGGGCTAAAACTATCTAATTTGATTTTAATTCTGCTTTTTAAATTTTGTATGTATGGATTTTATTGTTGGCTGTTCACCGCCCTGAGTCCTTCGGGAGTAGGGTGGTATATAAATCAAATAAAAGGAAAGTAAAGCTCTGCTAGTTACATATTTCTTCTTAATCTGCCAATTGGCCACAGGAGTCTCAAGGTTAGCTCATATCAGCTTGCAAGACCCTACCTGCATTACGGTGACGTCAGAACCCCCGGGTTCAAATCCGTCTCAGGAAAAAGACGGTCACCGGGAAGATGTCGTTGGCGTTCTCCCTGCCAAGAAAGAACAGGGAAGTTTTGCTGTGCCAGAAAAACTCCGTCAGAACGTAGTCATGGTCCCAAGCAAGCTGAGACTAGTGACGTTGGCGGCTTTCATTTTTGGAAAATTCAAGGTAAGAGATTTGAAGTAGTTATAAGCAGGGGTGGGCTTCAAAAATTTTAGCAAGGGGTTCTCTGACTGGTTGCTGGGTGGGCGTGGCCATGGTGGGCATGCCTCGTCGGCCTCTTGCACCACGGCGGGGTATTTTTGCCCTCCCCGGGCTCCGGAGGCTTTCCTCAATCCTCCGGGAGAGTGAAAACGGCCTCCCCAGGCTCCGGAGGCCCTTCCCAAACTTCCGGTAGGCCCATTTTTCGCCCTCCCCGAGCCTCCGTGCACGCCTTGCACTTACCTGCATCCAAAATGGGCCATCTGGGGACTCCTGGGAGGGACAGGGTGGGCAGGGCACGGCCAGCCAGGAGTGGGATTTTGGGGGTTTTCCGAACTGCATAGAATCTTAGCTAGAGGTTCACCCGAACCCCCAGCAGGGTCAACAGAATTCAAGGCAGATTGGATTTCGTTTGCTTGCAGCTACGTAGAGATTCTAGGCTGGTGCCTCTTTTGACTCCATCCCCCCTCCCAAGTTCTGCTGCTGCCCCCCCCCCCTTTGCCTGCACTAACCCTCCATGTCGTCCACACTGACCTCGGATTTTGTTCTCTCTCTCCAGTTCGAAAAACGACACAAGATGATCGTTTTCTTCTCGAGTCGCGAGCAGGTGGAGTTTCATTACGTCCTCTTCCAAAAAGTGTTATGCGAGGCGTCTGGGGAGGAAGGATTAGGATTAGCAGCAGCCCCTCTTTCTCCTTTGACATTTGCACGTTTGCACGGTGACATGAAACAAGAGGTGAGCTCAGCTCTTCCCTATAAACTCCCTGCCCCCCCCTTTATTTTTAAACATCTGGCTCAGTGGCTAAGACGCTGAGCATGTCGATCGAAAGGTCGGCAGTTCGGCGGTTTGAATCCTTAGTGCCGCGTAACGGGGTGAGCTCCCGTGACTTATCCCAGCTTCTGCCAACCTAGCAGTTCGAAAGCACGTAAAAAATGCAAGTGGAAAAATAGGGATCACTTTGGTGGGAAGGGAACAGCGTTCCATGTGCCTTTGGCGTTGAGTCATGCTGGCCACATGACCACAGAGACGTCTTCGGACAGCGCTGGCTCTTCCACTTTGAAACGGAGATGAGCACCGCCCCCTAGAGTTGGGAACAACTAGCACATTCTTACCTTAAGAAATCTTTTCCACAATTTGTATATAGCGACGTTGAAATCTGTGTATTGGGTTTTTTTTTTTCCCCTTCTTTGGAAGCTTCCAAAAACTAAAAAAAAACAAATACAGGCCGTCCTCTGCTTTCAACGGTTCATTTAGTGACCGTTAGAAGTTACAAAAGCCTGACAAAATTTGTGATTTGTGAACGTTTTTCACGCGGTCACATGATCAGAATTGGAATTAATTTAAATTTAATTTAATTTCCAATTTATATACCACCCTTCTCCCTGAGGACTCAGGGCGGTGTACAGCCAAGATAAAAAACATAGAATACAAATATTAAAACATTTAAAAATATATATAAATTTTGGCCCGAAAGTTAACGATTGGCAACTTACTCATATTTATGACGGTTGCACTGTCCCGGGGTCACGTCATCACTTTTTTGCAACCTAAGCAAAAGTCAACGGAAAGCCCAGATTCATTTAACAACCGTGTTGCTGACTTGACAACTGCGGTGATTCCCTTAGCAACCGTGGCAAGAAAAGTCGTAAAAACGGGGCAAAACTCACTTGACAGCTTTCTTGCTTAGCAAGAAAAATGTTGGGCTCCATTGCGGTCGTAAGTCAAGGACTGCCTATAGTTAAGATGACCGTCAATTTAAGTCAGCTCTCCTTTTCTTTCTCACTTTGAAATCAGTGGTGAAATTCAATTTTTTTTACTACCGGTTCTGTGGGCGTGGCTTAGTGGGCGTGGTGTGGTTTGATGGGCGTGGCAGGGAAAAGAAACTGCAAAATCTCCATTCCCACCCCACTCCTCGGGGAAGGATATTGCAAAACCTCCATTCCCTCCCCACTCTGGGGCTAGCCAGAGGTGGTATTTGCCGGTTCTCTGAACTACTCAAAATTTCTGCTACCGGTTCGTCAGAACCTGCTGGATTTCACCCCTGTTTGAAATCCTCACTGCATAGCACAGAATTAACTTCATAAGGCAGCTGTTTTTCCAAAAGGAATTCTTTCCGTTTTTTTTTTTTTCATAAACTTCCAAGAAATAATATCCAGAGGACATCAGCTCTGCCAAACACCCTAAAAAAAATAGAATTCAAGGTTGAATTCGTTCGTTCGCTCGCTTCCTACATATGCTTCCTTTACTGCAACATAAACCCAAAAAATACACCTTTGCTCCTGAAATTTATAATCTAAAACAAGTAAAAATTCAGTTAAAAAAAAACAGCCGTCAAAAAAAGTGCTTGCATTCTTGCACAGAATCTTCTGTTCGTTGGCTGTTAGAAAATCAGCTGAAAATTAATAATGGTTGGTTTTAAGACTTTGGCAATCGTCTTTTTTTAAATATATATAATCTTCTTAAGGAATTAGTTTTACTTGCCCGATCTGGCGAAACACGTTTTGTGTTTTCTCCTTTCCTTGCAGGAGAGATCGTCTGTGTTCCAGGCTTTTCTGCAGTCGAAGACTGGGGTGTTGCTGTGCACGGTGAGTTGCCAAATCATAATGTATTCGGTGCCTGACGTTATCTCTGTTTGCCAGAAAAAGATAGTGAATTAATTCAGACGGTGGCCAAGCCAAACTTAAGGAGAAGGGAGCGTGATCATGATTAACCTGGGTTAAGATTGAGGACTCCTAAGCAAAACTGAGCAATGTGTTTTAACAGTCTGTTTGTGTATGTGTCTGTCTGTCTCTATCTATCTATCTATCTATCTATCTATCTATCTATCTATCTATCATCTCTTATTTCCATCTATCTATCTACTGTATCTATCTATCTATCTATCTATCGATGTCATCTCTTATCTCTCATCTCTTATCTCTCTATCTCTCATCTATATTATCTCTTATCTCATCTATCTATCTACTGTATCTATCTCTATCTCTTATCTATCATCTATCGATGTCATCTCTTATCATCTCGATCTCTCATCTATCTATATCATCTCATATCTATCTACTGTATCTATCTATCTATATCTATCTACCTATCTATCTATCAATGTCATCTCTTATCTCTCATCTCTATCTCTCATCTATCTATCTATATTATCTCTTATCTCATCTATCTATCTACTGTATCTATCTCTATCTCTTATCTATCATCTATCGATGTCATCTCTTATCTATCATCTCGATCTCTCATCTATCTATATCATCTCTTATCTATCTATCTACTGTATCTATCTATCTATATCTATCTATCTATCTATCTATCTATCTATCTATCAATGTCATCTCTTATCTCTCATCTCTATCTCTCATCTATCTATCTATATTATCTTTTATCTCATCTATCTATCTACTGTATCTATCTCTATCTCTTATCTATCATCTATCGATGTCATCTCTTATCATCTCTCATCTCAATCTCTCATCTATCTATATCATCTCTTATCTATCTATCTACTGTATCTATCTATCTATATCTATCTATCTATCAATGTCATCTCTTATCTCTCATCTCTATCTCTCATCTATCTATCTATATTATCTTTTATCTCATCTATCTATCTACTGTATCTATCGATGTCATCTCTTATCTCTCATCTCTTATCTCTATCTATCTATCTCTCATCTATCTATATATTATCTCTTATCTCATCTATCTATCTACTGTATCTATCTCTATCTCTTATCTATCGATGTCATCTCTTATCTCATCTCTATCTCTCATCTATATCATCTCTTATCTATCTATCTACTGTATCTATCTATCATCTATCTATCTATCTATTTATCATATCTACCTACCTATCTACCTACCTACCTATCATCCATCAATCCATCCATGCATGTCTTCTAGTACTCGCTCTGTATCTCTATCCATCTAGTCGTCCATCTATCCATCCATCCGTCTGTCTGTCTGTCTATCTATCTGTGTTTATCTGTCTGTCTACCTACCTACCTTCCCCTCTGTCTTCCTGCCCGCCGCCCCACTCCTTGCCTGCCTGCCTGTTTACCTACCCACCTACCTCTCTCTATATCTACCTACTTCTATTTATCTACCTACCTACCAGTCTATTTAACTACTTACCTACCTCTGTCTATCTACTTACCTCTGTCTATTTACCTACCTACCCCTCTCTCTGCCTGCCTGCCTGCTGTATCTTCTACCAAGTTTGGCTTCGGCCTTTCTAAGGAGCTGCCGCTTCTGCCCTTCAGTGCTGGACGTCCCCTTTGAAGAAGCGTCTGTTCCTTCCCTCTGCCCGTTGACTCCATCACGCTAACGCGTCTTGCCAGTTTGCTGGCGGGCACAGGCGGCCGTTTCCCTCCCTTTCCTGACAGCTTGGGGAGGGAGGGGGCCTGCCGCCCTCCCCTTTCCCCTTCCGCCGATGACGCAGCCCCAATCTGTCGCCCGACTGGCGGGGGCTGTCCTCCCCGCTGACCGGCTTTTCACACTCGGCCTTAATGACTCTTGGCAGGCAGGGGGAGAGGGAAAGGGGGGAAAACCCTCCCATGTCCGGTTCGGACCCTTCCACTGCACTCCCCCCCCCCCCGCACCTCCCCTCCTCCTCCTCCTCCTCCCGTTTTGCTAAGGTGCTCTTTTGGGGCAGAGAAATGAATCATCTGAGTCGGACTGACAAGCTGGCACCGGAACGGAGGCTCTTCCATCTGGACCTCGGAAGCTTCACGTCGGCAGCCAGTTGTCAAGGCCGCAATGCCCAGGCTGGTTCAGAAGAGTAAATGTCTTATTTTTGTGCCCCAAGATTTTGTGGCATGTATGGCCGCCTGGATCTAATTTGGGAGGTTTTTTCGTTTTTAAAGTGATCGTCCCGAACACAGTTGCCAAAGAAGTCCTGTCAGCTTGCCCAAAAACGCTCTTAACGGCGTGAGAGCGTATTTATGTTAGAGCTCAGCCAATCAGGAGCTCTCATTCCCAGGCTAGACTGGAATAGGAGGTCTTTGTACGCCTCTTTAGCCAATCAGCAGACTGTCTCACTGTGGAGTCGCCCAATCAGATTACTGCCCTCTCCGGTTCCCCTAGAAGGTGCCGATGACCATCGCCCTGCATTGAGGGGTGGGCTATTAAATGCCATGGACTACAATTCCAGTCGCTCCCTACCCACAGGTCGATGAATGGGAGTTGCAATCCAACTCTTAGTAGATGCCTCTTCTTTGAACCTCTGCAGTGGTGGCCTCCGTACTTTAATTCGTTTTATCCATTTCATATAACAAATTAGTATACTTGTTTAGCAACTTCTGGGCATGGAAAAAGCCGCGGTTATGGAATTGTTTTCTTCCTGTGGGCCAGTAGAATGTCTTGGCTTGCTATAAATATCAGATTTTTATTTTATTTTATTTTATTTTGGTCTAGAGAGAGCCAATTTGGTCTAGTGGTTAAGGCATCAGAAAGCGGGAGACTGTGAATTCTAGTCCCGCTTTAGGCATGAAAGACGAATGGGTGATTTTGGGCCACTCACCAGGAGACAGGGAGTTCTAGTTGTGCTTTAGGCATGAAAGACGAATGGGTGATTTTGGGCCACTCATCAGGAGACTGGGAGTTCTAATCCCGCTTCAGTCACGAAAGCCAGCTAGGTGACTTTGGGCCAGTCCCTCTCTCTCAGCCCAATGCATCTTAAAGGGTTGTGGGGAAAATAGGAGGCGGAGGAAGCATTAGCTCTATTCCTCACCTTATTTATGAAAATAATAAGAGACCGGATGCAAATTAATCAACAAAACCTGCACAGCAGAGCATCCTGTTTTCAGATCCACCGGCTTAGCCCAGGACTCACCCCATCAAACCATTTTCCCATCCTTGCCTTGGGTTAAAACCCCTTCCATCCCTCCATCGTTACCGTCCTGGCAGGTGTCAAGTCATTATGGGTCCAACCTACAGGTAATTCTCGACTTAAACAATTGAGCCCAGAATAGTCGTTGCTAAGCGAGACGTTTGTTAAGTCAGCTTTGCCCCATTTTACGACTTTCCTCGCCACAGCTGTTGAGCGAATCCCTGCGGTTGTTAAATTAGCCGCACGCTTGTTAAGTGAACCCGGCTTCCCCATTGCTTGTCAGAAAGTTGCAAAAGGGGGGAAATCACCTGTCCCCGGGATGCTATGACAATCCTAAACGTGAACCGGTTGTCAAGGCTCCAAATGTGAATCCCGCGGCCATTGGGGACGCTGCAACGGTCCTCGGTGTGAAAAAAAAAAAACGGTCGTAGGTCGCTTTTTCCGCCGCCGTAACTTCAATCGGTCACTAAGCGAACCATAAAACTCAGCAATGTGGTTCCGGTGTGTGGTTGCGTCGTGCTGAAATGCAGTGGGCGACGCACAACTCAAACCAACAAGCGGAGGCCTGTGAGCTCATGGTGTCGGGAGGCAGCTGGCCTTAATTGCACCAGCTGAGTGTCAAAAAAAAAAAAACGTGGAAAAAAAAAAAAACACCCCACAGTGGTGGAAACGCTATAATGAGTGCTAATATATTTGCATACTCATTATGCCTTTGCATGGTATTCTGCCTTGATCTGCTTAAACTAATAACCCGTTTTGGCAAATGCCCGGGTTTCGCAAAGCGGACGGGGGAGCAGGCGGCGAGTTGTGCCAGGCGCTGCCGACTGGAGTAAAGCCTTCCTCCCTCAATGCGCTCCTTGAATTGGAACCCAGTATCTGGGCACCATGGCACGGAATAAGATGGATTTGCTGGTCAAAGCCAATCACACACACACACACACACACACATCCCATTCCCTCGTTTTGGCAGAGCGGAAGGGAACTGGAGCAAGGAGTGGAGATAATGAAGTGGATGAGGACTGCTAGAGTGGGAGGGAGGGAAAAGGGGAGGGGAGGGGAGGAAGGGAGAGAGAGGGAGGGAGGAAGGAAGGAGATAGGAATGGGAAGGGAGGAAGGGAGGGAGGAAAGGAAAGAAGGTAAGGAAGGGAGGAGGAAAGGGGGAAGGGAGGGAGGGAAGGGAGAAAAGGAAGGGAGAATGGAGGGAGAAGGAGGGAAAAAGGAAAGGGAAGAAGAAAAGGGAGGAGGAAAGGGAGAAGAGAGGGAGGAAAGAAAAGGAAGAGAAGGGAAGGAGAAAGAGGGAGAGAAGGAGGGAAAAAGGAAGGGGAAGGGGGGAGGAAAGGAAAGAAAAGGGAGGAGGAAAGGGAGAAGGGAGGGAGAAAAGAAAAGAGAAGGGAAGGAGAAAGGGAGAGAAGGAGGGAAAAAGAAAGGGGAAGGAGAGAGGAAAGGAAAGAAGAAAAGGGAGGAGGAAAGGGGGAAGGGAAGGAGGAAAGAAGCAAGAGAGAAGGGAAGGAGAAAGAGGAAGAGAAGGAGGGAAAAAGGAAGGGGAAGGAGCAGTGGTGAAATCCAAATTTTTTGACTACCGGTTCCGTGGGCGTGGTTTGGTGGGCGTGGCAGGGGAAGGATACCGCAAAATCTCAATTCCCTCTCACTCCTGGGGAAAGGATATTGCAAAATCTCCATTCCCACCCCACTCTGGGGCCAGCCAGAGGTGGTATTTGCCCGTTCTGTGAACTACTCAAAATTTCCGCTACCGGTTCTCCAGAACCTGCTGGATTTCACTCCGGGAAGGAGGGAGGAAAGGAAGGGAGGAAAGAAAAGCAAGGGAGAAGGGAAGGAGAAAGAGGGAGAGAAGGAGGGAAAAAGGAAGGGGAAGGAGGGAGGAAAGGAAAGAAGGGAGGGAAAAGAGGGAGAGAAGGAAGGGGAAGGAGAGAGGAAAGGAAGGGAGGGAGGGAAAAGAGGGAGAGAAGAAGGGAAAAGGGAAGGAAGGAAAGGAAAGGGAATTAGGAAGGAAAGTAAGTAGGAAGGTCACAGAAGAAGAGAAAAGAGAAGGGAGGAAAGAAAGCAAGAGAGAAAAGGGAAGAAAGAAAAAGAGCAGGAGAAGAAAGGAAAAATAACATTATTTTCTTTTGGCAATTGTACAGGAATTGTACAAGTGCCCATTGAAAAAGAGGGAGCTTTGCCCCCAGGCTCCCTCCCAAAGTAAGTGGGCCCACCCAAAGTTCCTACTAAAGGGGGAGGGTGCAGCAAAAACCGATGTTTTGGAAAATCATAAAAAAGAAAGACATCCTCACTTTATTAGGCCAACAACCGAGAACTTTTCTGATTATTATTATTTTTTTTTTTTTGATAGGATGTCGCTGCTCGTGGGTTAGATTTGCCCCAAGTCACCTGGATTGTGCAGGTAAGTGACCTTCTTGTGTCGCAATGTAGATTCTTTGATTTTTTAAAAAAAAATATTTTACCTATCTTATTTTTCCTGATTATAGTAGTAAAATTGAATACAAACCAAAAATACAAAAAGTATGAAGGCTATTGCTTAACGCATTGTAAGCCGCCCTGAGTCTCCGGAGAAGGGCGGCATATAAGTCAAATTAATAAAAGAAAGAGAAAGAAAGAGAAGGAAGGAAGGAAGGAAGGAAGGAAAGAAAGAAAGAAAGAAAGAAAGAAAGAAAGAAAGAAAGAAAAAGAGAAGCTGACTTTGTATAAATATACAAAAGGATGAAGGCTATTGCTTAACGCATTGTAAGCCGCCCTGAGTCTCCGGAGAAGGGCGGCATATAAATCAAATTTTAAAAAAAAAGAAAAGAAAGAGAAAGAAAGAAGGAAGGAAGGAAAGAAAGAAAGAAAGAAAGAAAGAAAGAAAGAAAGAAAGAGAAGCTGACTTTGTATAAATATACAAAAGGATGAAGGCTATTGCTTAACGCATTGTAAGCCGCCCTGAGTCTCCGGAGAAAGGGCGGCATATAAATCAAATTAAAAAAAAAAAAAAAAGAAGAAGAAGAAGAAGAAAGAAAAAAAAGGTTAGATATCTAACAAGTAACTTATGGCACTCCTTGGACCGGTTGAAACCTGCAATAAACTGAACTGAACTGAGTGAACTGGGTAGAAACGAGGTTATATAATAGGTGTTCCTCGATTTACGACTACGACTGAGCCCCAAACGTCCATTTCTAAGTGAGACAGTTGTTAAGTGTCCCATTTTACGACTTAACTTGCTACGGTGGCTAAGCGAATCCCTGCAGTCGTTCAGTTAGGAATACAGTCGTTAAGCAAATCCAAATTCCTCATCGACTTTGCCTGTCAGAATGTCGCTCCTGGGACGCTACGACCGTCATAATTACATGCTGTCGAATTTTGATCACGTGATCCCGGGAAATGCAACAGTCATAAGTGTGAAAAACAGCTGTGACGACAAATGTTTTGGGGGGGATTTTTTGAAAATGATCTCAGATGCTCTAATTAATCGCTCGCGCGATCCGCTAATTTCCTTCCCCGCTTAGCTCATGGGTCATCTTTTTTTCTTTCTTTCTTTCTTTCTTTCTTTCTTTCTTTCTTTCTTTCCTTGGGAAGTATAATCCAGCAGCTTCGCTCGCTGACTACGTCCACCGAATTGGGAGGACAGCTCGAATCGGCAGCCCTGGAAACAGTCTGCTCATCCTTTTACCTTCGGAGGCCAAATATGTCAGCTTTCTGGCTTCCTACAAGATTAAGTGAGTCACACAAATATCTTCTCTCCCCCTCCACTCATTCTCTTCCTTCCCCCCCTCCCCCTTCTCCCCACTAAGTGTCAAAATCCGTGGCCAGCTTTAGCTAATACAACACCTGCAGCCCAACACATCTCGTTTGGTCAGGGGTGAAAAAGAAACAGTTATTATATTGTTTTTAAGCACGATTTGATAGCTTATTAGTAACCTTGACCATCTCTAAGTGTTGTATCTTTTTATTCTTGATGAATGTATTTTATTCTTCTTATGTACACTGAGAGCGTATGCACCAAAGGCAAATTCCTTGTGTGTCCAGTCACATTTGGCCAAGAAAGAATTCTAGTCTATTCTAGTCTATTCTATTGTATTCTATTCCATTCCATTCCATTCCATTCCATTCCTTCTCTTATTCTATTCTATTCTATTCTATTCTATTCTATTCTATTCTATATTCTATTCTATTCTACATTCTACATTCTATTCTATTCTATTCTATTCCATTCTATCCTTTTCTATTCCATTCCATTCCTTATTCTATTCTATTCTATTCTATTCTATTCTATTCTATTCTATTCTATTCTATTCTATTCTATTCTATTCCATTCCATTCCATTCCATTCCATTCCATTCCATTCCATTCCATTCCATTCCATTCCATTCTATCCTTTTCTATTCCATTCCATTCCATTCCTTCTCTTATTCTATTCTATTCCATTCCATTCCATTCCATTCCATTCTATCCTTTTCTATTCCATTCCATTCCATTCCTTCTCTTATTCTATTCTATTCTATTCTATTCTATTCTATTCTATTCTATTCTATTCTATTCCATTCCATTCCATTCCATTCCATTCCATTCCATTCCATTCTATCCTTTTCTATTCCATTCCATTCCATTCCTTCTCTTATTCTATTCTATTCTATTCTATTCTATTCTATTCTATTCTATTCTATTCCCATTTTCCAGGATCAATCTAAAGTTAGATGAGAATTTCAGCGTGATTTTTTTTTTTAAAAAAATGCTCTTAAGTTTTGTTCCGTGCAAATTGCAGGTGTAACATGCAGAAATAATCTGGAATATTAGAGTTAAAAACAAAAAACCTAAAGGAGAACAATTATGTTATTTGATTGTAGAAGAAATTAGGTTAATATTTAGACGGGACTTTATTTATTTGATTTTTTAAAAAAGTAATCACACCTTTATTATTGTTTATAAATAACTCAAGGGGGCTGCCATACTTAATGTCCCTTCTTCCTTCTGTTTTCTCCACAACAACGAAGCTGTGAGATGGATTGGGCTGAGAGAGAGGGACTGGCCAAAAAGTCACCCAGCCAGATTTCATGTCTAAGGCAGGACTAGAATTTACCATCACCTGGTGATTGACTAGAACTCAACATCTCCTGGTGATTGGGCCAAAGTCACTCAACTGGCTTTCATGCCTAAGGCAGGATTAGAACTCACCGTCTCTTGGTGATCGGCCCAAAAGTTACCCAGTCAGCTTTCAACACTGGCAGAGCAAGCTACTGTATATAAAACAGGGAGCAAAACCCCAGTCCCTTCTTAAACTGACGACGTTATCTAGTCGGGTAACGAAACTTCTGCAGGAAAACCACCAAGCTCAGAGAGCCCCAAGGACTCCGCACTTCAAACCTGAGCCTACCAATATTCTCTTCTATTGGGGCCTAAATATTTACCAGCCAAGAAAAGCCTTCTCCTTGAATCATCCTGCTCTAATTTTTGTTTTTCCTCTCCTTAAGCTTTGCCACCAAAGGAATGTGCCAGCTGTTTAATCCCAGTTTCTAAAACATAGCGAAAGGGCTGTGAAATGTCACTTCACAAACCTTTAGCTTTTCAGAATACCTTCCTTCCTTCCTTCCTTCCTTCCTTCCTTCCTTCCTTCCTTCCTCTCCCTTCCCTTCCCTTCCCTGGTTTCAGCATCTTTCAATTCTCCTTCCTTCCTTCTTTCCTTCCTTCCTTCCTCTTCCCTTCCCTCATTTCAGCATCTTTCAATCCTTCCTTCCTTCCTTCCTCCCTCCCTCCCTCTCTCCCTCCCCTCCCCTCCCCTTCCCTTCCTCATTTCAGCATCTTTTAATTCTTCCTTCTTTCCTCCCTCTCTCCCTCCCCTCTCCTCCCCTTCCCTTCCCTCATTTCAGCATCTTTTAATTCTTCCTTCCTTCCCCTTCCCTTCCCTGATTTCAAAATCTTTCAATTCTCCTTCCTTCCTTCCTTCCTTGATTTCAGCATCTTTCAATTCTCCTTCCTTCCTTCCTCCCCTTCCCTGATTTCAGCATCTTTCAATCCTTCCTTCCTTCCTTCCATCTTTCTCCCTTCCTTCCTCCCTCCCCTTCCCTTCCCTCATTTCAGCATCCTTCCTTCCTTCCTTCCTCCCTCTCTCCCTCCCCTCCCCTCCCCTTCCCTCATTTCAGCATCTTTCAATTCTTCCTTCCTACCCCTTCCCTTCCCTGATTTCAAAATCTTTCAGTTCTCCTTCCTTCCTTCCTTCCTTCCTTGATTTCAGCATCTTTCAATTCTTCCTTCCTTCCTTCCTTCCTTTTTTTTTTTTTTTTTAAGAGGCGCGCGAGCCATCTGCAAAATTAGCTGATATATCCGTGTGCATGTACAAAGGCAGTCAGGGGGACCGCGAATATATGGATATAATGGATTGCAGATCAGATCTGGAGAGACAGTTTCACGCCTGGGGCACGGCATGGCATCAGATCTAATTGCCCTTTCTGTTCGTAAATGGAGCCGCGTGGAAATTTATCCTGACAAATTTAGTGTGGCAAACGAGGCAGAAAGAACACCATGTGCCGGTCGGTCATGGCACACCGGTTGGTGCGTGGAGAGCAAAGCTGGGTCGGTCTGGCTTTTTAAAAAAAACAAAAAACAAAACAAAAACCATCGATCACTTTCTTTGTCTACTGTCTCTTTAATGGGCCAAGTGGAACTAACAAGTGGGAACCGGTAGAGATATTCATGGCAATTTTGAACACTTTTCAAGACCTGGTCGTTTTTCTTCTCTCTTTCTCTCTCTCTCTTTTGATGTGTTACTTTGTCATTCTTGGGAGTTCCGGGCAGTTGAGCATGACGAAAACGAGACTCCGCCCGGACGGTCGCTATTTTATCTTTACGGGTCCAAATTCTTCCTAGGAAGATGGGATCGTCACTTTTATTTGCTTCAAGTATTCTTGTGTTTTTGGGACGTGGCGGCCCAGGGGCTAAGACACTGAGCTTGTTGATCGAAAGGTCGGCAGCTCAGCGGTTCGAATCCCGAGTGCCGCGTAACGGGGTGAGCTCCCGTTCCTTGTCCCAGCTTCTGCCAACCTAGCAGTTCGAAAGCACATTAAAAAAATGCAAGTAGAAAAATTGGGACCACCTTAGCACTATATGTGCTAGTCGTTCCCGACTCTAGGGGGCGGTGCTCATCTCCGTTTCAAAGTCGAAGAGCCAGCGCTGTCCAAACACGTCTCCGTGGTCATGTAGCCGGCATGACTCAACGCCAAAAGCGCACGGAATGCTGTTCCCTTCCCACCAAGGTGATCCCTATTTTTCTACTTGCATTTTTTACGTGCTTTCAAACTGCTAGGTTGGCAGAAGCTGGGACAAGTCACGGGAGCTCACCCCGTTACGCGGCACTAGAGATTCGAACTGCTGAACTGCTGACCTTCTGATCGACAAACTCAGCATCCCTAGCCACTGAACCACTGGCACCCCTTTCTGTGAAGCGGTATATAAGTCTAAATGCTATTGCTATTGCTCTGTCTGTTTGCGTCCATCTGTTCTGTCCATCCATATCTATCTGTCTGTCTGTCTCATCTCTCTCTATCTCTCTATCTATTTGTCTATCATCTCTCTCATCTATCTATCCATCTATCCTGCTGGAACTGTGTATGTCTAGTCTGATTAAAAGAATAGAATAGAATAGAATAGAATAGAATGTAGAGTAGAATAGAATAGAATGTAGAGCAGAGTAGAATAGAGAATAGAATAGAATAGAAAAATAGAATAGAATAGAACAGAACAGAATAGAATATGGAAAGAACAGAATAGAATAACAGAGTTGGAAGGGACCTTAGAAGCAGGAAACCCTACACCACTTCAGACAAATGGTTGTCCAACCTATTCTTAAAAACTTCCGATGTTGGAGCATTCACAACTTTTGGAGGCAAGTTGTTCCGCTGATTCATTGTTCTCATTGTCAGGAAAAACTGTCAGAAAAGGAAGGACTAGGGGAGACACGATAGCAGTCTTCCAATATCTCAGGGGCTGCCCCAAAGAAGAGGGAGTCAATCTATTCTCCAAAGCACCTGAGGGTAGAACAAGAAGCAATGGATGGAAACTAATCAAGGAGAGAAGCAACTTAGAACTAAGGAGGAATTTCCTGACAGTGAGAACAATGAATCAGTAGAACAACTTGCCTCCAGAAGTTGCAAAGGCTCCAACACTGGAAGTTTTTAAGAAGAGGTTGGATAACCATTTGTCTGAAGTGGTGTAGGGTTTCCTGCCTAAGCAGGGGGTTGGACTAGAAGACCTCCAAGGTCCCTTCCAACTCTGTTGTTCTGTTCTGTTCTGTTCTGTTCTGTTCTGTTCTGTTCTGTTCTGTTCTGTTCTATTCTATTCTATTCTATTCTATTCTATTCTATTCTATTCTATTCTACCCTACCCTACCCTACCCTACCCTACCCTACCCTATTCTAAAGGGATGATTTTTTTATTTAAAAAATCTTGGTATTTCCTGTTTAAATCCCATTCCAATAGCCAGTTTGGTCTAGTGGTTAAGGCGCCAGGCTAGAAACTGGGAGAAGATGATTTCTGGTCCCACCTTAGACACAAAAGCCAGCTGGGCAACTTTGGGCCAATGACCAGGAGACGGTGCGTTCTAGTCCCGTTTTAGGCGTGAAAGTCAGCTGGGTGATTTTTGGGCCAATCAGCAGAAATCTGTGAGTTTTAGTCTTGCGGTAGACATGAAAGCCACCACCTGGGTGACTTTGGGCTAATCACCAGGTGACCGGGAGTTCTAGTACCACCTTAGCGATGAAAGCCAACTGGGTGACTTTGGATCCCTCCTTCTCTCTCTCTCAGCTCAATCTACATCACAGGGTTGTCATGAGAAAAATAGGAGGAGGAAAAAAGTAATTAACCCAGGTTTGGGCACAGTGGATTTTGATCTTAAATTGACATGCCTACCCCTGTGTCTATTCTACGCAAGCGATTTTTGAATTATAAAACCGTAACCGTATTTGTAACACTACTGTTCTATTTTAGCACTCTCTTCCCGTATTTAAACTTCCATAATCTTGCAAATTTCCACCGAGATGTTTGAAGGGAGAGCACAAAATATATATTTCAAAACCAAACAAACCAACATCCTTTTCTGGAAATAGTATCAAAACGTGCATTTCTAAATAAGCTTGATCCCCAAGCAAACTCTTTGGGGGTGGGGGGGGGGTGGGGAGAAATTCCCCCAAAGAAAATCGGTATTGAATTGGTGGCATTGCAAATTCTGTCCCCAGATTTCAACTGGCAACAGAGTCTCGTGCAGAATTGGCATTCTTTGATCTAACAGGTGAAGAAACGGGATGATTCGCGAAAACTTAAAAGAAGGGAGAAAACACTCCCACAACCTATGCCTAGATTTTCAATCTGGATAATTGCGACCGATGGTTTCAACTGTCGTTTTATTGTCCTTTTCTAATTCCAGCATTTCGGAGATGAAAATGGAAGAGATTTTGTCCAACTTAATGAAAGATGACCGTTTCAAAGGAAACCCGGAGAGATCTAAGGTCGGTTCTTCTCAAAAGACGCGATTCCTTCTGATTTTCATTTCAATTTCCTCAATTTTTAATTTTGTTTTTTTTTAAATCTGCAAGAACAAAAGAAGAGTTAGTGAGTTGTCACCCAATTTTACGACTTTTATCCTTCCCCTCACGATCGTTGAATGGCTCCCCTGTTGTTAAGCGAACCCCACCGTTGGCCCTTCAAGGAAAATGGGGGCAGTTGGCATCTTGACAGTTGACTTGTTTTTTTATATCCTTCCTTCCTTCCTTTTTTTTCTTCCATTTTCCCTCCCTCCCTCCCTTCCTTCCTCCCCTCCTTTCTCTTCTCTTTCTTTTCTCCCTTTGTTTTTCTTCCATCCTTTCCTTCCTCCTTCCCTCTTTTTTCCTTCCTTCCTTCCTCTTTCTTTCTCCCTTCATTTTTCTTCCTTCCTTCCTTTTTTCCCCCTTTCCCTCCCTCCCTCCCTCCTTTCTCTCTTTCTTTCTTTCTTCCTTCCTCCCTCCCTCCTTTCTTTCTCCCTTCATTTTTCTCCCTTCCTTTTTCTTCCATCTTTCCCTCCCTCCCTCCCTCTTCTTTCTTCCTTCCTTTATTCTTCCATCTTTCCCTCCCTCTTCTTTCTTTCTTTCTTTCTTCCTTTCTTCCTCCCTCCCTCCCTTTCTTTCTTTCTCCCTTCATTTTTCTTCCTTCCTTCCTTTTTTCTTCCATCTTTCCCTCCTTCTTTCTTTTCCTTCCTTCCTTCCTTCCTTCTTCCCTCCCTCCCTCCCTCCCTCTCTCCCCTTCCTTCCTTTTTTCTTTCTTTCTCATTCACTCTCTCTCTTTTCTTCCTGGAGAAAGGAAGAAGCGATACCTCATTTTGAAACCTAAAAGATAGGGAGGCTCGGGCCTGGGAGAAAGCGGATAGTGAGAAGTCCTTTGTAATATATTGCCATATTATTACTAAATCCCCAGACAGACTTGGCATAGCTCAAGTCACCTGTCACTTAAATTTGAGGTCCCTTTAATTTTCTCCCGGAATTCGCGCTGGGCTGTCTTTAAATTAAGTCCTTTATTGGAAGTCTGAAATCTTCCCTTGCTTCCCTGGCGCTGGCGTCTATTCTGAGCTCGGTTACAGAAAAGTATACAATAACCATCAGTGGGATTTGGAGAGGTGTTGAGGCTGTGTTTATTTAACACTCGGGGGGGAATTTTCGAGTTTATTTGGTCCTCACTGCCCGCTTTCAATAATGCTTTGACAACCGGTCTGCCCTTCTCATTAATTTTAAACAGTTAAAACACGGGGAGGAGGAGGGGCGGGAAGGGGGAAAAAAAGTTTTTCATTATTAAAGTGCTTTACTTTTTAATAACAGAGGATTCTGGACGTCGGGGGAAAGGGCAGCTTCGCTTAATTTCACATTCATATTAAAACACACACACACACACACCGGAAGGAAGGTGACACTGTGTGCAACCCAACTGGGTTTTTTTAAAAAAAGAAAGAAAAGAAGAAGAGAAAAAGCTGGATTGACGAATGCCAGGAGCCTCTGGGAGCAAGGAAAAGAGGGGGGGAGCGGAGAAGGATGACTTAGTATTTTGCCAAGACAGGTTTCAAAAACCAAGTTTTTAAATATGGTTTGTACGTCGCTTTTCTTTTTAAAAAATGCAGAAGGGCTATGTAGAGCTATATTGGTGTGACATTTTACCTTCATTACTTCTCCTGTGGTCCATTTCCACATACGCCCCCATCCCCAAGGAAATCAAAGGAACATTTCTTTTTGTGCTATCACAACAACCTGACAGAGTAGTCCATATGCAAGAAAAAGAAAGAAGGAAGGAAGGAAGGAGAGAGAGAGAAAGAAGGAAGGAAGGAAGGAAGAAAAAGAAAGGAAGAAAGAAAGAGGAAGGAAAGAGAGAAAAAGAAGGAAGGAAGAAAAAGGAAAGAAGGAAAGAAAGAAGGAAGGAAGGAGGGAGAGAGAAAGCAAGAAGGAAAGAAGGAAGGAAGGAGAGAGAGAAAGAAAAAGGAAGGAAGGAAAGAAAGAAAAAGAAAAAGGAAGGAAGGAAGGAAAGAAAGGGAAAGAAAGGAAGGAAGGAGAGAAAGAAGGAAGGAAGGAAAGAGAAAGAAAGAAGGAAGGAAGGAGAGAAAGAAAAAAGGAAGGAAGGAAAGAGAAAGGAAAGAAAGAAAAAAGAAAGAAAGAGAAAGAAAGAAAGAAAGAAATTGTTTGGTTTGGACTTAACATAGTAGTATGGGGATCCATCATAATTTATCCATCATGGTTTTATTGTTTGCGAAAGGTCTCTAAAGGTGGCTTGCGGTATCCTGATCCACAAACCAGGATTCACGCCAACTTTAAAGTGGGTTAAGGTCTGAATGTAGCTTTTTGGGGGTTTTTGCAACACTCTTCCAAAAAAACAAACAAACACAAACCCCACAACACTGTTAGTACAGGTAGCCTAGCTTCATTTAGTGACCAAGTTAGAAAGGCACTGAACCAAGTGATCTACGACCGTTTTTTCACTCTTACGACCGTTGCAATCTCCCCCCTATGCACGTTTTAGAATCTTTTCTACTGATCCTCTGAGCTTAAAAAATATATATATATTTTTCCTCCTCTTCTTTCTGCTTTAGAAGATCCAGCAGGGAGATGTCCAGGAAATACACCGTAGGGCTACCGTTTTGCAGACCGAATTTGAGGATTTTGTCCACTCCGGTGCTAAAACCATCCGATCAGCCAAAAAAGGTGAGGAATTTGGCTTCCCTAACTTCCTGAGTTTTAAGGGAGACAAGCGGTAGTTTAAGAGGATTTTTTTTTTTTTAAGTACAGAGCATGCCAGATAGTCCTTAACATATGGCCGTTCGTTTAGCAACCATTCAAAGTTACGATGGTGCTGGAAAAAGTGACATGATTATCGCCGCACCATCTCCATGCTCACGTGATGAAAATTCGGATGCTTGGCAATCTGACTCACATTTATGACGGTTTGCAGCGTCCTGACGTCACGGCCCTCTGACAAGCCAAGTCAATGGGGAAGCCAGATTTGTTTAACGACCATGTTATGGACTTAATCGCTGCAGTGTTTTGCTTAACGACGGGTAGGCAGTCCTCTATTTACGACCGCTGTCGATCCCGAAATTTCCTCATTTAAGAATATTTATTTTGTTTTAGCGTAAAAGGTAAAATACAAAACAGAAAAAAAATACCAACCAACCAACAACAAAAAATCTGTCCGGCACTAACAATAACAAAAGTGATCCAAATACCTAATAAATTTAACATTACAGAACTTATGACCACGATTGAGCCCAAAATTTCCACTGCTAAGCGAGACAGTTGTTAAGTGAGTTTTGCCCCCATTTTACGGCCTTTCTTGCCACCGTTGCTAAGCGAATCCCTGCGGTTGTTAAATTAGTCACACCGTCGTTAAGTGAATCTGGCTTCCCCGTCGACTTGGCTTGTCAGAAGGTCGCAGAAGGGGATTATGTGATCCCAGAACAGTGACCGTCATAAACAGGAGCCATTGATCAAGCGTCTGAATTTTGATCAAATGACTGTGGGGATCCTGGTCGTAAGTGTGAAAAACAGTCACAAGTCACCTTTTCCAGCGTTGGACACTAAACGGATGGTTGTAAGTCGGGAACTAGCTGAACTCTATAGAATTACCGGGCAGGTGTGCTGCATCAAGAGATGCGTCCGATGATTTTAGCCAATGAAAGAACTCGCTCCAAAACCAAAAACGTTGGAACTTCCGGCTCAAAAGAGTTTATACGGGCACATCGGGTGAAAGGATCCCAACAGTGGTGGTATACAGCCGGTTCGAACTGGTAGCGGCAGCTGCGGGAGGCTCCGCCCACCCGCTCTGACATCATCACATCCCGTTTTTGACGATCTCACATTTGCAAACCGGTAGCGACAGTAAATGAATACCACTTGGACCCCTGAGGTATTTTGTGGCTTAAGAAAACAGGGCAGGAAGTGGCGTTTTTAAGTGGAACGGAAGCGTCGGGCGCCTCTGGCCAGCGCTGTTTCCGGCGCGAGACATTGGCACCGGAGTTCGCCGGGGAGTGGGGGTCGGGAGAAGTTTCTCCACTACCCATATTGGCATCTGGAGTGTTCTGCCATCGAGGCTCCCATAAACACAGACGGAATGGGCTTTCCCCCTGTCAGCCCTTCAGGACCTCCACGGCTGCCGTGGGGCTGGATAACGGCCCCACGTTTTCCGATGAATACTTAAAAGGCCTCCTGTCCAGTCCATTCCTTTTTCCCCTCCTCCTGGGTTCTTTTTTTTTTTTTTTTTGCAAAGCTGCCCCCTCCCTCCCCGTCTCCTTCCCCCTCCCCTGTTCCTCTCTTTGCATGCCCGTCCCACCCATGCCCCCTTTCCAGCTGGCATCCACCAGCCGCCCTTCTCCAGCCCAGCCAAGAACGGTGAATAATTAACACAGCAGCTGGGCTCTGGGTGGATGGCAGAGAATCAAACGGAAATGGCGCCAAAGACTCAGCCGTTTCCTCGGCTGTCCTTTTTCGAACCCCAGACCGGTGGTCTTGACCGAGTCGGTGTTGATGACCGGCTGTGGATCCGGGGTCTCCTTGGCAGAATTTTTATCTGTGGCTGGTGAGATTTTGGGGTGGAGAGGGAAGGGAAGGGGAGAGAAGGAAAGAAAGAGAGAGAGAGATAGGAGAGAGGGAGGGAAGGAAGGAAGGAGAAAGGATGAAAAGATGGATAGAAAAAGATTTTGGGGAAGGAAAGAAAGAAAGAAAAAGAAAGAAAGAAAACATGGATAGAAAAAGATTCTAAGGAAAGGAAGGAAGGAGAAAAAGAAAGAAAGAAAAGATGGATAGAAAAAGATTCAGAGGGAGGGAAAGGAGGGAAGAAAAGAGAAAGATTAAGAAAGAAAGAAAAGATGGATAGAAAAGAAGGAAAGGAAGGAAGGAAAGCTAGAACAAGATTCTGATGAAGAAGGAAGGAAGGAGAAAGAAAAAGATAGAAAAAGATTCTGATGAAGGAAGGAAGGAGAAAGAAAAAGATTCGGAAAGAAGGAAAGAGAGAGAGAAAGAAAAAAAGATGGATAGAAAAAGATTCTGACAGAGGACGGAACGAAGCCTTCCTTTTCTCCTAATCAATGTGGACTAGAAAACTTGCCTTTAATTCTCTTTCAGTGGAAACTATGGCTGATTTTTGTAACCCCCATCCTAAAATCCAACAATATTTCAAAAACCTTCCTTTCCCTTTAAACAGTGTGGACTAGAAACTTGCCAAGGGAACTGTCTCAGAGGCTTTGAGATGGGCACATGTGCCTGAGACGTCACTCGATTTCAAATAACTGAGCGGGCATTTTGAAACTCCATATTTTACCTCACAAGTGTGGCTTCCTCCCCTCATCCACCTTCCCCCTCTCCCCCAGGCTAAAAAATGGAGGACAGGAAATGAGAGGAGGGGGCTGCCACCCTTAGTTATTCCCTCATTGATTGGGAAATGGCGTTCGCTTTGCTTAGCAAACAGAGCTTTCCGAGATTCCCCAAGTTCTTCTGGAGACTGAGCCTGCTAAAATGACATTTTTATTACTGTTCGTAAACCACAATCTCCTGCCGCACAGAGATTTAGGCTTAAGCTCTGCGCAAATAAACCGGTGTTCTGGCTCAGGAAGGAAGGGCAGAAAGAGGGGAGGGGAGGGGTCGGGAAGCTGGGGAGGGGAGGGGACAGCTGTGGTCAGCCTCAAGGGCTGGAGAGGAGTATGAAGTCCACCAAAGGGTGTCCCCTGGCCTCTTGACTCCGAGAATTCAGGGTTTTCAGACAGTTTGAAGCCTTAAGGATTCCAGATTACTTGGTTGCGAAAGAAGGATAGAAGCAGTCTGGATGGATGGATGGATGGATGGATAAAGAACGATGATAGACAGACAGACAGACAGACAGACAGATAGATAGATAGATATGGTAGGTAGGTAGGTAGGTAGCTAGATAGACAGACAGACAGACAGATAGATATGGTAGATATGGTAGATAGATAGAGATGATAGATAGATAGATAGATAGATATGGTAGGTAGGTAGGTAGGTAGATAGATAGATAAATAGATAGATAGATAGATAGATAGATAGATAGATAGATAGATAGATGATAGATAGATGGATAGATATGGTAGATAGAGATGATAGATAGATGATAGATAGATAGATAGATAGATAGATAGATAGATAGATAGATAGATAGATAGATAGATGATAGACAGACAGACAGATATGGTAGGTAGGTAGATAGACAGACAGACAGACAGACAGATAGATAGATAGATAGATCAATAGATAGATACATCTATGGATGGAGAGAGAGATGGATGGATGATTGGATAGATAGATAGATAGATAGATAGATAGATAGATAGATAGATAGATATGGTAGGTAAGTAGATAGATAGACAGACAGACAGACAGATAGCTAGACAGAGAGAGAGGTGATAAAGATGATGGATGGCTAGGATAGATGACAGAGATAGATAGACGGACGGATCATAGAATCATAAGGCCAGAAGGGACTTCGGAGGACTTCTAGTCCAACCCCCCCTGCTCGAGCAAGAGACCGTATCCCATTCCATTCAAATGGCTATCCCGACTCTTCTTGGAGACTTTTCTTCTTCTTCAGTGTCGGAGCACCCACAGCTTCTGGTGGCAGGCCGTTCCACTGGTTAATTGTTCTCCCCGTCAGGAAATTTCTCCTTAGTTCTAGGTTGGATCTCTCCTTTAACCAAGAAGCCGTCTTTACTTTTCCAGCCTGCCCTGGTACATGCCTGGGGAGACTGGATCCTGGTATTCCTCAGTTTGGGAAGTTCACCCGTGGGCTCTGTTTTAAGCCCAAGGGATTCATTTCAAGCCTCCGCTGGGTTCCCCCCTAGATCAACTAGCATTAAGCAACGAGCAACTCTGAACTTCCCGAAGGTGCCTTCCTCGGTCTTTTTTCTTCTTCTTGAAAACGTTTCGCTTCCCATCCATGGAGCTTCCTCGGTTCCGACTGTCAAAACTGAAAAAAAGCTGCTTGGATGAGAAGCGAAAACGTTTTTAAGAAGAAAAAAAACTTTAAGATTTAAGTCCTTTGGACCATCCCTGTAGACATTTTAGCAACACTGGAATGTCTTCCTTGGCCCCTCTTGTCTTGCAGCCCTGCAGTCCTTCATCCGCTCGTACGCCACCTATCCCGCCAACCTCAAGGCCATCTTCCACATCCGGGCTTTGCATTTGGGTCACGCGGCTAAGAGTTTTGGTCTCCGCGATGCTCCTGGGAATCTACGCGCTGTTGCCGGAGCCCCTCCGCAAGGAAAGAAGCAGAAAAGGTAACAGCGCAAAATAATTTTTTATTTCATTTTTTACCTATCGTATTTATTCAATTTTACATATGCCGCTCGGCTCATTATCCAGTAACCCTGGCTGGCTGGCTAGCTTACCAGGTCATAACATAAAAACGATCGAAAACCGCGGAAAAGATTTTTAAAAACCGCACGAAAACCTCAGGCCTCAAAAGTTCCAACCTTTAAAATTCACGTCAAGTTGATCAAAGATTAAAAGAGTCGAGACAATAAATGTTTGGAGGGATTTCCCCCCCCCCACTCCTCCCTGCCCCTCCCTTATGCTGACGAAGCTGATTGGGAGACCCGAGGGTCCCACAAAGACAGCCCCCCCTCCCCTAATCCAAACTCCCCCCCCTTTTTTTTTTTTCCTTGACAAGGAGCAGAAATGGGGACTGACAATTCTGCCTCTTTGAACCAAATTAAGGGAGATTGGGGGTGCATGCGTGCAGAGAAGGATGTCGGAGACGTGGGGGTCTCTGGGCATTGTCCTCTTCCCTCTCCAGAACCCGCTAGGGACCCCCGGGTTTTTTGGGGGCGGTTGACCCTCGCCAGCAGATGGGCAGCACGACAAGCGAGGGGGTGGGGGGGTTGGATTTAAAAGAGCTTTATTGAGTGAATAGTAGCCTGATTAGTCGATAAAGAACATGTAAGATGGGATGGGGGCTGCCTTTGAAGTCTCGGCGGCCCAGCAGGGAGCGGGCTTGACTGACACCAAAAGTCTCTTCGGATTACAGCCACACAATGTTTTTCTCTGTTCCTGCAAGCTTGTTATTCTCTTAAATTCCCTTTCCCTACACCCCCAAGGGGGTCTAGCAGAAAAGCAGGGGACACCGATACCCAAAACGCACCCCCCCCCACCCCCACCCCCGGTAGGAGAATAAAAGCTTTCTCGCTCTCTTTTCCAGAAATCCGGTCTGGTCTTCCCGTTTTTCAGGGGAGCCCCAAACGCTTCACTTTCAAATAAATACCTTTCATCTTTTTAAAAATAAATACCTTTCATGTATTTTTTAAAAAAAGAAATACATTTTATAAACGTATAGTCCGTCGCTTTAGAGGCCGCGCTCGGAATATTGCATCCAGGTCTGGTCACCGCGATCCCAGAAAGATATTGAGACTCTAGAAAGAGTGAGAGGTCAGAAAAAACAGAGTTGGGAGGGACCTCAGAGATCTTCTAGTCCAACCCCCTGCTGGAACAGGAGACCCTATTCCCGTGGCCCGTGGAGATATTTCTGTGGGCACGCAAGCCGTTGCCCTAGTTTAGCTCCAGGACGCATGCACGCACCAGCTGGCGCTGCCCACGCCGCCCCTCCCAGGAGTCTCCCCGCAGCCCGTTTTGGATACCAGGTAAGTATAGGGCTCTGGGAGGCCGTTTCCAGCCTCAAGGATGGGAGGTGAGGAAGGCCATTTTCGCCTTCCTCACCTCCCATCCTTTTTTCCAGTGGCATTGTAACTTGGAATGGTCAGTAAATGAAAGGTGGTAAGTCGAGGACTACCTCTAAAAAAATGTGACCGTCCAAATAAAAAGTTTTGTTGGACTTTTTAAAGATCGTATGGGAGGGGTTGGGAAAGGAAATAAATAAAGCCTTTTTCTGCAGGAAACCTAAAGCTTAAAATCTTCTTATTTATTTTTTTATTCCTCACCTCTCTCTCTTCCTCTCTCTCTCTCTCTCTCTCTCTTCCTCTCTATCTCTCTCCCCTTCTCTCTCTCTCTTCCCCTCTCTTTCTTCCCCCCTCTCTCTTCCTCTCTCTCTTCCTCTCTCTCTCTTTCTCTCTCTGTCTCTTTCTTCCTCTCTCTCTCTCTTCCTTTCTCCTCTCTCTTCCTCTCTCTTTCTTCCTCTCTCTCTCTCTCTGTCTCTCTCCCTCCCCTTCTCTCTCTCCCTCCCCTTCTCTCTCTCTCTTCCCCTCTCTTTCTTCCCCCCTCTCTTTCTCTCTCTCTCTTTCTTCCTCTCTCTCTCTCTCTCTTTCTTCCTCTCTCTCTTCCCCCCTCTCTCTTCCTCTGTCTCTCTCTCTTCCTCTGTCTCTCTCTCTTCCTCTCTCTCTCTCTCTCTCTCTTTCTTCCTCTCTCTCTCTCTCTCTTTTTGTCCAGGCATGACCCTCTCAAGAAGACTCAAGTCAAACCTCATCTCAATGTTGCCTTTGAATATTCGAGTGGTTTGGACCCCTCGGCTTCGAAGAGCAAGAGGAAGAAACGGCTGAGAAACTGGGGGGAACAAAATTCGCCCAGCTGACCTGGGGAATTCTCGGTGGTTTGTGGAGAGGATTGGAAAAGAGTTGGAAGAGAGGGAAGACACGGCCTCAGGAATGTCCCTTTTCCGCTCTAGGAGAGGAAACCAGGTTCCACCAGGAATGTCCTCTTCCTTCCTGATCTAGAAGAGGAAGACCAACCAGGATCAATCACGAACATCCCCTTCCTTCCTGATCTAGAAAAGAAGACCAATCAGGTTCGACCAGGAATGTCCCCTTCCTCCCTCATCTAGAAGAAGAAAAAAAAAACAACTAACCAGGTTCAACCAGAAACGTCCCCTCCCCTCCTGATCTAGAAGAAAAATCAAGTCCAACCAGAAACATTCGCTTTCTTCCTGATCTAGAAGAAAGAACCAACCAGGATCAACCATGAATGTCCCCTTTCTTCCTGATCTAGAAGAACAGAACCCCCATGTTCAAACCGAACATCCTCCCTGATCTAGAAGAAAAATCAAGTCCAACCAGAAACATTCGCTTTCTTCCTGATCTAGAAGAAAGAACCAACCAGGATCAACCATGAATGTCCCCTTTCTTCCTGATCTAGAAGAACAGAACCCCCATGTTCAAACCGAACATCCTCCCTGATCTAGAAGAAAAAAACCTAACCAGATTCAACCAAAAATGTCTCCTCCCCTCCTGATCTAGAAGAAAGAACAAACAAGGGTCGACCATGAATGTCCCATTTCTTCCTGATCTAGAAGAACAGAACCCCCATGTTCAAACTGAACGTCCCCTCCTCCCTGATCTAGAAGAGAAAACCAACCAGGATCAACCAGGAACAACGTTCTCTTCCTCCCTGATCTAGAAAAGAGAAAACCAATCAGGTTCAACCACGAACGTCCCTTCCCCTCCTGGTCTGGAAGAGGAGAATGACCAGGTCCAACCAGGAACGACTTTCTCTTCCTCCCTGACCTAGAAGAAAAAAAAAACCCAACCAGGTTCCACCAGGGTTAATCCTCCCCCCCCCTCAATTAAAGACATATCGGCAGTAAGGCAATTGCGTCTTACCAAACCTTTCAGCTCAAATTGGTTTTCAATGAAGGGGAAAAAAATTTTTTTGAGGTTCTTTAGGGAGGATTTGGGGAAACTCCACAAGCAGACAAACCACACCAAACCAACTGCAGTTTGGTTTGCTTAACCATGATTTTAAAAAGGCTGTAAAATCAGACATGATTCTCTTCACAACTGCCTCGCTTTGCAACAACTTTTGGTCCCCAGATAAGATGAAGTTAAAGGTTCCTCTCACACATCTTCTAAACCGAAGAGCCAGCGCTGTCCGAAGACATCTCCGTGGTCACGTGGCCGGCATGACTCAACGCCAAAGGCGCACGGAACGCTGTTCCCTTCCCACCAAAGGTGGTCCCTATTTTTCTACTTGCATTTTTTTTTTTACGTGCTTTCGAACTGCTAGGTTGGCAGAAGCTGGGACAAGTCACGGGAGCTCACCCCGTCACGCGGCACTAGGGATTCGAACCGCCGAACTGCCGACCTTTCGATCGGCAAGCTCAGCGTCTGAGCCACCGCGTCCCTATAAATTTGATAAATAAATTCAAATAAAACAAGAACGATGCTTTCCAGGAAAAAAAACGCCAGCCCGTTTCCAGCGTCCCCTGCTGAAAACATCCCGAGCACCAGAGTTAACACCAAGCCCATATCAGAATTCAGAACAAATCTTTTAACATTTTCTGTTTGTTTCTGAATGAAACGCAAACACACTTGGAATGGGGGGAAGCGGAAAAAAAAAGCTTTTTTGCAAGAGAGAAATGTCACTCCAACATCGGAGGGTGCTAAATGTAGATTTTTGACAATCAACATTTCTAAGAGCATTAGAAAGATCCCTCTGAAAAACGTACCACTCGGCTGCCTTTAATGTGCCTCTTTTCATTTGAGTTTAAGTGACATTAACAACTTGGGTTTTACTAGTTGCGCATCAGCCAGAAGATAGGTAGCTGGCTCTAAAGCAGCAGGGCTGTCTCTCAAAATAAAATATTATTTTAATATCTGCCATCAGATAGGGTGAATTTGGGTTTTTTCCCCATTGCATAGAACAAGTAAGCATTTAGAGATACACCGGGAAACCTATCCAAGCAGGCGTTGATTGTTTTGTCCTTATTTTTTTTTCCATGGTCTGAATTCAATCAATCAATCAATCAGAATAGATCTGGAAGGGACCTTGGAGGTCTTCTAGTCCAACCTCTCTGAATGCACCCATTAAACCCCGTTGACTTCCAGGGGTTTTCCAGGAAACTGTCAAAACTTTCCATTTTGCCACCAGCAAACCTCTTTTTAACGTGTCATTTCAAATTGATTTTAAATTTAAGGCACCCCCCCCCCCTTCCAAATGCCCAGCCTCTTTTTCCCCAGACGTGTCTCCAGAAAGCAGATTTTTTTTAAATCCGTGTGGCCTTTTTCAGGCGTCCCGCGGCCCCAAATTCTCTCCAGATTTCCATTTTTTAGGGATATAAAGACGGCGGGCTTAATTATTTCGCCCCGTTCCCCTCGTTTCTCTCTCTCTCTCTCTCTTTCTTTCACCCTGATAAAAGTCCAAGTTGTTCCTTTGATAGATTTTTAATATGATTTTAAGAGAGTTTTGTTTGGGCTCATTCTTAGGCAATAAGATTAAATTTCAAGCACTTATCCCCTGGGTTTAAGTCAATCCATGTAGGCCTGTCCTTGAACAGGAGGCCTCTTTGTATTGGGGAGGGGGCAGAGGGGGGGTGTCCCCCCCTCTCTGTTTACCCTGCCTTGAAAAAAGAGACTGCTCTTACTTCATTAACCTTAAGCTGAGGACAATCCTGCTGCTGGTCTTGTCCGTCTTCGCACACACACTTTTTTTTTTTTCCATAAGCACACACAAACTCACTCAGATGCTCAGTCGGTCCAAATCCTTTCTCCACACACACCCCTTCCCCCAGTGGTGCTTTGTTATGGAAAGTTGTCATTTTTCACAAGGGCAAAGCAAGGCGGAGGGCGTGAATGACAGCTGCCTTTGGAGCCAAATGCATTGCAAAGAGTTCCCCAAATTATTTTTTTTAAGGTTTATGTCTTCCCTTCCTTTATCCTTTTCCTTCCCTTCCCTTCTCCCTTCCCTTACTTTATTTCCCTTCCCTTCCCTAGCTTTCTTTTCCTTCCCTTCCCTCTTCCCTTCCCTTCTTTCCCTAGCTTCCCTTCCTTTCCTTTATCCTTTTCCTTCCCTTCCCTTCTCCCTTCCCTTACTTTATTTCTCTTCCCTTCCCTAGCTTTCTTTTCCTTCCTTCCCTCTTCCCTTCCCTTCCTTTATCCTTTTCCTTCCCTTCCCTTCTCCCTTCCCTTACTTTATTTCTCTTCCCTTCCCTAGCTTTCTTTTCCTTCCCTTCCCTCTTCCCTTCCTTTCTCCCTTCCCTAACTTCCCTTCCCTTCCCTAGCTTTCTTTTTCTTTCCTTCCCTCTTCCCTTCCCTTCTTTCCCTAGCTTCCCTTCCCTTCCTTTATCCTTTTACTTCTCTTCCCTCTTCCCTTCCCTAACTTTACTTCCCTTCCCTAGCTTTCTTTTCCTTCCCTTCCCTCTTCCCTTCCCTTCTTTCCTTAGCTTCCCTTCCCTTATCCTTTTACTTCTCTTCCCTCTTCCCTTCCCTAACTTTACTTCCCTTCCCTTCCCTAGCTTTCTTTTCCTTCCCTTCCCTCTTCCCTTCCCTTCTTTCCCTAGCTTTCCTTCCCTTCCTTTATCCTTTTACTTCCCTTCCCTTCTCCCTTCCCTAACTTTACTTCCCTTCCCTTCCTTTCTTTTTCTTTCCTTCCCTCTTCCCTTCCCTTCTTTCCCTAGCTTCCCTTCCCTAACTTTATCCTTTTACTTCCCTTCCCTCTTCCCTTCCCTAACTTTACTTCCCTGGCTTTCTTTTCTTCCCTCTTCCCTTCCCTTCTCCCTGCCCTAGCTTCTCTTCCCTTCCTTTATCAGTTTCCTTCCCTTCCCTTCTCCCTTCCCTAACTTCCCTTCCCTTCCCTTCCCTAGCTTTCTTTTCCTTCCCTTCCCTCTTCCCTTCCCTTCCTTTATCCTTTCCCTTCCCTTCCCTTTCCTTTCCTCCCCTCTCCCCAGGCTAGAAACTTGGAGACTGGGAATTCTAGTCCCACCTTAGGTACGAAAGCCAACTACATGACTTCGGGCCAATCACCAGGAGATAGTGAGTTCTAGTCCTGCCTTAGTCACAAAAGCCAGCTAGGCTTCCCACCAAAGATGGTCCCTATTTTTCTACTTGCATTTTTTTTTACGTGCTTTCGAACTGCTAGGTTGGCAGAAGCTGGGACAAGTCACAGGAGCTCACCCTGCTACGCGACACTAGGGATTCGAACCGCTGAATTGCCGACCCTTTTGATTGACAAGCTCAGCGTCTTAGCCACTGAGCCACCACATCCCTTAGTGAGGTACCACTTTATAAAATTTTTTTAAAAAAAACACACACAACCCACTAAATGAATCCTGGATGGTTGGACCACAGAGAAGGAGGAGCGAGAGCTTTTGGAACACTTTTGAGCCCCCAAAACCAGTTTTATCATTTTATCAGAATTAATTTGGCCTTCAGCTTGGAGAGAAAAAGGAGGGAGGGAGAGAAAAAAGGGGGGGGGGGAACTGAACTGGCAAAAGAAAACTTGCTGCTCTTTTAAAAGGCCTCGCAATCCATCTGCCAGCTTCCCAAGATGGAAAGTGGGAGAGGGAGGGGGAAAAATCTAAAAAAAAAAGCCAAAAAAAAAAACACCGTGAAAACTCTTCCCGGAGACCAGCTGGCGAGGAGGAGAAACTGGCCGAAGACAGACGAGAAATACATTCCTGTCCTCCTCCCTCCCTCCGTCTCTCTCTCTCTCATTCCCCTTCCAAAAAATGTTTCCATAATTATTAAAAAGGGGAGGGATATCCATTTAGATTAGCCCAAGCAGATAATTTACAGCCATTATCCCCGGGTTAATAATTCACCCAGCAAGGTTGGGAAATGAGGTGGGGGGGCAACATTGTCCTTAAATTGTCTCCCATCCTGGTTCCCCCCCCCTTTTTTTGCAAAGAAGAGGGGGGCTTGAGTGAGTGAAGCGAAGGGCGGAGGGACCCCCCCCCCAAATGAAAGAGTTCCTTAAAAAAAATAAAAACAGGGGAAAATGGCTCTAAATAGATCGTTAAAAGCCTCCTCACCTCTGATCCAGTTTTGGTCCCCACCATACAGGGAATCCTCGACTTACGACCAGAATTGAGCCCAAAGTGGTTAAGTGAGCTTTGCCCCTCTCTTACGACCTTTCTTGCCAAGTTTGTTAAGCGAATCACTGCAGCTGTTAACATTAGTACCCCGTGTTTCCCTGAAAATAAGACCCTGTCTTATCTTTTTTTGAACCCTGAAATAAGCGCTCGGCCTTATTGCCATGCGCTCAAAAGCCCAATTGGGCTTATTATCAGGGGAGGTCTTATTTTTGGGGGGGAAACAGGGTAACACGGTTGTTAAGTGAATCCCATTGACTTTGCTTGTCAGAAGGTGGCAAAAAGGGGATCGCCTGACCCCGGGAAACTGCGACGGTCATAAATATGAGTCAGTTGATCACATGACCATGGCAGGGGGGGGGATGCTGCGGCAAGGGTCCTAAGTGTGAAAAATGGCCATAATGGCCACTTTTTTTCAGTGCCATTGTAACTTTGAGCGGTCACTAAATGAATAGGTGGGTCAGGACTACCTATTAAAAAACATGTTGAGATTCTGGAAAGAGTGCAGAGAAGAGGAGCAAAGATGATTGGGGGACTGGAGGCTAAAACATACAAAGGACAGTTGCAGGAATTGGGTAGGTCTAGTTCAGGCTGGCTAGGCATGGCTAAGAGGTGGTCATGTGACTGGTAGAAGTGAGTGACATCGAGTTGGCCACGCCCACCCAGGTTTTGTGGCTCCCGGTGTTTTCTTTTCTGTGGGAAACGAGTCCAAATGGCTCTTTGAGTGCTTAAGGTTGCAGACCCCTGGTCTAGTTTAACGAAAAGAAGAACCCGGGTGACATGATAGCAGAGTTCCAATATTTGAGGGGCTCCTACAAAGATGAGAGGGGGTCAACCTATTTTCCAAAGCACCAGAAGGCAGGATAAGAAGCAACGGATGGAAACTAACCAAGGAGAGAAGCAGCTTAGAATTAAGGAGAAATTTCCCGACAGTCAGAAAAAATTAAATCAGTGGAACAGCTTGCCACCAGAACTTGTGGGTACTTCTGTTCAATCATGTTGGCCTGGACAAGTCTCTACAGTTTCCTTGGCAAGGTTTTTCAGAATGGTTAGCCATTGCTTCCTTCCCAGGGATGAGAAAAACTGGCTGGCTCAAGGTTATCCAGCTAGCTTCGTGCCCAAGGCACAACTAGAACTCACAGCCTCCTGGTTTTTTAGCTTGGCGCCTTAACCATTACACCAAACCGACTCTCAGCTACTGTTACTGTTACTATCAAATTATTTCTGTGTTAAAGTTTGATCTTTCTTATGCGCTTAAATAATTCTCTTTTAATTTTAGATGTGCCACCTCCAATGCGATCTACCTTACAGGCTTGTTGTACAGGTGAGTATTTAACTCCCTGTTCGAGGGAGATGGGCGATTCAGAAATGTGAAAAATCAATCGTTTATTTATTCAAAGAATTGTCCTTCCTGTTGAGCTGGTAATCAAATGGAAAACCTTTTTAAATTTTCATCATCCCATCATTGTCCCTGAGGTCCCCTGGAATATTTAAGATATTTTGGTTCCTGCAACATTGGAATTTCTGGTCTCCCTTCCAAGTTTCTAACTGGGTTTGTTTAGTTCTTTTCAAAGTCAGCCAAGGAAGGAAACAGGAAAGTAAACTAAGAGAAATTTTAGGGATTGTCAAACTGTAATCCCAGTAATATAACAGCAGCCCATCCTGCCTGAGATGGAAGAAGAGGCTATGAAGATGGATACACAGATACCGTTGTACAAGTAGTTCTCGACTTACGACGACAATTGAGCCCAACTTTTCTGTCGCTAAGCAAGGTGGTTTGTTCAATGAGCTTTGCCCCATTTGACGATCATTCCTGCCATTCGTTGTTAAGCGAATCCCTGCAGTTTTTAAGTTGGCAACGTGGTTGTTAAGTGAATCCGGCTTCCCTATTGACTTGGCTTGTCAGAAAGTCGCAAAAGCTGCGACCGTCATAAATATGAACCAGTTGTCAAGCGTCCAAATTTTGACCGCACAATTACGGGGCGTGCTACAACAGGGTGTGTGGAAAACAGTTGTTAAGTCCCATGGCAAATTAAGTCTCCTTAAGTTATAACCCGGAAGACCCCCCCACAGGTGGTCCTTGACTCACAACCTCTTATTTAGTGACCAAAATAACAAGGGGAAAAAAAATGACTTATGACCATTTTTCCCCCTCACGACCGTTGAAGCATTCCCCCCGCGATGACGCGACCAACATAACGCTTAACTGCCGCATGACTAATGTAACTGTCGGCTTTGGAAGCCATATTAGCTCCGGAAGCTTCCACGCTGCCACCTTCTCATGTGTGGGGAAAGTAGGAGGAGGGATTTAGTAGAGGGAATGTAGACAAAACAACATTCTTTTTTTCGGTCAAGGTCATGGCAGCCCTGCACCTGGAAAAGGAGTGGTTAGAGTGAGGTGATTGGAGCATGTGATGGACTGATGGGTGCAGGGGATGGATTTGGGGGTTTTGATTTACTGAGGAAAAACCCGGAACTTTCCCAGACGTGCCAGTATCCCTACTCGAATAAATGAAACTTTGAGACAATGCTTGCCTCGGCGTTTTTAATCGGAGTTGGGGTTTTCTGGAACGCGGACAGTAACAACTGCAGCCATCCGCTTAACAACCGTGGCGAAGAAAGGTCTCAAAACGAGGCAAAGCTCGATAAACGTCTCGCTTAGCAACGGAAACGTTTTACTAAAATGAGAGAGCGAGAGAGATAACTCTCAAAATGGGCTGAGCTAGGGCAAAATAATGGGAAGGATGGACAGACGGACGGACGGATGGCTGTTTCCCCTGCATAAACTCCTTCGGGCTTTTCACCTCGCTTTGATGTTTCAACCAGATTTTTTTTTTTCCTGCTAGTAAAAAAATCAAAAGGCTTCACAAGGACCCCCCCCTTCTGTTGTAAAGAAGTTTATTTCCACATTAAAAAAAAAAGAGAGATATCTTTTTGTTTTGTTTTGTTTTTAATCTGAGCTCTTCTAAAGCAGAATTCTCCTTTTTTTTTTTTTTTTTTCCCTTCCTTCTTCCGTTATAAAATCCAAAAAACGGAGAGAATCCCACAGTGGTACAGACTTTTAACAAGACGCACTTACACAAATACACCCTGGGGGTGGGGGGGAAAGGGGATTCACCATAAATAATATACTTTGTGCACACAGTTATTTACAACGGCGACAAGAAAAAAAAAAAACCAAAAACCCAAAATTTTAAAAAGAAGGAACATCGTCTTGGAAAAATCCTTAGCATAAAAGGACTTTTTTAAAAATTTTACATTAGGCTAAGATACAATCTGTATGGTTTTGTTCTCCTGGCTAGAGAAAGGTGGATTTGTTCTACAGGCAAATACCTGACTGCAAAAAAAATAAAAATAAATTAAATAAATTAAAAAAAGATTGGATCTCTTTCCAGGCTCAATGTTTCTCGTTTAGTCTTGGCCCGGGTGTCAGCAACCCGCGGCTCCGGAGCCTCATGCGGCTCTTTGGGCCCTCTGCTGCAGCTCCCTGTCCCATCAGTGGCTGGCCGTGCCCCTCGCCCTCCCTTCCCAGTCCCTCCTCACCTGGCCTTGGAAATCCGAGATACAGAGAGGTGGGGGGAGAGAGGGAGCGGGAAAGAGAGAGACATAGATAAAGAGAGAGAGAGATACAGAGAGAGGGGGAAGAGAGAGAGAGAGACATAGAGAGATACAGAGAGGGGGGAAGAGAGGTGGAGAGAGATACAGAGGGGGGAGAGAAAGACAGGTAAAGAGAGATACGGGAGAAAGAGAGGGAGAGAGAGATACAGAGATAAGGGGAGAGAGACATAGAGATACAGAAAGAGGACGAGACAGGGAGAGATACAGAGGGGGAGAGAGAGGGAGGGAGGGAGAGACAGATACAGAGAGAGGAGGGGAGAGAGACATAGATAGAGATACAGAAAGGGGGAAGAGAAGGGGAGAGAGATACAGAGAGAGGGAGACAGGGAGGGAGGGAGGGAGAGACAGAGAGAGACAGAGATACAGAGAGGGGGGAGAGACATAGAGAGAGATACAGAAAGGGGGAAGAGAAGGGGAGAGAGATACAGAGAGAGGGGGGAGACAGATAGGGAGGGAGGGAGAGAGAGACAGAGAGAGACAGAGATACAGAGAGGGGGGAGAGACATAGAGAGAGATACAGAAAGGGGGGAAGAGAGATACAGAGAGGGGGGAGAGACAGAAAGAGAGAGAGGGAGGGAGGGAGGGAGAGATACAGAGAGAGAGACATAGAGATACCGAGAGAGGGGGAACAAAGAGAGAGATACAGAAAGAGAGGAAAAGATAGGGGGAGAGAAAGAGACATAGAGAGATACATAGAGAGATGGGGGGAGAGAGAGAGAGAGAGAAAAGGATTTTGTGGCGTTTTTTAACAACTGGTTCTCTGCCCTAATGGCCAGCTAGGTAGGCGTGGCTAGGGTGCCATGTGACTGGGTGGGAATGCGTAACGTGGAGTTGGCCACGCCCACCCAGGTTTTGTGGCTCCCGTTGTTTTGTTTTGTTTTTTCCTGTGGGAAACGGGTCCAAATGGCTCTTTTGAGTGTTTAAGGTTGCAGACCCCTGGGACTCTTGGCTAAAAGACACCAAAACCAGACCGCCGAGTTGACGTTCAAAAAGCATCAGTAGATGTGGCCTCCCAAGGAACATGAACTTGTGGGTCCTAGGAATGAAATGTATAATAATTGTACCTACTGGCACGAATTTATGGGAAGGATTGGAGGATTCGTGGAATAAAAATGGGCAGAAGGCTTTTTAAAAATGTTTCTCAGCTCTCCCTCCTTGGTTTAAAAATGAGTTCTAAATGTCATTATCCCAGCTCGCATCCAGTCAGAGCTGAAGAAGCTTCTCGGATGAGAAGCGAAAAGTCTTCAGAGAAAAACCCAGAAAGTCCAGTGGCCTCTTGAAAAAAGGCACCTTTGGGACAACCTGAATGACTGAGAAGCTCTACAGACATTTAGGTTCTAGACTGTTTTTAGAATCCCCTGTCCCGTGGATCCAGAACTGGTGAAGTGGTCCAGGTCTGGCGTGGTATCCAGATCTGAGCTACAAAAATCCATAGGACCAGGAGATAGCAGGGAAGATCAGATGTCCTCCTCGGTGGTCATCGAATGCTGTAGACCAGATCTGGAACTCTTATTGAAGCAACCAAGAACCAGCTGCTTCTACAAGATCTGGGAAGTTCCTTCGATCCAAAAATTGAATTCCCTTCTCTAGTTTCCCCCCCTACTTTTGATGGCTGAAATCAGAAAAGGAGAGAAGGCCTTGCAAATCAGGTCTCTCCAGTTCCTCGTAATGGGATTTAGAGTTGTCCGTTTGTCCGTAGGGAACCGGGCCCCGTCTTTCCCCTGACCCACATTTAAAGCAGGATTGTTTTGTGTGTGTTTGCGTTTGTTTGCTGGGCGTTTGCATTTCCTTTCTTTTCTCTCTCTCTTTCTGCAAACAGAGCACACCTGGGGATTTAACGCAATCGACCCCCTTGAAGAGTGTGGCAAGCAGAGGAAGCTTTATCATCACTTTGAGACGCCTAGAACCCGTTGGGGCTCACTCTCAGGTAGATACACACACACAAACACACACAAACACACACACACGTGTGTGATGACACGGTGAAGCTGCTGAGTCTATCCGGCATGTTTTTTGAAATCTTTTTTTCTTTTCTTTTTATTGTCCTGTTTCCAATTTCATGCCAAGCGAACCCTATGATGAAAAAAAAAAAAAAAAGGCAGACATTGTTCCCGTTGCTTTGCATGGCCCATCAGGAGCAGAGCTGTGGGGGGTGGGGTGGGGGTAAAAATGGGAGGGACAATTTTGGGGGCTTCAGAAAGTGAGCAAAGGAGCAAACAGGAAGAGAATAAAGCCAACACCAGGCCCTGTAAACTCAGAAAATCAATACGCGGATCGATTGCCGATACGTGCGGGGCGGATTCCTAAAGAAACATATTTCTTTTTTTAGCAAAAAAAGAGGAAGCACACTCTAGAAACGGTTGTAAAGCAGAGGCAATGTTGTGATTTGTAAAATAAACCACTTATGTACAGGAAACATCAAAAGGAGGTTTTCCCAACTGGGCACTTTCTAGGAAATTTTGGACTATAAATGAACCTTTATTTTATTTTATTTTTTTTGACTATGTTGGCTGGGGATGTCGGGAGTTTGGGAGTCCAAATGGGCCAGGATGGGGGAAAGGATGCATTCTACTTCTCTGTAGTGTGGAGTTGAATTCCAGCCACAAGTGCAAAAATGTGGGGTTGCTGAATTAAGTTACATTCCGGGATTCACACACTAAGGCAGAGCTACACGCGTCACACAACTCATTAAACCAGGTTTGCATCTCTAAAACGTGGTTCAAGGATGGCTGGCCATCTCTTGGGATAGGACAGGGACTCTTAAACTGGCAAAAAAATGAGGGGTGAAATCCAGCAGGTTCTGACAGGTTCTGGCGAACTGGTAGTGGAAATTTTGAGCAATTTGGAGAACTGGCAAATAGCACCTCTGGCTGGCCCCAGAGTGGGGTGGGAATGGAGATTTTGCAATATCCCTCCCCCAGGAGTGGGGAGGGAATGGGGATTTTGCAGTAGCCTTCCCCTGGAGTAGGGTGGGAGTGGAGATTTTGCAATATCCTTCCCCCAGGAGTGGGGAAGGAATGGGGATTTTGCAGTAGCCTTTCCCTGGAGTAGGGTGGGAGTGGAGATTTTGCAATATCCTTCTCTCAGGAGTGGGGAGGGATTGGAGATTTTGCAGTATCCTTTCCCTGGAGTAGGGTGGGAGTGGAGATTTTGCAATATCCTTCCCCCAGGAGTGGGGAAGGAATGGGGATTTTGCAGTAGCCTTTCCCTGGAATGGGGTGGGAGTAGAGATTTTGCAATATCCTTCTCTCAGGAGTGGGGAGGGATTGGATATTTTGCAGTAGCCTTTCCCTGGAGTAGGATGGGAGTGGAGATTTTGCAATATCCTTCCCCCAGGAGCGGGGAGGGAATGGGGATTTTGCAGTAGCCTTCTCTCAGGAGTGGGGTGGGAGTGGAGATTTTGCAGTATCCTTCCCCTGCTACGCCCACAGAACCGGTAGTAAAAAAAAAAAAAATTGGATTTCACCAGTGCAAAAAAAAAAACCCCCCTAACCCTAAACCCAACTAGAACTCACTTCATAATCCAAGAAGGGGGGCTGCCTGTTTATCCAGTTGAAGATTGCGGAGAAAGAAACCACGATAGGAAAAGGGGGGAAAAAAGTGGGGGTAGAGCAGGGATGGGTTTTTGCAGCATCTCGGTTGGTGGGAGAGGCGGTTAGCCTGGTGGCGAGCAAGAAAGGCGGGTCGTGGGAATGGCTCGAGATGCGTGCAGGGCAGGCCCCCTCCTCGCCTCCTTTCCACCCCCCCTTCTCCTCCCCTCCCTCCCTCCCTCCCCACCCCATCCCATCCCCGCTTTGCAGAGTCAATCCGGTGCGGGGAAGCGGAGGGGCGCTGCGTTCCCACGTTATCTTCCTGAAGCAAAGCCCCCGGGGAAGGGTCCGCTCACCGCGGCTGGGCGGCTCTGGGGAGGACGCCGGCCAGCGGGGGCAGAGGCGGTGGGGGCTCGCTGCCCCCTTGCAGTCCGTGGATGAGGATGCGAGGTACCAGAGGCCGCTGGAGCGCCGGAGGGGGAGCGCTGGGACCCCGGTAGAGGTAGAGCGCCCCGCCGGGATCCAAGTTGGAGACCAAACTCTGCGGGTAGAAGTAGGGCGAAGGGAACATCCGTTGCAAGGCGGAGTAGTTGCCCGCCTCGGCCAGCAGCTCCAGCCCCACCGCCGTCTGCCTCTTCCACTTGGTCCTGGAGAGAGAGTTGGGGGGGGGGGAAGAGAGAGAGAAAACGGGGTTCAAAAGAGTTTCCTGCCTGAGCAAAGGGGTTGGACTAGAAGACCTCCAAGGTCCCTCCCGACTCTGTCATTTTGTTCTGTTCTGTTCGGAGGGAGGAGGGAGGAGGAGGAGGAGGACAAGAAGAAGAGGAGGAGGAGGAGGGAAGAAGAAGAGGAGGAGGAGGAGGAGGAGGAGGAGGAGGAGGGAAGAAGAAGAGGAGGAGGAGGAGGAGGAGGAAGAAGAAGACGAGGAAGAGGAGGAGGAGGAGGGAAGAAGAGGAAGAGGAAGAAGAAGAGGAGGAGAGAAAAGAGGAGGAGGGAACAACAAGAAGAAGGAGGAGGGAAGAAGAAGAAGAAAAGAAAAGAGAGGAGGAAGAGGAAGAAGAAGAAAAGAAGAAGAGGAGGAGGGAAGAAGAAAAAGAAGAAGAGGAGGAGGAGGGAAAAAGAAGAAGAGGAGGGAAGAAGAAGAAGAGGAGGAGGAGGAAGAAGAAGACGAGGAAGAGGAAGAGGAGGAGGAGGAGGGAAGAAGAGGAAGAAGAAGAAGAGGAGGAGGAGGAGGAGGAAGATGCTGATCCTTCAGGTCATGGTTGATGTTTCAAAGGTGCTTGTTCCTTAAAAAAGTAACTGGACCTCCTTGGTTTTTCTTCTTTGAAAACAGAATACAGTACAAGTAGCCCTTGACTTACATTTTGTTTAGTGACCATTCAAAGTTACAAGAGTCCTGGAAAAAGTTATTTAGGATTGTTTCTTTCACACTTACAGCCATTGGGCCTCCCTGTGGCCACACGATCAAAATCACCAATCATTTGGCAACCAGCTCATATTTATGATGGTCGCAGCATCCTGGGCTCACGCGATCCCCTTTGGCGACCTTTGGAGTCAATGGGGAAGCCGGATTCACTTCACAACCATGTGACTCATTTAAGAACAGCGGAGATTCGCTTAACAATGGGAGAGGGGCGAGAAAGGTCGTAAAACGGGGGTGACGCTCACTTAACAAATGTCTCACTCGACAAACGTTTAGCAAGGGGAACTTGGTGGAACGAGAATTCCCAGTCTCTTGCTCTCTAGCCTGGTGTCTTAACCACTAGACTGGGTGTCAGCAACCCGCAGCTCCAGAGCCACATGCGGCTCTTTGGGTCCTATGCTGCAGCTCCATGTGCCATCACTGGCTGGCCCCGCCGCTCGCCCTCCCCTCCCAGTAACTCCTAGCCTGGCCTTGGAAATCTGAGATACAGAGAGGGGTGGGGCGAGAGGGAGCGGGAGAGAGAGAGACATAGATAAAGAGAGAGAGAGATACAGAGAGAGGGGGGAGAGATATAGAGAGAGGGGGGGAGAGAGGGAGAGAGAGAGACAGAGAGGGTGGAAGAGAGAGGTTGGGAGAGATACAGAGAGGGGAAGAGGGAGAGCGAGACAGATAGAGGGAGAGAGATAGGGGAAAAGAGGGAGAGGGGGAAGAGAGAGACATAGATACAGAGAGAGAAATATAGAGAGGGGGAGACAGAGAGGGGAGATAGAGGAAGAGGGGGAGAGAGAGATACAGAGGGGGGGAGAGAGAGAGACATAGAGTGATACAGAGAGGGGGGAGAGGGGGAAGAGAGAGATACAGAGAGGGGGGAGAGAGAGACAGAGAGAGATCCAGAGAGAGAGAGAGAGGGAGAGAGGTTGCAGGCCCCTGCACTAGACCAAACTGCCTCTCTTCCAGTGTTGGATTGCCCCTGGTTCGGACCGGTTTGCAAGAACCGGTAGTAAAACCGACAGGAGGCCCCGCCCACTGCCCTGGATGTCGTCATTGGCGATAGCAAGGCACGTGCGCATGATCCCGTTGCAAACCGGTAGTAAAGGTAAGTAGAACCCACCCCTGCTCTCTTCCTTAGAGTAGCTTTTCTTAAAGTGTGGCCTTATGACCCCCAGAGAGAGAGAGAGAGAGACCCCCCCCCTCCAAGACTCTCTGAGGGGGTCCTTAAAATGAAACTCATTTGCCGGCCCCGTGTTGAAAAATACTACAATTTTAAAATCCCATTAAACAACCTTGAGCAGCAGCAGCGACTGCCTCAATTTTAATTATTGATACAGTCGGTATCGATAAAATATAACCCACATGAACGAAAGCGCCCGGGGGGGGGGGGGACTAACTTTTTAAAAGTGGGAAGGGGTGGCATGGGAAAAAAAAAAACCCTCACTTCTCACTTAGAGCTTCTTTTCCAAATTCACACACTTTTGCACACTTTTTACGCGCTCCCTACAGGTAGTCCTCGACGTTACGACCGCAACGTACGTCGCCCAAAAGTTCTGTCGCTAAGCGAGGCAGTTGTTAAGTGAGTTTCCCCTCCCCCCCCGTCGTCCTTCTCCCCGTTGACTCTGCTTGGCGCAAAAGGGACACTGCAACAGTCATCGGTACAAGCCAGTTTCCCAGCCTCTGAATTTTGGATCACATGACCACGGCGATGCTATGTGGGGAAAAAAATAAATGGTCCCGAGTCATTTTTTTCCCAGCGTCCCCCTTTCACCTTTTTCCACCCAGGAGCAATTCCATATCTCTCCCCCCCCCCAGTAAATTATTCATCGTCATCATAATTGTGTAATTACTGTAACTGCCCTTAATTATTGATGCCCAAAGCATCAATTGGGATATATTATTAATAGCTTGGCGATGCGCTGTTGTGTCTTTAGCTGGAAAAAACAAGAGATTTTTTTTTCTTTCTCTTTTTTTTCTCTCACCCACGCAAATCAAACAGTTGGTTCTCCTCCTCCTTCTCCTCCCCTCCGTCCTCCTCTTCCTCTTCTTCCTCTTCTCCTTCCTCCTCTTCTTCCTGCTCCCCTCCTCTTCCTCCTCCTCCTCTTCCTCTTCTCCTTCCTCCTCTTCTTCCTGCTCCCCTCCTCTTCCTCCTCCTCCTCTTCCTCTTCTCCTTCCTCCTCTTCTTCCTGCTCCCCTCCTCTTCCTCCTCCTCCTCTTCCTATTCTTCCTCTTCTCCTTCCTCCTCTTCTTCCTGCTCCCCTCCTCTTCCTCCTCCTCTTCCTCTTCCTTTTTTTTTTTAAATTTGATTTTTATTATAACATATAGTGATACATTCAATACATTTTCGGTTCATTGGTGCAAATATATACATCTACATGCATTATTACTTGTCTTTTATTTGATATTGTTTCTTAAAGCTAAATTTAATTTCAAAACATTTAAAGATAATAGCTCAAATCTCTAAGACTAGATGACCTCTTGTTCAAATTCTCCCAGCTTGCTCTGGTAACCCTTAGCAGGGGCCAGCATCTTGAATTCAGTTTGCTCCCTTGGTTTGCAATTATCACCAAGATGATGGCTTCAAGGAGGAGGACCCCAAGGGATCAGGAACTCTGATTGGGGAGAGTCAGTTAAAAAGACATCATTCATATCTATATTTCTATATTTCTCTGTCTCTGACTCTCTCTATCCATCTATCATCTGTCTGTCTGTCTGTCTCTCTCTCTCTCTCTTTCTCTCTCTCTGTATCTATCTGTATCTCTCTTTGTCTCTCTCTGTCTTCCTCTATCTATCTATCTATCTATCTATCTATCTATCTATCTATCTGTATCTCTCTCTCTGTATCTCTATCTACCTACCTACCTATCCATCCATCCATCCATCCAACATCTGTCTGTCTCTGTCTGTCTGTCTCTCTATTTATGTGTCTGTCTGTCTATCTATCTATCTATCTATCTATCTATCTATCTATCTATCTGTATCTATCTATCTATCTATCTATCTATCTATCTATCTATCTACCTACCTACCTACCTACCTATCTATCTAACATATATATAAAGGATCAATAACCCAATTAATTTAATTTAATTGGTTTATTGATCCTTTATTCTAAGTCAGCACGAAACATTTATTCTTATTTAGCATATGATAGCACTTAGTAATAGCACTTATATACCGCTTCACAGTGCTTTTACAGCCCTCTCTAAGCGGTTTACAGAGTCAGCCTTTTGCACCCCCCCCAACAATCCGGGTCCTCATTTTAACGACCTCGGAAGGACGGAAGGCTGAGTCAACGTCCAGCCTCTTCAGGATCGAACTCCTGGCTGTGGGCAGTGAGTCAGCCTGCAATAGTGCATTTTGATGAGAACATGAGAGAAGAGGAGTAAACATATTCACACAATCCACAAAATTATATCGCAACCCTTCTGCGGGGGTATGGCAGTAGCCTCGTAATGGGATGCCCAATTCCCCTTGTTGTGATTGTGGTGCTGATATGCAAACTATTAAACCACATTGTGCAAGATTTCCCACAACTGCATTCTCTGGTTTGCCTAGAATGAAGCAACAGCACCAGAGCACAAAACACCGAATAGTACATTAACCAAAGTGGCTAAGCTGCATTCACACATCCGATTCCTGCCAGGCCTGATAATAACAACCATGATCAAAACTTACACATAATAAAAAAAAAGTAAGCAAGATCTAAACTAATCAAGGTCCATATCATCACGATCAAAACTAATCAAGATTTTTAAAAAAATAGCCAAGATTGACACCAATCAAGGTTAAGCCCAAAACTAACCACAATCTAAATTAACCGGAATTTCTTGAGTTGATTAAAAACCTTGTCCTCGTCACCAAATCTGTCCTGTGCGGACATGTGTGACAGCTAGATTGTGGCTGTCACCTAATCCCACTTTATTCCACAATCAGAATAGGAGCCCTGTTAATCCAGAAACTGGCTCCAGTGTGTCAAGAGTTCAGTGTAACTTAAAAACTTGCAAAATAACCTGTAGGGGGATTCGACCTTCCATCGAAATATTTCAGCACTGCTTGAGCTGGACAGTGATTATTATCATTTCATTTGCCTTTTAAACAGGGCCTGGAGATCAAGGGACGTTTGCAATTAAGCATCCTGAAACCATTTAAAAATAAAAATAAAAATCCTTAGCCCAAGAGAGAAACCAGCTGCAAAGCTCTACACAGAAGTAAGCCTCACTGAATTCAAGAGGATTTACTCCATAGTGGAAAAATATCTTCAAATAACCCGAGAGTTTTAAAATAATTGTTTAAACTGCATTTCCACCCCAGCCAGAAAAAATTGCATTGTAGGAAATGGCACAAATTTCCTACAATGATTCGTGATATACACATCTAGCTGCAATGACCTCTCCTGGTTTTTCCCTTAAAATTTGCAGAAGTTAATATGTTCTGTTCTATTTTATTCTATTTTATTCTATTTTATTCTATTTTATTCTATTTTATTCTATTCTATTCTATTCTATTCTATTCTATTCTATTCTATTCTATTCTACAATTTAAAATGAAATTGGAATAAAATAACAGTTTAAAATGATAGCTTTGACTAGCCTATAGGCCATGTCAAAGCACAAGGTGCAAACGCCTATCGCCAATAAAACCTTATACAAACAATTTAAAATAAGAGTAGGGTAATATACAATAGTTATAGGATAAGAGATGGTACTAAAATGATTTCGGGACCGCAAACAACCGCTTTACACTGATTTCACAATTGCAATGACGACTTTTTATCCTTTGCAATAGACTTTCTCAAAATCTTTCCCAAAATCCCATTTCTCAAAAGAAGCCGATCTAAAGATCCAGCTCGGATATTTGAGATCCGGTCAAGACAGGTTGAGAATAATGACCGGCTGGATCCCAAATGGGAACAAAGTCTAAATCTTTCTCCTCCCCGCCCGCATCTCTTGTCTCGCTTACCTTCTGTTCTGGTACCAAGTTTTCACTTGGGTGTCGGTAAGGTTGAGGGAGGCGGCCAGCTCCATCCTGTCCTGGACGCTGAGATATTTCTGCCTCTCGAAGCTGCGTTCCAGCTGCGCCAGCTGGTGATCAGTGAAGGCGGTGCGCGCTTTCCGCGGTTTCTTCAGCCTCACCGGTGGGCTTTCTCGGGAGCTGGAGATCTCCCGGTCACCTTCTTCCTTTACTGGGGCCGGGAGAGAAAGGGTTGAAAATGGGTCCCGGGCACTTTTGGGTGGAGAGGACAGGAGAAGAAGGTCGTCCTTGGGGAAAGGGAACAGAAAGGAAGGGGAAAGAAGAGAGGGAAAGGAACAGGAAAGGAAAGGAAAGAGAAAGAAAGGAAAAGGGGTGAAAGGGAAGGAAAAAAGAAAGAAGAGAGAGGGAGTAAGGAAAGGGAGAGGTAAGAGAGAGAAAAGAATGAAAGAAGACAGGAGGGAAAGGAAAGGGGGATGAAAGGAAAGGGAAAAATAGAAAGGGAAAGAAAAAAAGGGAAGGAACGGGAAAGAAAGAGAAAGAAAAGGGGTGAGAGAGAAAGAAAAGAGAGAGAGAGAGAGAGAGAGGAAAGAGAGAGGAAAGAGAGAGAAAGGAACAAAAGAAGACAGGAGGGAAAGGAAAGGAAAAAATAGAAAGGCAAAGAAAAAGAAAAGAGTGCGCTAAAAGAAAGGGAAGGGAAAGGAAGCTGGTAAATAGATAAAGGGGAAGAAAAAGAGAAGGGCGAAGAAAGAGGAAGGGAAAGGAAATGACAGGATAAAGGAAAGGAAAATGGAAAGAAGATAGAAGAATTAAGGGTAATGAAGGGTAGGAGAAAAAGAAGGTGTGGGAAAAAGACGAGAAAGCTAACATGTTTAAAAGAAAGAAGGGGAAAATGGAAGGAAGGAAAGGAAGGAAGGAAGGAAGGAAGGAAGGAAGGAAGGAAGGAAGGAAGGAAGGAAAATATTTTTCACAGGAACAGGATTAGGGCTGTCCATCAGCCCTGTGAATCTACCATGCGTAATTACCCATGTCCAAATAAAATCCCCACTGCTATTTACTCGGGAGTAACTTCCCTTCACGGAACTCTCTCCTAAAAAATTTGTGCACATAAAACCATTTGCTTCTCCCCCCCCAAAAAAACCCTCAAAACTTAGGTTTATCCAGAAGTATGCCCACAGGAAGATGGGCATTGTAGTCCAAGAGAATTAAAACACCCGCTGGTGAGAAAAAGCTAAGCTATGCCCGTTTCAAATATATAATCAAAAGGAACTGTAAAGTGAACCCCCGCTCCCCAAAAAAACCCCCAGGCACACACAAGCCACAGCACTGCCTCGTGCCACGTTTTACACACAGTGGCAACAGCCCAAACATATTCCTTTCCTTTCATTTGCCACCTTTGTCATTAAATAATAATCAAACGATCAATTATTAAACAATTAATAGATGTAATCAGCCCAGCCAGACCACGAATCCTTCCCTCAATAGCTTTCTGCATGACGTCCTCTGGGGTTTATTCTACATTCTTAATGTAAAATTGGCATAAATAATAGACCTGATTTTGGAAAACCAGCAAGGTGTTAGAGAAATGTGATTATTTTAAAGAAGAGAGGGGCTTAAAGGAGAAAAAAAAGTTGATTTTCCCCATGGGTGAATTGAAAATCCACATATACATTTTACCTTTTTTTTAAAAAAAAAGTTTATTTCGGGAGAGGAAAATTATGTTTAAAAAAGTCCTCCGTTATCCTTTGTTTGTTTAAACCTCTATGCGCCAGCAGCTGAAATCACCCTTCTGTCTCTAATAAATTTCAGTTGAATTCAGTGGGATTTATTGAGGCCTAAACGTAAGAGTCGAACTTTCTTCACATTTCCAACTTTTGCTGGAAGTTGTAAAGGCGCCGTTTATCAGGTTGGCTGTAACTGCAATAGCGGAGATAAAGAATCAAGACCAGGAATTGCATGAAGTGTTGGTATCTCTTTATAATGCCTTGGTAAGACCACACTCGGAATATTGCATCCAAATATCAATCAATCAATCAATTAACCAGACACAGCAGTTTTCTAGTCCAAGCTCCTGCCCAAGCAGGAAACCTATACCATTTGAGACAAGTGACTACCCAGTCTCTTCTTAAAGACCTCCAGTGTTCTCTCACCCACAACTTCTGGTGGCAAGTAGTTCCACTGCTTAATTGTTCTCGCTGTCAGGAAATTTCTTCTTAGTTCTAGGTTGCTTCTCTCCTCGCTTAGTTTCCATCCGTTGCTTCTTGTCCTGCCCTCAGGTGCTTTGGAGAATAAGTTGACCCCTTCTTCTTTGGGGCAGCCCCTCAAATATTGGAATATTTGAGCCAAATTCGTGCCAAATTTGGGCACCACAGTACAAAAAAAGTTGTTGAGACTCTAGAAAGAGTGCAGAGAAGAGCAACAAAGATGATTAGGGGACTGGAGGCTAAAACATATGAAGAACGGTTGCAGGAACTGGGTATGTCTAGTTTTATAAAAAGAAGGACATGGGGAGACATGATAGCAATGTTCCAATATCTCAGTGGTTGCCACAGAGAAGAGGGAGTCAACATCTACACAGTTCCATCTCTGCACTCTGCTTTATTCTGAATACAGGTTTCTTCTTCTTCTTCTTCTTCTTCTTCTTCTTCTTCTTCTTCTTCTTCTTCTTCTTCTTCTTCTTCTTCTCCTCCTCCTCCTCCTCCTCCTCCTCCTCCTCCTTGCTCCTCCTCCTTCCCCTTTCCTCTCCTTTTCCTTCACTCATTTGCTCCTTCATCCTTCATCCTTACCATCCTCTCCTCTCCTTCTTCCCTCCTTTCCACCCCTTCTGTCTTTCCCACCTTTCTGTCCTTCCCATTCTCCTTCTCTCTTCATTTCTTACAAGTTGCTTTGCTTTTCAAAGGGTTCCTCCCTTGGGATCATGAACTCATTTCTGGAGGAGACCAAAGTGACACATTGAGATGTGGGCACCCTTGGAGACAACTTGCTATGAAAATAAAAATCCTTGGCTTCACCCCATTTTTTTTTTTAAATTGTCCTGAAAATCTCCAGACTTCATCAGGTGCAGCAGAAACTGTACTGCTTGTTAAAGAGATCAATCAAAATCATCACCACTTCCAACAGTAAACATTTCTAACGTATCATCCTTATTTTCTATCAAGCTAGCCTGAATTCTGAAAACGAGCAAGATGATTAATGTCATTATTTTTACAGTATTATTGAGTATTATTAAGTATTCTTGCAACAAAAAGAAAGTGGGTGCGACAGTCACATTATCACTCTAAGGATTCTGCAAACCAAAGTTAGCTCGTGTTAGTCTCGGAATATCATTGGCGAGATTGTTTCTTTAAATCCGCGCAATGTTGTCCCAAGGGAAGGATCAAAACGGACCATTTTCCAAGCAAAGGCTCTTCATTTTTCCTACTGGAATTAAAAAAAAAAAAAAAAGCATAACCAAAACGCGAATGACCATTTTAGAAAAAGTCAGCCACAAGCAGCAAGGTGAAAGAATTTTCTAGGAAAAAAAATAGAAAAGTTTTCCTCCGTGCAAGCCGGAAGCAGGAAAAATAATTTTCCAGCCTGGAGCATGTATTTTCTATATCCTTCAAACAGGAAACAACTTTTCCTCGTTGTGTTTTTATTGAAAGGAAACAGATTTTCTAGACATTGAGGAAACGAGATTCTGTCTTCTCGGATTCTCCTTCTCAGTTTTGGAGTTCACCATTTTCTCCCTGCTGCAATTTAAGAGATGGAAATTGGTTTCTTTTAATCCGGTTTGGATTGTGGACACCAACCAGCTGGATGATTGGCAAATCCCACTTGCCACGAGGATAATTAACTCAAGTCCATCTCTTGTGTGTTTGTGTGTGTACGGTTTTTTCCTCCTCCGTTGTCTCTCTCTGTCTTAAGAGAGAATGGGTTTGTTTGTGCCAATGTAGATTCTTGAATGCAGCTGTGTTCGCTTTTCCTCAGTTTGGGGGGGGTGTCGAGGAGGGTTGGGGGCTGGGGGGGGTGACAAGAGGCTTTATGCTCAAACATCCTTGTGGCAGGTTTTAGATTCGACAAGCAAGTTGGTTTCTCTACGTAGGAAGACAATAATCCGCTTAATTGAGCCACAAGGGAGGTGAAAGAATTCTTCAAGCAGAAATGGAGTCCCAAAGATCTCTTAAACATGAGGTGTGAAAGGGAAACAAGCATCTATCTATATCTATCTATCTATCTATCTATCTATCTATCTATCTATCTATCTGTCTGTCTGTCTGTCTTTCTATCTATCTATCCTCTCTCCAATCTATCTATATCATCTATCATCTATCCATCTATCTATCCATCCATCTATCCCTCTATCTATCATCTATCTATCTATTAGATCTATCTATCTATCTATCTATCTCTATCTATCTATCTATCTATCTATCTATCTATCTATCTAATCTCTCTCTCCTATCTAACTATATCATCTATCATCTATCCATCTATTATCATCCATCTATCCATCCATCTATCTATCATCTATCTATCTATCTATCTATCTATCTCTATCATCTCAAATCTAGAGTGGTTGACGGGTAGAATTATAAGCTTGAAATCCTTGGCAGAGATTTAGAAAAAGAGAATCAGAAATTTACTGATTTACAGATAAAAGACAACCATAAGAAGGAATAACAATGAGAAAGAGAGAGCGAGAGAGCAAGAGAGAGAGGGAGGGAGGGAGGGAATATAACTTGGAAGCTAGATGTGAAAGGCTAAGCTAGAAAAGTTGGAATCTGTAATGAGACCATGCAGATTCAAGAGTAGGGAAGAGGGATTCCTGCATCGGGATAGGCAGTAGGGGAGTAAGGAAACTGTCCAAGTCAAAAGAGGCGGAAGGAAGGAAGGAGAGAAAATATAAAAAATAGAATTGGTAAATTAAGAAGGAAAGGAAGGGAGGATGGAAGGAAGGAAGGAAAGAAAACAGAAAAGGAGGAGAAAGAGAAGGGGAGAAAACGGGGAAAAAAGAGAACCAGCACATTAGGAAGGAAAGAAGGAAGAAGAGATGGAAGGGGAAAAAACAAAGGAGGGAGAAAATAGGAGAAAAGGAGATGATAAAATAGGAAGGAAGGGATGAAGGAAGGAAGGAGGAGGAGGAGAAAAAGAATGAGAAGGAGAGAAAAGAGGAAAAAAGATTTGGGAAGGAAAGGAGGAAGGAAATAGGAGAAATTAAATGGAAAGAAACGCCACTCAAAAAGAAGGAAAGAGATTGAGATTAAAACATAGGAAAAGTTGTTTTTAAAAGAGAGAGACGGGAGGAGAGGAGAAGGAAGAAAGGCAGAGTAGAGCAGAGCAGAGCAAAAAAGACCCTGCCCAAGTAGCACAGAAAACGGCTGTTGGAAAAGACCCCCCAAGAGTAAGAAAGGGAGGGGGAAATCTGTTCACACCCTCCCACCCTCTCAGCCCTTCCAGTAGTTTAATTCTTTAGCAGCCGAGAAATCCAACATTCCAATCTGGCGTTTAGGCAGCCGGGAAAGATCTGCTCGCTTGGGCCGGAATGACTTCTTTTATTGCGCCCGGAGAAACAGGGACCCCTCCTCCGTCTTCCCCTCCCCTCCCCTCCCCTTCCCTGTTTTACCTAAATCTCTAAGAGCGGGCAATGCAGAAGGGCTGCCCAAGAGAGAACCAACGCAACCCATCCATAGTGGGATTGGGATAACGGAGTTGGTGGTTTTGTGCAGGTCGCATCCCCTGGCAGCTGTTTTAGAAACGGATCGAGCGTCAACATCTGGAAGCTGCGCCCTAAAAGCTAAGAATGGCATTCAAGGAGAATGTTTACTCGGGGTTGACCTGAGGGGGGGTCCTTGGTGCTCCCTGAGTTTGGGGTGTTTCTCCCACCCCCTGCAGACGTTTTCATGACTGCAATTTAGAGTGACGGCGTTGTCTAGTTTGGGTAATGAAAACCACGAAGCCCAGAGAGCACCAAGGACCCCCTTCGAGCCAAAAATGGTCTGGGGTTGCACGATCTTTCAGCTCCGCCTTGGGGAGAAATCTTCAGGAAACGAGGCCCATGTTAAGAAAGAGAGAGAGAGAGAGAGAGAGAGAGAGAGAGAGAGAGAGAGAGAAAGAAGAAAGAGAGAGAAAGAAAGAGAAAGAAAAAGAAAGAGAAAGAAAGAAAGAAGAAAGAGAAAGAGAGAGAAAGAAAGAAAAGAAAGAAAGAAGAAAGAAAGAGAAAGAAAGAAGAAAGAGAGAAAGAAAGAAAGAGAAAGAAAGAAAGAAGAAAGAAAGAAAGAAAGAAAGAAAGAAAGAAAGAAAGAAAGAAAGAAAGAAAGAAAGAAAGAAGGCACTGGGGATTCGTTTCCGAGGTCTCCCCTCCCCTTTTTTCCAAATTGGTGGTGGTGGGAGCTCTGGCTTGAAGAGAAAGCCAATTCCCCCTTTCAGAAAACAGAGGGAGGAGCCCGATCCTTGTTTAGGATTTTATATATATCTATCTTGGGGAGGAGGGGGGAAAAATCTGCCCTCCTTTAGGGAAAACTTTTGAGATTTTTGAAACTTCCAAAACGTTTGACTCTTTGGGGGAAGAGAAGAAGAAGAAGATTTTATTCGATCTTCAGACCTTTTCTTTGCTTGGATTTTTGAAACGGGCAGCCAGGAGGAAGCGGGAGGGAGAGAAAGTTAAAGGTGGGGGGGCACCCCAAGTTTCGATCTCCCTCGGTTTGGTTTGGAAAGGTCGGCGATCCCCTTCCGTCCTTCTTCCTTTTCAACCTTTCTCAAGTCTTTTTTTCCCCAGCCTTTCAAGGACCGGCGAACATTTTGCAGAAAGAACTAAAGCAGTTAGCAGTTTGGAGAAGTTTCGGCTTTTTAAAGGGTTGCGCGCCTTGTTTTTTTTTTTGAGAAAAAAAAAACAAAAAACAAAAACCCGAAGCTTAGATTTCACGAGTTAAAGAGGTCGTGAGAAGGGAAGTACCGAGAGAGCCACGAAAAAACGAATTGCAGTCCTTAACTTCTTAAAGGGAGGGAGACATGCAAAAAGAAATAAGATTAAAGGGGAGGGGGGATGGGAAAAAAGAGAAAAGAAGTCAGATTACAATCTTGGGAAGCCTTTCGGTGAAAACCCCTGTGAAAAAAGAAGCAAAAATTCCAAGCAAAAAAAATACCATTATACCGCCATTCGCTGTCGTGCGTAAAAGCCGCGCCTGCTTTGAAGCTTGCCACAAAAAGTTGTGCAGTTAAGGAAAATCGCTTCCCTGCCAAAGATCTTGCCACGAATTTGCTCCTCTAGGCTGAAGCTCAAGGAGAGTTTTTATAGTCTGGTGATAATTATTCCCCACCCTGTCTGGATTTCAATGATTTTCTCATGCAAAGCGATTTTTCCCCCTCTTAAAAAATGAATGAGAATAGACTCTGTCTAGGAATTACTTCCCAGGAAGCAATATTCACACTTGAATATTTGAAATCTGGTTTGAAATCTGTGGGAATGCTTAAGAGGTAAATCAGCAGGGATTTCCTTCCTTCCTCATTTTCTTTCCTTACTCCCTTATGTCCTTCCTTCTTTCCTTCCTCTTTTCCTCTCTTTTTCTTTCTTTATTTCCTTCCTTCCTTCCTCCCTTTTTCTCTCCTTACTCCCCTATGTCCTTCCTTCTTTTCTTTTTCTTTCCTTTCCTTCCTTCCTCTTTTTCTTTCCTTACTCCCCTATATCCTTCCTTCTTTCCTCTTTTTCTTTCTTTCCTTCTTTCCTTCCTTCCTCTTTTTCTTTCCTCCCTCCCTCATGTCCTTCCTTTTAGCCTTCCTCTTTTCTTCTCTTTTTCCTTCCTTCCTCTTTTCCTCTCTTTTTCCTTCCTTCCTTCCTTCCTTCCCCCTTTCTAGACATTGACAGAGAAGTTTCCTTCTAAAAGAAATAAATATTATATCCAAGGCATAAACAGTCTTAAGATTGTTTTGAAAACTTTTTTGTGGGTGGGGAAGAAAGAAAAAAAAAACCCCTCCACGTTTGGAAATCACCAAAATCCGCCTTTTCTTCTCAAGTCTCCAGAAAATACAACTACAGCTATTTTTCTCCTCTAATGTGCCTTTATTTCCAGCTTCTACTTTCACAAATATCCAGCCCCGTTTGCATTGTGCTAGGAGGGCTTAAGTTCTTGCAGGAGAGAGAAAGAAGTGAATACATTAGATGCGGAATTAAGTAGAAATGAGAACGGGGAGTAATTGGACCTCTTCGGCCCAGGGTCAAAAACTCTTCCAAGACAAAGAAGGAAACAGGAATTTCGACTTTCTCTCTCCTTCTAGTAAACCCTGAGTAGCCTCGTTGGTTGAGTGGGCCACATAGGCTCTTCCCTTTTGCTCTGATAAAATAAAATCGAAGAGGCAAGGCAATATTGATTTGGTTGTAAGAATTGGGGGAAAAAATATTTCTGTAAGAAGCATTCTAGAGAGAAACTACACACTGACTAACTTACTAAAGGGCAAACAATAACTGTTCCAATTCTTTACATTGGAACTTCAACGACAATCTTTCATTCTGGGGGTGGGGGTGGGGGAATCCCCGTTTCATTTTTTTTTTGTATTTCCCAGGCAAAACAATCCGATAAGTCTTTCTTTTCAAAGACCAACTGAAATGGGCCAGCTTTAAAGAGCGAAGTATGTAGGACAGAGTGAAAAGGGAAGGGAGCTGAATTCAACCCAGCATTCCGTTTGGGGGGGGAAAAAAGGGGGGGGGATTTTCTTCTGGAACCTCCCTAGATAGTGGCAGTCTATCTATTCAATTTGAAAAAAAAAACAAAAAAACAAAAAAACAAAACGAAACTTGGGGACACCTAAGCAGAAGTTAGATTCTCTTTCCTTGCTTTTGGCTCTTTTGCAAAGATCCGAATTTTTTCTTAGGAACAATTCACTCCGAACAATGAAGATTAAGGATCATTTTGTTGTAGCATTGACTGGAGAATACTCAGCAGAAGCTGGTGATGAAGGGTCAATGACACCGTTATCCCCGATGCTGAGGAAATATCCTAAATACTGCGGGTAATATAAACCTGATCCCCGACCAAAGTCAAAGGTTGCTAACTGAACCGTCCAAATTCTCTCCGCAGCTTGGGTCACTCCGTTCTGGTCGCTTCTAACAGTCCAAGAATTAGAAGGAGAGGAAAAAAAAAAACCGTTGCCATCTCTTTCCTTGTTGTTGGTTTAAGAGTATAACAAAGTTGGAAGTTTTCTAGTCCAACCCCTTGCTCAGGCACCATTCCAGACAAATCTCTTCTTGAAAACCTCCAGCGATGGAGCTCTCACAACTTCTGGTGGCAAGGCGGTTCCACTGGTGAATTCTTCTCCCTGTCAGGAAATTTCTCCACATTTCTTGGGTCTCTCTTTAATAAATGTCAACCCGTTGCTTCTTGTCCTGCCTTCAGGTCCTTTGAAGAATAGGTTGTGGCAGTCCCTGAGATATTGGAAGACTGCGATCATGTCTCCCCTAGTCCTTCTTTTCGTTAAACAAGATATACCCAAGTCCAGCAACCGTTCTTCTTCGTATGTTTTAGCCTCCGGTTCTCTAATGTCACTCTTTTCTGCACTCTTTCTAGACTCTCAACATCTTTTTAATATATATATCTATATATCTGGGTTTTTCTTTTAGCCAGGTTTTTCCTACTTAACCAAGGTTTTTTCCATGGTTTTTCCATCTATATATCTATATCTACCTACTTACCTACCTACCTACCTATCATCCATATCTATCTATCTATCTATCTATCTATCTATCTATCTATCTATCTATCTATCTATCTATCTATCTAATCTATCTATCTATCTATCTATCTATCTATCTATCTATCTATCTATCTATCTATCTATCTATCAGCCTCCGGTTCTCTAATATCACTTTTTTCTGCGCTCTTTCTAGAGTCTCAACATCTTTTTAATATATATATCTATATATCTATATCTACCTACCTACCTACCTACCATCCATATCTATCCATCTATCTATCTATCTATCCATCTATCTACCTACCTACCTACCTACCTACCTACCTACTTACCTACCATCACTATCTATCTATCTATCCATCTATCTACCTACCTACCTACCTACCTACCTACTTACCTACCATCACTATCTATCTATCTATCTATCTATCTATCTATCTATCTATCTATCTATCTATCTATCACCTACGGCGTTATCAAGCGGTAGTAACACTTCACGCGATCTTGTTATTAGTATTCGCATTATTAGCCTAAGTCAGGAAATTAAGACGAAAAGGGTTGGAAGATCAGAAGGGGAAAAAGTCGGCCAAGGGAAGAGATGGTTAGAAGCTCAGAGTTTAGTTTAGTTTCTTTCCCTGCCCCGTTTCAGTATTTGGGTGGCTTTACAGAATTGCTAAAGAGAAACTAAACTTGGTGACTTTTCTAACAACAACAAAAAAATAAAAATAAAAATAAAAATTGACGGCCCCGTTAGGAAATTTAAGGCTGGTTTTCCCCCCCGCTCCCCTTTTGCAAACGAGGCGTTGTACTTTACCCTTTTTTCCTTCTTACCTTTGTATTCCGAATCCAAGGAAGAGTTGCTGCTAGTTTTTTCGATTTTCTCGCGAAAGTCCTCGCTGCTGGGCTTGGCTGGGATAGACACGGGCGCTTCCTGCGCGCCCTGCCCGTGGCTGCTGGAATAAGGGGCGCAGGCCGCCAAGGGTTTGCAATCGGCTAAAATGTCCCTGATGAGGAAAGAGGAGGTCACCGTTCTGGATTGAGCCGAGGCGGCTGAAATGGGGGGCCCCGGCAGGTGAGACTCCAGCCTCACCACCCCTCCTCCTCCTCCGCCGCCGCTGCAACCGCCGGGTAACTGAGCTGCCGCTTCCAAGCAATCCCTCCGGGGCGACGGAGGAGACAAGCAGCCGCTGCTGAGTTCCGAGCGAGGGCTAAGTTCCAGAGGGGATCTGGTTTCTCCCAGGAGCGGATCCCCTTTGGGCACAGCTGGGCTCCCGGATCGATGGGAGAGGAGGGAGTCGATCCCAAATCCGTTGGCGTTTTCCATGCTGCTTTTCAGGATGGCATTAACCCGGCCGAGGTTGTTGTTATGGAGAGAGGGACGGAGTGGGGGAAAAGCCGAAGGAGGCACGCTTGCACCGCGTTAAACACACAATTCCTGGCCCGCATTTAACATCCAAGGTCCCGACTTTTTGAGGTGGTGGGTGGGGGGCGCGGAGGGAGAGGGGGCCAGATCAGCGTCCAAATTGGCTGCAGCGGGAAGAGAGGGAAAAAAAAGGGAAGGAAAAATGTCAACAGGCAAGGGGAAAAAGGAAGGATCTGAGTCGAGTTGGTACTAAACGTTACAAAAAGAATGAGCGTCAATCAGGCAGTTTTACAAAAAGAATCAACCCATTGGATCCCACGGGGGTTCTTTGCAATTAAGCATGTCTTAAATTCCAACCGTAACTTCTACAGCTGTTTGACTTACTCCAGAGAAAACCCACCGGGGTTCCAAGGATGAGGAAACCACTTAAACCACTCCAGCTGTTGAGGCGGCCGCCTGGTCATTTCTGCTTCCTGGGAGGTTAGATCGCATTGAGTTCAATGGATCGGACTCTTCCCCATCAACAAGGTTCCCCCCGGCTGTGAAATGTCCCACCTCCATCCCTGGTCCTTAAATACCCCTCGGCCGCCCAGATCTTAAATCAAAGACGAAGTCAGCATCCCATCCAATCTATCCAAAACCCAACATAGCGATGAAAGCAAACTTTTACAACAGCCCTACAACGAAAGAAAGCCCCAACCTCAAGAAATGAAAAGATGGAGAAAGAGATCCGATGGGATGGTGGGGGAGTGGGGGAAGAGAAAAGGTAGCAAGGAAGTTGAGTTCGTTTCAGCACTATGGATAGCATCCCCATCCAAAACGAACCTAGCAACCCGGGACATCAAAGCTTAAAAATCCCCTTAATACAGTGAGAATTATCAGCACCTTTGAAAACGCTCAAAGTAGCGGACGAGGGGGATCTCCGCTTCGTCTCCTCCCATGATCCTGCGGGATCCTTCGGGAGCTACCGCTCGGGAGGTGTGTGTGTGTGTGTGGGAGAGAGAGAGAGATTTCGGGGCGAAACGGCCTTGGCGCGCCGTTTCAGCACCAAGGACAGCTCCGGATGCGGCTCCCTCGTTGTCCCGCTTTCTCTACCAAGCCTCGCGTGGGAAACCTTCCAAACTCGCTGCCACTTTCCTTTGCAATTTCTTTTTTCTTCTCCACTTTCTCTATCTTTCCCCTGTGTGTGTGTGTGTGTGTGTGTCTTTTTTAAAAATTTATTTATTTTAACTGAGATCCCGAGCCCACGTGCCCCGCAGGCCCCCTCCGGATTGGCCGGCTGTCTTTTAGGGTGACGTCACGCGTGCCACCCGGACTGAGAAAACTTGATCGCTCCTCGGTTTGATTAAAACAGACATTGAATTAATTACAACGCGGATCCGACTGTTAACGGGAGATTGCTGCTCTGTTTGCTATCATTACGTCGTTGATGAAGTTTTAAATGGGGTTATTAGCAATATGGGGTGGGAGGCGAGGGGAAGGGAGGAGGAGGAGGAAGGAGGAGGAGAAGGAGGAGAAGAAGAAGAAGAAGAAGAAGAAGAAGAAGAAGAAGAAGAAGAAGAAGAAGAAGAAGAAGAAGAAGAAGAAGAAGAAGAAGAAGAAGAAGAGGAGGAGGAGGAGGAAGAAGAAGAATGTTTAGTTCTCGAAAAGTGAGATTATTTTCTCTCTTCTTAGCCCTGGCAAGGAAAGCTAGATTGTTAAAAAGCCTTACAGCACCCTGGTAATAAAGATCTTTACTTTAATGTTTTGTTGTTGTTTTTTTTAAGGAAAATATGAAGGGGAGAAAAGTGCTGGGAAGACCAGCGGACATTAAAAACGTGAGAAAGTAAACTCTGAAATTCTTCTAGCAAAGAGTCTTTCATTTCTCCCCTCCGTATACAAAAACCTTCTCTTCCACCACCCATCCCTCCTTGTCTTTTCTTTATTTTATTTAACCCCCAAAAAAACATCACGATTTTCCCCGAAATTTTAAAGCTCTTCCCCTTCTTTTAGGAAAAGCCTCTTTGTTAACTTGCAAGTAAGTTCAACAGAATTTAATGTGCAATTCAGGTTGTTTTTACACAACAATTAAACGACACATCAAATCCTAGCCCAGAATAAAAATTCTTCCACGGCATTTACTAGGCATCAGCCCCTCCTCTCGCTTGGCAATATTTCAATAGGAATCTTTAAAAGCAAATAAACCGGGCATTTGACCCCTAATGTTGAACGTCTGAAGGCAACCCAGATCAACAAGCCAGAAATTCGATTCCTCAACCCAAATTTGGGGCACAGTGATCTGTCGGTTACAGCGCATTGAGACCATTGTGCCTTTTCCATCTGGAGGGGCCCAAACCGGTGGGGGGGGGGGAAATGTAAAGCCGGCGGCTCCAGTCTATGAGACCCCCAGAAAAAAAGGATGGTTTTTGTAAGGCTAATTTTGGCTCTGGAGTTTTCAAAGACCTGAAGCCAGTAGGGAGATGGAAAGGAGGTTTTACTCAGGAGTAAGTGGAAGAGAAGAAAAGGAAAGAAGGGAAAAGTCTGGTTTATGTTACATTTCAGAAGGGACAAGGGTGGGAAGATTAGATAGATAGATAGATAGATAGATAGATAGATAGATAGATAGATAGATAGATAGATGATAGATAGTTAGAAGATAGATAGAAGATAGATAGTAGGTAGATAGAGAGATACAGAGATAGATAGAAGATAGATAGACAGTTAGAAGATAGAAGATAGATAGAAGATAGATAGATAGTAGATAGATAGAGAGATAGAGAGATAGAAGATAGATAGTTAGAAGATAGATAGATAGATATGGATAGATAGATAGAAAGATAGATAGAGATAGCTAGCTAGCTAGCTAGAGATAGAGATAGGTAGAGATAGATGGAAATATAGACAGGCAGATAGACAGATAGATAAATAGACACAGACAGACACAGGCAGACAGACAGACAGAGAGAATTTCAAGTCACCAGATTAAAAAACGGGGACAATGAATACCTTCCAGGTCTGGAGGTATTCAAACTTTGACAATGAAATTATTACTCAGAGTAGAGAGAAGTTAGGGGAAGAAAGAGCCCTGGAGTTGGGCAGCCACAAGAAAACAGAAATAATAATAAGGTGGGTGAAAAATGTCCAATCCAGTCTAAACATCTGGCTGGGGGGTGGGGGTGATGTCCAACTATAATAATAATAATAATAATAATAATAATAATAATAATAATAATAATAATTTGAAAATGCTGGAGGGAGAAAGGAGATTCCAGGTGGATTTCCTGCAGCCTTTGGGCACAAATCGTCCCCTTTTTTTAAAAAGAAAAAAAAAAAAGAAAAGAAAATCAGAAAACCAGCAGATCACCCTTCTTTTCATCCAATCCTGCCTATGCACAATGACACACACTGCAAAATACCCACCGGGTAGCAAAAGAGACCCTCCAAAGGGTCTCCTAAACCCAAAGCAAAGGCCCCCTGCCTGCCCCCAAGGATTTCAATTCAATTCACAAGTTTGCAAGGATAATACGGGGGGGGGGTGTCGGTTGTCATTGTTATTATAAAAACCGCACCGAGAAATTTGAATTAAGTGGCAGTGACCAGAGAAGACACCTACTAAAAATTAATAAGACTTAGGGGAGGGGGTCTTTCAGCCGCTTCATTTTTTAGGGATAGGGTATTCTATTCCCCTCCCCAGCTGCGTCTGTCGCTCCACAGTTTTGTTAGAAATTGTCTTCAAGAGGTCTCTCCCCCCCCAAGAGACCTTCCCCCCTCCCCCCCATGGGAATTTTTTGTCACTGAAGCGGTAGAAGTCTGCCTTGCTTGAAGCCCCTCACTCTTTTGGGGAAGGTGGAGGTAGGGCTGGGAAGGAAGGAAGGGAGAGAGGAAAGGAGGAAGGAAGTGTTAGGAGAAAAATACCGAAGATTGAAAGAAAGATAAGGAGGGTGACGGTGAATGAGAGAAAGGAATGAAGGAGAAAGGGAAGGAAGGAAGAGAGGGAGGGAGGGTGGGTTAAGAGAGATAAAATAGGAAGATTGAAAAAGAGTAAGAGAAAGATTAGGAGGGAATGAGAAAAAGAATGATGGGAAGGAGGGACGGAGGAAAGGAAGGAAGGAAGGAAGGAAGGAAGGAAGGAAGGAAGGAGAGAGATGAAATAAATAAGTTCTATATTAACCTGCTTTGGATGACTGTGATCATTACTGTCTTCTTGGAATTGTTTTCCTTCCTCCCTCCCTCCCTCCCTCCCTCCCTCCCTCCCTCCCTCCATTCTTTTTTTCTTTCTTTTCCCTCTCCCTTTCTCATTTCCTTTCTTGTACTTTCTTCCAATCCCTTTTTCCTTCTCTTTCATTCTGCCCTTCCTACCTTTTCCTCCCCCTCTCTTTCCCTTCTCTCTTGCCTTCCCCACATCTTCGTCTCTTTCCCTTTGCGAACAATCCCTCTTCTTCTTCTTCTTCTTCTTCTTCTTCTTCTTCTTCTTCTTCTTCTTCTTCTTCTTCTTCTTCTTCTCTCTCTCTCTCTCTCTCTCTCTCTTTCTCTCCCTTCCTCACCCCCCCCACTCTCTGCCCCCCCTTTCCTTTTGACTCAGCAGCTTGTAAGCGGGGCCGGGAAGGTGCTTTCCCTGCGGGGAGTTTGCACAGTTCCCATCTGAAGTCAAGGCCGGTTGCAAGCTGTCAGAGAACAACTGGGGAGTGGGGGTGGGAGGAGAGTTGTGGTGAGAGTTGGGGGGAGGAAGAGGGAGAGGGGGGACCAAAGCCAGATCCCAACTAAAGTTTCTAATCTGACCTGATTCTCCTCTTTACGCTTTTCGCTCAACAACAACAACAAAAAAGTCTAAAAAGGAAAGTGCATAAACAGAAAAGGGGACGCGGTGGCTCAGTGGCTCAGACGCTGAGCTTGTCGATTGAAAAGTCGGCAGTTCGGCAGTTCGAATCCCTTAGTGCCGCGTAACGGGGTGAGCTCCTGTCCCTTGTCCCAGCTTCTGCCAACCTAGCAGTTCGAAAGCAGGTAAAAAATGCAAGTAGAAAAACTTCACCACGGCGGGGTGGGGGACTTTTTGCCCTCCCCAGGCTCCAAAGACTTTCCTCGAGCCTCCAGGGGGGCGAAAACAGCCTCCCCAGGCTCCGGAGGCCCTCTGCAGTCTAGAAACGGTCCTTCCCAAACTTCCAGTAGGCCCATTTTACGTCCTCCCTGAGCCTCCGCACGCACCCTGCACTTACCTGCATCCAAAATGGGCCGCGTGGGGATTCCTGAGAGGGGCGGGGTGGGCGGGGCCAGCCAGGAGTAGGATTTGGGGGTTCTCCGAACTGCACAGAATCTTAGCTAGAGGTTCTCCCGAACCCCCAGCAGCTCACCCCTGACTGCAACTGTCATAAACATGAGACAATGGCCAAGCGTCTGAATTTTTGATTGCGTGACCAAGGGGATGGGGCAGTCGTTTGTCTGGAATGGTCTAGAAGCTTCTACACGAGCAGGCGGTTGGGTTAGAAGACCTCCAAGATCCCCTTCCAACTGTGTCCTTCAAACACCGAAATCAAAATCTTATTGCAATGACCTGTAATTACAGAAATCCCTATAATTTAGAAGAGTTTAGGAATCCCCAGATGGAAAGAACCGTCACCAGCAGATTTCATATTGTGTTGTGCTGTGCCACATTATCATAATATAACAGTCAATCTCGCAATTGACAACCTCACAATTAGCCTGTTGGAATTCTCCGACCCGGCAATGCAGAGATAGCCTGGAGGTTAGAAAATATTTAAACTTGATTTCCTCCCACCCCCCACGCCCCCTCCAACGTCACCCTAAATGCTAATGAACAGTTCTCCGTACTGCTCAACAGTCTTTCTTTTCCTGGAGAAATGGTGATAGGATCTTAAGTTCAGCTTTAATTGTGTTTTGCTGGTCTGAGTTTATTTATTTATTTATTTATTTATTTATTTATTTATTTATTTATTATATTTCTATACCGCCTTTCTCCCGTAGGACTCAAGGCGGTGTACAGTCAAGAAAAATATAGACACACAAACATCATAAAATTGCTAATTAAAATTATTACTTAGTTTGGTCAATTAAATAAAACCCAGAATTAGATAACATTTAAATGTTTATACATTTATACGCCATGAGCCGTGGTGGCGCAGTGGTTAGAGGGCGGTACTGCAGGCTATTTCTGCTGCCTGCCGGCTGCCTGCAATTTGGCAGTTCAAATCTCACCAGGTTCAAGGTTGGCTCAGCCTTCCGTCCTTCCGAGGTGGGTGAAACGAGGAGCCAAATAGTTGGGGGCAAGAGGCTGACTCTGTAAAACGCTTAGAGAGAGCTGGAAAGCACTGTGAAGTGGTAGATAAGTCTAACTGCTATTGCTAGTCCTTCCTTCCTTCCTTCCTTCCTTCCTTCCTTCCTTCCTTCCTTCCTTCCTTCCTTCCTTCCTTCCTTCCATGGTGTGCAGTGGTTAGAATGCAGTATTGCAGGCTAACTCTGCCGAGTTCGAATCTCATCAGGCTCAAGGTTGACTCAGCCTTCTATCCTTCCGAGGTCGGTAAAATGAGGACCCAGATGGTTGGGGGCAATAGGTTGAGTCTGTAAACTGCTTAGAGAGGGCTGTAAAACACTGTGAAGTGGTATATAAGTCTAAGGGCTATTGCTGTTGCTTGCTTCTTCCTTCCTTCCTTCCTTCCCTCCTTCCCTTCTTTCTCTCCTTCCCTTTTCTCTCTCCTTCCTTCCTTCCAACTTTCTTCCCTCCCTTCCTCCCTTCCTCCCTCCCTTCTTCCAATTTCTTTCCTTCCCTTTCCTTCCTTTCTCTTCTTCTAAGTTCCTTCCTTCCTTTCTCTTCTTCCAACTTTCTTCCTCCTTCCCTCCCTTCTTCTTCTCCAAAAAAACAACAACAACTCAAAGGTTACACAATGAATTGAATAACTGAATAAGACCTTCCAATTCCATATTCTGACATTCTGATCACCATATTTCAACAGATTTAAGTTCAAAAGCATAGGAAAGTGTTTTACCCCAATAGGACTGTCAAGTAGTCTTCAGGTTTTCAAGCAACTTCTTGGACCATTTGAAAAGGCAGAACTTTTACCTGGGATGTACCCTACAAGTACATAACCCAACTAGCCATTCACACTTGCAAAGTCCCCTTTTCTTCTGGTCTTTCCTTTTCAAGAAAGACGAGGGAGATGCTCCTCAAATCTTTGGATGTGTTTCTCCCCATTTCAGGGATCACCTTAATTTGTTTTGATATGTTCAAATGTTGGAGAACTTTACATGGTGGGAAGAGAAGTCAAAAGCCATCAACGTGAAGGAAGGAACCAAGAGAGAAAAAAAATGGAAGGCCGAGAGGAAGTAATAGAATCAAAATAATGTGAAAATAGAATCAAATAAATAAATAGAATCAAGATCACAGGAAGTGTTAATACCACTTTATAAGGCCTTGGTAAGAATTCCACACTTGGAATCCTGCATTCAGTTTTGGTCGCCACAATGTAAAAAAGATGATGAGACTCTAGAAAGAGTGCAGAGAAGAGCAACAAAGAGGATTAGGGGACTGGAGGCTAAAACATATGAAGAACGGTTGCAGGAACTGGGTATGTCTAGGTTAATGAAGAGAAGGACTAGGGGAGACATGAGAGCAGTGTTCCAATATCTCAGGGGCTGCCCCAAAGAAGAGGGAGTCAAGCTATTCTCCAGAGCACCTGAGGGTAGGACAAGAAGCAACGGGTGGAAACTAATCAAGGAGAGAAGCAACTTAGAACTAAGGAGAAATTTCCTGACAGTGAGAACAATTCATCGGTGGAACCACTTGCCTCCAGAAGTTGTAAATGCTCCAACACTGGAAGTTTTTAAGAAGATGTTGGATAACCATTTGTCTGAAGTGGTGTAGGGTCTCCTGCCTAAGCAGGGGAATGGACTAGAAGACCTCCAAGGTCCCTTCCAACTCTTGTTATTCTATATTTTGGTTTAGCTAGATTGCTTCTTCTCACTTCCCGAAGAAGACGTGGGATGGGAAGAGATCGGTCAGCCAAGTCTTTCACGAGGGCTCTCAGAATTGCCAGTGGGTGTCACTCTAAGATAAGAAGCATCCATGCCAAAAGGAGAAGGGAGTGGGGGAAAAAACACATTTGGAAAAAGAAGAAGGAGATAAGGCTACATGATGAGATTTCAAAAAAAAGGGCTCTCTCGCAAAGCATGGAAGAATCCAATGTTGGAAGCCATCTGACCTTGACTTCCTGCATTCATACAAACATTCAAGCTGTGTTGGCACATGGTTGGCAAGTTGTGGTTTGGTGTGTGTGTGAGAGAGAGAGGCAAACTCGAGTTTATAGCTCAAGGCATTTACAAGCCCCCCCCCCCAGTTGATTTGCTGACCACGTTTAACAGGTCTTAAGGAGGTCATCTGAAAGTCCTCTAACTAAGGATTGATGGTCTAAGCCAGCAGTTCTCAACCTGTGGCCTTCTGACCCCTGGGAGATCCGTGATGTTGTCACAGGGGGTCCATGAAATAGTGGAACAGAATCGTTAAAGAGAGGATGCAAAATGAAAGGGAAATGACAAAAAAAAAAATTAAAATATTTTTAAAATGATTTTAAATAATTAAATTGAATGGTGGAATTGTCCTGCAGTGAGTTTGCCCACAGTGAGTTGGCTGTGGCCAGTTGTCCTACTCCGGCCACAAAATGTATTCCCACTTGCTCCTGGGGAGAAAAGCTATGGCAAATCTAGATAGCTTACTAAAAAGCAGAGACATCACCCTGCCAACAAAAGTGCGTATAGTCAAGGCTACGGTTTTCCCAGTTGCAATGGATGGCTGTAAAAGTTGGACCATAAGGAAGGCTGAACGCCAAAGAATGGAGGCCTTTGAACTCTGGTGTTGGAGAAGACTTCTGCAAGTCCCTTGGACTGCAAGGCCATCCAACCGGTCAGTCCTGGAGGAGATCAACCCTGACTGCTCTTTAGAAGGCCAGATCCTGAAGAGGAAACTCCAATACTTTGGCCACCTAATGAGAAGGAAGGAAAGACTCCCTGGAGAAGAGCCTAATGTTGGGAACGATGGAGGGCAAAAGAAGAAGGGGACGGCAGAGAACGAGGTGGCTGGATGGAGTCACTGAAGCAGTCAGGATGAGCTTAAATGGACTCCAGAGGATGGTAGAGGACAGGAAGGCCTGGAGGAACGTGGTCCATGGGTTTGTGATGAGTCAGACATGACTTCGCAACTAACAACAACATGATGAAGAAACGGTTGAGAACCAGTGGTTTAGTCCTTCCATTGCTTAATTTTGGGATTGTCAACAGGAGGGGACAGGAACCGATTTGCAAGTTTCCAATGGGAGATAAAATGTCCCAGAAGATTGTCTAGAATTCAGATTGTCAGGGAAATGCTTTTAAGAGCTGACCAGCTGCTACAATGATATAAGGCAGGGAATGAGTCAGCAAGGTCTTGGGGCTGATACAACTTTAAGAGGCTGTATATATAAGAGAGGCCCTGTGAGGGCGTCCCTCTCTCCGTGTGTGCTTCCGCGCTATAGTTGATGATTGATTGCCTGACTTTGCCTAGTACGTGTATGTATATGTTCCTTGTGATAAACCACTATTTGAAAGACAAACTATATTTTGCTCCTGGGTAGACTCAAAAATAGTCACACTGTGTATACTCTGAGCCTTCTGAGAAAAAATTCAGATTAACTCATTGCAGAAACATTCAAGATCAAATAAACACATCGGGTTGAAAATAAGTTTAATCATCAGGCGAACAAACCAATCTCCAGTCCTAAAAATAGAAATATGCCATTAAGTCTTCTGGGTTTATTTTGTTTATTTTTGTCATTCAGCCTTCCTCCTCTTTCTTTCTTCCCTCTAGATATGTCTTAACAGGCTGTGGTATAAAGGCCTTGAGCCAGGGGCCCGATCCTCACAGGAACTTCTGAATGGAAGACCTCAAGCGCCTTCTTGTATGAAGCCTGATCTGGGAAGGTTGAGAGGTGTGGGTCAACCTAGAAAGATGAGAGAGTGGGGTGGGAGGGAGAGAGAGAGAGAGATCAAATGACTTCTTGGATTCAGAAGGATGAGAGGTGTTACCTTCACTAGAGACACCAGTAATGACCAATAGATTTAGAAGTGTTTTGTGTTCATGTAATATGCTCCTGATATTATATAAACAACTCAAGGTGGCAAATATATTTAATACTCCTTCTTCCTCCTATTTTTCCCCCAAAAACAATTCTGTGAGGTGGGTTGGGCTGAGAGGGAGGAACTGTCCCAAAATCACCTAGCTGGCTTTCATGCCTGAGATGAGACCTAGAACTCACCATCTCCTGGTGATTGGCCCAAAGTCATCCAACTGACTTTCGTGCCTGAGATTGGGCTAGAACTCACCATCTCCTAGTGATTGGCCCAAAGTCACCCAACTGACTTTCATGCCCAGCAAGATTAGAATTTATGGTCTGTAGACAATGGTAACAAACCAAGAAAGATGGAGGTGGTTGTTGAAGAGAGAATAGTTTGTTCCCCTTCCATCTATCCCTCTGCAGCCCCCTTGGCTGCCCTTCCCTGTAAGAAAAAGCCCCCTGGGAGGACCTCCTTCCTGAGATCCTTCCTTGGGGATGAAGGGAAGAGTTGGAGGCCAAGGAGGCTGCAGTCGGATAGAGCAAAGGGAAGTAGGGTGTTGATACATGGTTCTTGGTCCTGGGAAGATCTCAAGAGGAAACTCCTCCTAGGGGTCTTGTTCAGATGAGAGCAGCCAGGGAGGCTGCGGAGGAACATCAAACTGGGGAACAAACATCATCTTCATCATCACCAACATCCCAATCTATCCACTGCAGGATGAAGGCCAGGTTTTCATGGAAGGTTATGGATCCAATAGGGTTTGTGTCTGGTGGTAGTAGATGGACTTTGTTTGACTTCTCAATCTTAGGGGCCAACTTGCCTGGCTGGCTTCCATGCTTAACCCAAAGGTGTTTTTTCAAAAGGGAACTGGACTTCGTTTCTCCTTGAAGACACGTTCCGCATTTCACCCAGAGCTGAAGAAGCTTCTTGGATGAGGAGAGAAGAGTCTTCAAGGAAAAACAAAGTCCAGGTGCTTTTTTTAAAAAAAAACAACAACACCTTGACCTGGATGATTGAGAATAATCTCCACAGACATCTTCCATGCTTCACGGAGGATAAAGAACATGGATTCCACCTTCGACCCTTGACCACTCTGGTCTTCAGAGTGCTATGAAGGATCAGAAGGAGTTAAGAAGGCTCTTCCCTTCCATCTCTTCTCTTCCCATCCTGCTTTCTGCTCTTCGGATGCAACATCTCCGAGGACTTCCATCCTTTGGGAATGGTTGATTAAGTCTTCTCCGCCCCGGTCCACCTCGAACCCCTCATCCTGCTCTTCCCAAGGAGGCTTAATGAACCATTCAGACACCGAAAGGTAATTTCTTGATTGGCAGACCAAATCTCCAGCTGCAGAGATAATTGCGGACACGCAGGTATTAAGTCCTCAGATCTCATTAAGGCAGATCAGTTGGCGTTTTCCGAATTGGACATCTAAATCCATAATTAGGCTCCTGTTTAAGTAGGCTTGTTTTATTTGGGGGGGGGGGGGGTAGGGGTGGAGGGAGAAGGAGGAGGACAAAGTGGGGGCAGGATCTCCCCTGGCTCCTGCTGAACCAAGCAGCCACAGTTTTGTTATACATGAGCGCCGTTGGTGAGTTGGGGTCTGCTTGAGAGCAAGGTCTTGGCTGCTCCCCTCCTTTTTAATGAATCCTTTGCCACGAGGGTCCTTGGTACTCTCTGAGCTTGAATCAGTGGTGAAATCCATTTTTTTTTACTACCGGTTCTGTGGGTGTGGCTTGGTGGGCGTGGCGTGGCTTGGTGGGTGTGGGAGGGGAAGGATCAGGGGTGAATTTTTTTTTCAAGAGGGCAACTGGGCTTTCTGGTTTTCCTTTGAAGATGTTTCTCTTCTCCTCCAAGAAGCTTCTTCAGCTCTTGGGTGAGAAGTGAAACGTCTTCAAAGAAAAAACAAGAAAGTCCAGGTGCCTCTTGAAAAAGCACCTTTGGGACAATCGTGACTTGGAGGACGGAGAATCTTCATAGATGTCTCCCGCTTGTGAACTTCAAGAAGCATCTGGTTGACCAAAAGGAAGAAGCAAAAATCCTGGACCAAGATGGACCTTCTTTTTGTTGGATCGTGGTTTCTAGAATTCCTTGGTGGCTACGAATTCTGGGAACACCCTCGGAAGGCTGGGAAGACCCTTCAGACCTACCAAACTTTTCAAGGACGTGGTGTCAAGGAATAATGGATGGAAACTGACCAAGGAGAGGTTCAACCTAGAAATGAGGAGGAACTTTCTGACAGTGAGAACAATCAACCCATGGAAGAGAAGTTGCCTTCGGAAGTTGTGGGAGCTTCATCCCTGGAAGCTTTCAAGAAAAGATTGGACTGCCACTATCAGAAATGGTGTAGGACCTCCTGCTTGAGCAGGTGGTTGGACTAGATGACCTATAAGATCCCTTCCAACTCTGTTAATCTGTCACCAGCTCTTTGTGAGTCTTTTCTAACTGCTGTCCCTTGTCCAGCGTCTCCGTTCGACATTTTGCACAGCCTGGAGGGACATTTAAATGCAGCTAAGCTAAGATTTCAGGCCTGTGTGACTGCAACTCCTTTCTTGCAACTTCTCTGGCACGGTGCACACCGCCGGGCGTACAAAGTTTCCATCTTTCCCCACTGATTCACCCATCTTTACAGACCAACCGTTTTCTCTCTCTCTCTCCTCCCCCCCACCCCGTCTTTCTTCGCAACCCATCACCCGTCTTCAGTCGTCAACGCTTGGCAGGGAAATAACGAGAGATGCTAAATCTTTTATAAGGTCAACACGCAAGCAGCTGTCAAACAAGAAAAGAACTTAGCGGAGAAGACAACCGTCCTCGTGAAGGTGGGGTGGGGGGAAATACGGAAGAGGGGAAAGGAAAGAAAAGAAAGGAAGGAAGAAAAAGGGAAGGGGAAAAAAAACAACAACAACCCACAACTTCTCTTGCTCATTAAGCCTACAGGCCTGGGCCTGGCCTGGTCAGAAGACGCCAAGGTATCTCCGTTTTGTGTCAGTAATTTGTGGTGTCAGAGGAAGCGGGGAGGAAGAGGAATCAGGCAGTGCCGAAGGGGGCAAGCCGGTGTCGGGGGAGTCATTAACGCACCAGGAACGGCCTCGGTGCCTAATTGGAACCGCTGGGCATTATCAACGGAGGATTCGCCTCCGCTCCCTGACAGCTTTCAGGCCCTAAAATGATAGTCCACTTGTCAATGTAAAAGACCATTAAAAACAAACCGTTTTGATTTAATTGGCGGGAGGACTGGTGGGAAGGGAGGGGGGGAAGGGGGTACCCAGGTGAGATACCTCATCAGCTTATGGGTTTCCCCCCTTTAATTTTCCATTTTTCCCCCGATGATGGTTTCCTTTCCTCCTTCGCCCCCCCTTCCCAGCTTCTCTTTATTTGCATTCTCTTCTTCCCACTCCCCTTCGCCATGGCTTCAAATTCTCTTCCTTTTCATAAACTGCCTGTGAGTGAAAAGATTCGTGTCCGTGTCTATCCCGGGCTGCTTTTGATAGGATGGTCAACCAAGAAGGGGGACAGATGAGCAAGGCACTCGGAGAGCGGGCTAAAATCCTAGGCACAGGTCTTGTGCCAAGACCTACTGTGTTTCTCCCAAAATAAGACCTTGTCTTATATTTTTTTGAACCCTGAAATAAGCGCTTGGCCTTATTGCCATGCACTCAAAAGCCCGATTGGGCTTATTATCAGGAGCTGTCTTATTTTGGGGGAAATGGGGGAGAGAGAGAGTGGGGGGAGGGAGGTAGGGAGTGAGAGAGAGAGAGAAAGAGAGAGAGAGAGATTGATATAGATAGACGATAGACAGTAGATTGATCGATAAATAGATAGATAATGATATATATAGAAGATAGACAGATACATAGATAGATAATTATATAGACAGAAGATAGACAGTAGATAGATAGATAATTATATAGATAGATAGAAGATAGACAGTAGATAGATACATATGATAGATACTGTGTTTCTCCCAAAATAAGACCTTGTCTTATATTTTTTTGAACCCTGAAATAAGTGCTTGGCCTTATTGCCATGCACTCAAAAGCCCGATTGGGCTTATTATCAGGAGCTGTCTTATTTTGGGGGAAATAGGGGAGAGAGAGAGTGGGGGGAGGGAGGTAGGGAGGGAGAGAGAGAGAGAAAGAGAGAGAGAGAGATTGATATAGATAGACGATAGACAGTAGATTGATCGATCGATAGATAGATAATGATATAGATAGAAGATAGACAGATACATAGATAGATAATTATATAGATAGAAGATAGACAGTAGATAGATAGATAATTATATAGATAGATAGAAGATAGACAGTAGATAGATAGATAATTATATAGATAGATAGAAGATAGACAGTAGATAGATAGATAGACATGATAGATACCGTGTTTCCCCGAAAATAAGACCCTGTCTTATATTTTCTTGAACCCTGAAATAAGCGCTTGGCCTTATTGCCATGCGCTCAAAAGCCCGATTGGGCTTATTATCAGGGGAGGTCTTACTTTGGGGGAAACAGGGTAGACCTAAGGAGAAACTTACTGACAGTTAGAAGAATTAAGCAGTGGAACGACTTGCCTTCAGAAGTTGTGATTGCTCCAACACTGGAGGTTTTTTTTTTAAAAAAAGATTGGAAATCTTTCTCTCCACAGTCCAGGGGAAAGATACTGCAAAATCCCCATTCCCTCCCCACTCCTGGGAGAAGGATACTGCAAAATCCCCATTCCCACTCCACTCTGGGGCCAGCCAGAGGTAGTATTTGCCGGTTCTCCAAACTGCTCAAAATTTCTGCTACCGGTTCTCCAGAACCTGTCAGAACCTGCTGGATTTCACCCCTGGGTCTCCTGCTTGAGCAGGGGGTTGGGCTAGAAGACCTCCAGGGTGCCTCTTCCAACTCTGTTATTCTGTTAAAGATTCCGGTTTAAAAAAAAAAAAAAGGAATCCAGTGGGAGCCATTAAGGAGTAATCTACTGTATCAAATTTTGAAAGATAGTTCTGGGCTTCGCAATTTGATACTCCCACACGGGCAGACTCGACAAACATGAGCTCACCGCCTGATTTTTTTTTTCGTTAAAGGAAAAAAATATATAATAATAACAGAATAACAGAAGGATTGGAAGGGAGGGACCTTGTAGGTTATTTACTCCATGCAGAAGACAAACAACCCCTCCAAACAACCCAAACCGAAGACTTATGAACGGCCTCCAGAGCCTGGGGAGGCCGTTTTTGCCCTCCTGGAGGCTCAAGGAAAGCCTCCGGAGTCTCGGGAGGATGAAAACACCCCCCCCACCACCACCGTAGTGCAGGAGGCCGAGTAGGCCACGCCCCCATGGCCACGCCCACCCAGCAAACCGGGTTGGCGAACCGGTCGTTAAATTTTTCAATCCCACCCCTGGACGGTCGCTGTGGGGCCGGCCTCCGCCTTGCCCTTCTGAATAAGCCCTTTCCAGGTTCAGACCCACCTTTTGGAAATGGGGGATACGCCAAAGCTCCTCCTTTTTCGTCGGCGGCTGGAACTTCCTCAGCAAACAGGTCCGAGTCTCGTACAGTTTCCCCCGACGTTTCTGAAGCACATCAAACGAACACGCCAGCCTTACAAAGCCACCCAGGAGAATGTATCGCACATATACACACACACACTGGCGTGGCCGTTTGGAGGTGGTGGGGAACCAACCCAACTTGGAAAAAAATCAAGGGTGCCGCTTGCTAACGGGCCACAGGGCCCGTATCAGCCTTGCGAGGTAGGGCAGGCAGGAAGCACATATGCAGAGGGGGCCTTGGTGCTCTCTGAGCTTGGTGGTTTCCTTGCAGACGTTTCATGACCCAACTAGATAACATCATCAGTGCTAGAATGGAGGGGGGTTTGCGGGGAGACGTGGTTGTGAGGAATATGGAAAACCAATGAAACATAGTCAGGAGGACAGACAGTTCCAAAGCTGGAGAGCAGCAGCTTTCAAAAAAAAATTTATCGGGGACACAGAAGTTTGCTTCCCAGGCTGAAAATTTGGAAACTTAAGAAACCTTATCTCCAAATCATGGCCGGTGCCTAACAGTATGTTTGCTTGAAGGTTTCTCACAAAAGATGAGATACTCCTTGAAGAAGATACCTGATTATTTCTATTTACGCTACATAATTAGCCCGCCACGCATGCTGGGATCATCTAACACATTTGAAGACCTAACTTCTCCTTTCAAAGGACATCAAACAAGATGCAAGTAATAAACGAACAAGAATAAAGAAAATCCACACCATTAACTCGAAAGAACGAGTGACAAAAAAAAAAAAAAAACTCTCCCAAGAGACGTTTGCCGATCTTCTTCAGAAAGCAGTTCCATCAAAGAAGAGATCAAGAGACCACGTAGACCAGAGTTTCTGAACCTTGACAACTTTTAAGATGGATGGACTCCAATTCCCAGAATTCCTCAGGCGCCATGGTGGGAGTTGAAGTCCATGCATGCTGGCTGGGAGCTGAAGTCCACACATGGTGGGGTTCCTAAAACAGTGATCTAAGCTTGTCTTCAATAGTGGGCTGATGCCGGTTCAGACCGGTTCGGGCAAATCGTTAGCTGCGACCTTCAGCTAACAAACTACCCACCCACCCACCTACCTGCCTGGGTGCAATCCCGTCCTATATCGCTGTGTTTTTGATGCCACACACGTGTGGAAGGCGCGTACGAGCGAATTGCCGTGTTTTGTGACGCCACGCGCTTGCACACGTGCTCACATTTCCGGTGCGGACGCCCACTTCTGTTTGTCTTCCCTACATCAAGTTGAACCAGCTTACGGGTTCTAAGTCCAAGAACCTTGGTCCAACATGTGTCTACAAGAGAACGGTCTTGAGAAGAGCCGAACTGAAAGGCCTTCTAAAAGTCATCTGACCTTTTGCTTCTTCTCAGCTTTCTCAGCTTTGATGACCGCCCTCTGCTCGTCCATCCAAATCTCTCTGTATTTGTGCTGCAGCAGATCGAAGAAAGGCGTGGCGGGCCTGCAAAGATTTTAGAAGGAAAGCGACAAGGAGAAAGTTAAGAGTTTGCAGCAACCCAACCACCACACAAGTAAATAATTCAGCAGGATTCATGGGTAAAATAAACTTCTTTATATACAGTAATATAAAGCATGATGCATGTATACAATACCCATGCAGCAGAAGCCAGAACCAGAACTCAGAATCCAGTACAGAATCTATATAAATACAGAAGCAATAATTCAAGGACAAACTAACTCTTGGTCTATAAGACAGCCAAGGAAAACGCATTAGAAACAACCATCTTCTTCACGTTCTCCAACTCCCCATTGTTGCTCAGTTTATCCCTGGGCCTGACGAAGTCTTCTGATGACCTCAAAAGCTTGCCCGCTCTTTGGCTGACCAATACCTGGCCTCCTAAATTAAGCCCTTGAACGCAAACTCTAGTACTCTTCCTCCTTGTTGGCCTTAACAACGCAAACACGTCCAGGGGCTCGAACCGCGATTTCATTTTGGGGGTTCTTTTTGCGCGCCCGTAAATAGCTGCCCTTCTTCTCTTTCACCCCACAGCTTATTTTGCTCCTGGCGTGACTTTTATTGCTAATTATGTCTTGCCACATGCTTCGGAGAGGCTTAATCTCTGCTCATGTTGCCTAATGATGTTACGAGCTTGATCAAGTGCCTATCCATCCCAAGAGGCTGCTCTTAGAGAAAGCTTTTTTTTCACAAGCTGGAGGGAGGTGGGTGTGGGTGTGTTTTGGCGTGCGGAAGGGGTGGGGGGTGGGGGTGCCACACACGGATCACACCCAGGCTGAGGCGTGCAGAATATTTTTGGAGCCTGTCCACAATTCTGGCCCTCCACCACCCACCCGCCCACCCCATCGCCAAATTCTGCAAAGAATGGAGGGGCTCCCAGAAAGAAGAGGGGCGTCTGTCTGTGTCAACTTATTTTCCACATCACCAGACTGCAAGGCAAGGCAAGAAGCGACGGATGGAAAGTAACCAAGGAGAGAAGCGACCTAGAGCTAAGGAGGAATTTCTTGACAGGGAGAACAATAGTGGGGACTTCTCTGTGTTGGTACCACACCCAATCTGCCTTCTCTGGATGTCTGCTGGTCTGGGGACTGTGACAAAGAGACAACGGTTTAGATTCTTGTTCTGGATTGTGTTCCAGATCCTAACCAAATTTCCTCTATTTATAGATTCTGGTCCTTCATTCAACCTTGGACTATATCTTAGGGATATGGTTTAGGCCTTCTGGGTGCCTATCTATCTCCCTCCCTCCCTCCCATCTATCCAATCATCTATCCATCTATCTATCTATCTATCTATCTATCTATCTATCCATCTATCATCTATCTATCTATCTATCTATCTATCCATCCATCCATCCATCTATCTATCTATCTATCTATCTATCTATCTATCTATCTATCATCTATCATCTATCTAATATTTCCACCCTTGTCCCTTCCAAAATATAACATAAAGTAGACTTTTTCCTTCTTCTCTCTATCCATCCATCCATCCATCCATCCATCCATCCATCCATCTTATCATTTATCTGCCTGTCTGCATCTATCCATCTCTTTATCTTTCCTTCCTTCCTTCCTTCCTTCCTTCCCTCCCTCCCTTCCTTATCTTATCTATCTGCTATCATCCATTCTTTCGATCTATCTATCTATCTATCTATCTATCTATCTATCTATCATCTCCCTACCTACCTACCTACCTATCAATCATCTATCTATCTATCTATCTATCTATCTATCTATCTATCTATCTATCATCTCCCTACCTACCTACCTACCTATCAATCATCTATCTATCTATCTATCATCTCCCTACCTACCTACCTACCTACCTACCTATCAATCATCTATCTATCTATCTATCTATCTATCATCTCCCTACCTACCTACCTACCTACCTACCTATCAATCATCTATCTATCTATCTATCTATCTATCTATCTATCATCTCCCTACCTACCTACCTCCCTACCTACCTATCAATCATCTATCTATCTATCTATCTATCTATCTATCTATCTATCTATCATCTCCCTACCTACCTACCTACCTATCAATCATCTATCTATCTATCTATCTATCTATCATCTCCCTACCTACCTACCTACCTACCTATCAATCATCTATCTATCTATCTATCTATCTATCTATCTATCATCTCCCTACCTACCTACCTACCTACCTATCAATCATCTATCTATCTATCTATCTATCTATCTATCTATCTATCTATCATCTCCCTACCTACCTCCCTACCTACCTATCAATCATCTATCTATCTATCTATCTATCTATCTATCTATCTATCTATCATCTCCCTACCTACCTACCTACCTATCAATCATCTATCTATCTATCTATCTATCTATCTATCTATCATCTCCCTACCTACCTACCTACCTACCTATCAATCATCTATCTATCTATCTATCTATCTATCTATCTATCTATCTATCATCTCCCTACCTACCTACCTACCTACCTACCTATCAATCATCTATCTATCTATCTATCTATCTATCTATCTATCTATCTATCATCTCCCTACCTACCTCCCTACCTACCTATCAATCATCTATCTATCTATCTATCTATCTATCATCTCCCTACCTACCTCCCTACCTACCTATCAATCATCTATCTATCTATCTATCTATCTATCTATCTATCTATCTACCCACCCACCCACCTACCTACATACCTATCAATCATCTCCCTCTCTCTCTCTCCCCCTCTCTCCCTCTCTCCCTCTTTCTCTCTCTATCCTTCCATCCATCTATTCACCCACCCATCTTGTTTGAAAGACACTCGGAAGAGAAGAAATGCCCACAGAATCACTTCTCATTAGACCCTCTAAAATGTATTTATGCACGCTTTCAAAACTGATCCTTTTCACCAGGCACCTATTCCTCCCTCCTTTTGTAATTTTAATAAACTCCTCTGCTAAATAATTTTCAAGAGGCAGGAAGTCTTTAGCTGAGAAACTTAAAAACCTTCTTCCCCCCAGTTATAGCAGCAAAGAAGTTAAGCTGAGCTTTCTGGAAACCTACCTGCTCTCTCTCTCTCTCTCTCTCTTTTAATGAGCTCTCTTTTGCTGCCAAATAAGTTATTTTTTTAAAAAAAAGCATAATGAACTATTAACAGTATTTTAAAATCAAAATTGCAGGAGTTCGAAAAGAATGACAAAGTCTCCTATATATATATATATATATATATATATATATATATATATATATATATATATATATATATATATATATATATATAAAATAGATGGGAAGAAGCCAGCTCTTATCTCTCTCTTTCTCTCTCTCTCCCCCTCCTCCCCTTTTTCTCTCTAAAAATGGAACCCGAGATGAAAAGAAACAATCGTTATAATTTGCAAATAGAAGGCTGACACTTTTTGGGGGTGTACACATGTTCCTTCCTGACAGGTGTGATTCGCTTTTTGGGCAAAACAGATCTCTATGGGGATTAGAACAGAGTTTCCCGCTGACAAGTCCGTCACAGCCTCGCAGCTCATTAAAACTTTTTTTCCCCCTCCCCAATTTTAATTTTATTTTCTTGAACGGGGAGGATGAAATTTCCCAAGGAACATCGGAGTCTTCTAAGGGGGTTTCAGAACATGGGGGTTGAAAGGGGTTTCAAGGGGAAAGCCTTGGGTGAAACAATCCTGATTTTAGTTACACCTCCCTATGCACAGGCGGGCAAAATAATTGGTCATCAGTGGGTATTAATTTGAAAGAATAGCCAGAGGCTGTTATTTTTTCTTCTTCTTCTTCTTCTTCTTCTTCTTCTTCTTCTTCTTCTTCTTCTTCTTCTTCTTCTTCTTCTTCTTCTTCTTCTTCTTCTTCTTCTTCTTCTTCTTCTTCTTCTTCTTCTTCTTCTCCTCCTCCTCCTCCTCCTCCTCCTCCTCCTCCTCCTCCTCCTCCTCCTCCTCCTCCTTCTTTTTCTTAAAATTCCTGGAAAATCAGTGACAGCAGAGAAAGTACTCCGTTGCAGAGGATGAATGTTGAGATGCCGCCTTTGCAAGAGACAGCGGTTTTGTTAAAATTAAAACCTCGGCAGGAGAGGAGAAACGGCGGAGGAGCAAAGTGAGCCGGGAACAAACGCGGCATCACAGCACACGGGAGCAAGTATGTGTCAGCTGCCTCTGAAAAACTTTCACGGCGGCAAAAACTTACAAAACGCATCTGTTTTTTCAGACCTGACAGTTCAGGCCTGAGTTGATGGCATAGGCAGGGTGTTCCTGGCCCAGCTATAGAGATAACCAAGAGCAAATGAATCCCAGCAAAGGGGAATTAAGAGGTGGCAACGATGGGAAGCTAAGTGTGGCCAGAATGAACTTTATTTACCGTATTTTTCAGAGTATCATACACTCCGGACTATAAGCCGCACTTACCTTTTTTGGGGAGGAAAACAAGAAAAATATATCTGCCTCTGCCTCCCAGCAATTTGCCTCCTTGCAGCAAGCAGCAGAGGCCTACGTGGCAATAGGCTATGGCAATCTCTGCAGTCTGAAACAGCTGAGGGTCGGGAGGCCGATCCAACCGCCAATCAGCTGCTTGTGCAAATCAGTCTGTGCTGAAGCTGAAACGGGCTGTTTGATGCTTGCTGCAAGGAGGTAAATTGCTGGGGAAACATAGGAAGAACGGTTGCAGGAACTGGGTATATGTCTAGTTTAATGAAGAGAAGGACTAGGGGAGACATGATAGCAGTCTTCTAATATCTCAGGGGCTGCCCCAAAGAAGAGGGAGTCAAGCTATTCTCCAAAGCCCCTGAGGGAGGACAAGAAACAACGGGTGGAAACTAATCAAGGAGAGAAGCAACTTAGAACTAAGGAAAAATTTCCTGACACTTAGAACAATTAATCAGTGGAACAACTTGCCACCAGAAGTTGTGAATGCTCCAACACTGGGAGTTTTTAAGAAGATGTTGGATAACCATTTGTCTGAAGTGGTGTAGGGTTTCCTGCCTGGGCAGGGGGTTGGACTAGAAGACCTCCAAGGTTCCCTCCAGCTCTATGATTCTATGTTCCTTCTGTTCCTGTTCTTCTTCTCTTTTCTTCTCCACCCTCTTCCTTCTCTTCCCGCAGATTATTTCACTGGCAATATAAAACAATCCCACAACAGCCCCGGAACCATTTTTTAATTTTTTTTTTTTTTTTTTGGTAGCTCATCAAATTCCCAAGATCACACTCCGATCTTTAACAGCAAAAAATAAGCAGCTTTGCTGACTTCTGGAAAAAAGCAATTTGTCACTTCTTAACAAGAAGAGAAAACTGGCATCTCCCACCGGGGCAGCTGTGTCTGTAACAAAGCAGGATGCCGCCAGAAGTTATCACCCGTGTGCAAGAGTTCGTGTCGCACATCATATCAACCTCTCTGAGGTCTGATTGCAAGGGCCACAAGTTGCCGCATTTTATGCCGTTGTATCGTTTGTGCTCCTGGTTGGGGGAAACTGAGCAGGTGGGGTTGGTAAGAGAGGAAATAGATCCACTCCTTAGAACAGGGGTCGGCAACCTTAAACACTCAAAGAGCCACAAAGGTCCTAATCGGAAGCCCCCGTTCAATTCTGGAGCCGACCGGATGTGCGGTTCCCCCACCATAGAGTCTCCTCCTAGCGCGGCGTCCTTTTTCTTCTACCTGTCCTAACCGAAAGCTCTATCAATTGTGGAGCTAACCAGTGACAGGGAGCTGCAGCAGAGGGATGAAAGAGCCACATGTGGCTCCAGAGCCACGGGTTGCTGACACCTACCGTAGAACATAGAATAACAGGGTTGGAAGGGAGCAGGAGCCCCTACTCCATTTCAGACAGGTGGCTATCCAATCGCTTCTTAAAAGACTCCAGTGATGGAGCACCCACAACTTCTGGAGGCAACTTCAGTTCCACGGATTAATTGTTCTCACCGACAGGAAATTTCTCCTTAATTCAAGTTTGGCTCTCTCCTTGATACCGTATTTTTCTGAGTATAAGATGTACTTTTTCCCCCCCTAAAAGAGGGTGAAAATTTGGGTGTGTCTTATACACCAAATGTAGCCCCACCCATCCGCCGGCACCCCCGGAAAATGGGGCGCACGGAGGCGGCAATAGGCTATGGCAATCCTTGCAGCCTAAAACAGCTGATCTTCAGGAGGCCGATCCGACCGACAATCAGCTGCTTGTGCTAATCAGGTTGTGCTGTTTGCTGCAAGGAGGCAAATTGCTGGGAGGCAAAGGCAGATTTCTTTTTTCTTGTTTTCCTCCCCAAAAAAAGATAGGTGCGTCTTATATTCCGGAGCATCTTATACTCTGAAAAATACGGTAAGTTCCCATCCGTTACTTCTTGTCCTGCCTTCAGGTGCTTTGGAGAATAGGTTGACCTCCCCTCTTATCTATGGCAGCCCCTCAAATATTGGAAGACTGCCATCATGTCACCCTTCTCTTCACTGTACTAGACCTACCCAATTCCTGCAACTGTTCTTCATACGTTTCAGCCTCCAGCCCCCTGATCCTTTTTGTGGCTCTTCTCTGCACTCTTTCCAGAGTCTCCTCTATTGTGGTGACCAGATGCAGTATTCCAAGTGTGGTCTCACCAGGCCTTCTTCAAAAGGAAAGGAAAGCAGGTGTGTTTAAGTGTGTGTGTACGTGTGTGTGAGAGAGAGAGAGAGAGAAAGGAAGAGAAAGAGAAAGAAAGAAGGAGAAAGAAAGAGAAAGAAAGAAAGAGAAAGAGAAAGAAAGAGAGAGAGAGAGAAAGAGAAGGAAAGAAAGAGAGAAAGAAAGAGAAAGAAAGATAGTGAGAGAAAGAAAAAGGAGAAAGAGAGAAAGAAAAAAGAAAGAGAAAGAAAGAAAGAAAAAGGAGAAAGAAAGAGAGAGCGAGAAAGAGAAAGAGAAGGAAAGAAAGAGAGAAAGAAAAAGAGAAAGAAAGAGAAAGAAAGATAGTGAGAGAAAGAAAAAGAAGGAGAAAGAGAGAAAGAAAAGAGAGAAAGAAAGAGAAAGGAGAAAGAGAAAGAAAGAAAGAGAAAGAAAAAGGAGAAAGAAAGAGAGAGAAAGAAAAAGGGAAAGAATGAAAGAGAAAGAGAAAGAGAGAAAGTGAAAGAGAAAGAAAGAGAAGGAAAGAAAGAGAGAGAAAGAAAGAGAAGGAAAGAAAGAGAGAGAAAGAAAAAGAGAAAGAAAGAGAAAGAAAGAAAGAGATAGAGAGTGAGAGAAAGAGAGAGAGAAAGAGAAAAAAGAAAGAAAGAAAGAAAGAAAGAGAAAGAAAGATAGTGAGAGAAAGAAAAAGAAGGAGAAAGAGAGAAAGAAAAGAGAGAAAGAAAGAGAAAGGAGAAAGAGAAAGAAAGAAAGAGAGAAAGAAAAAGGAGAAAGAAAGAGAGAGAAAGAAAAAGGGAAAGAATGAAAGAGAAAGAGAAAGAGAAAGAGAGAAAGTGAAAGAGAAAGAAAGAGAAGGAAAGAAAGAGAGAGAAAGAAAAAGGGAAAGAATGAAAGAAAGAGAGAGAGAAAGTGAAAGAAAAAGAGAGAAAGAAAGAGAAGGAAAGAAAAAGAGAAAGAAAGAGAAAGAAAGAAAGAGATAGAGTGAGAGAAAGAGAGAGAGAAAGAGAAAAAAGAAAGAAAGAAAGAAAGAAAGAGAAAGAAAGATAGTGAGAGAAAGAAAAAGAAGGAGAAAGAGAGAAAGAAAAGAGAGAAAGAAAGAGAAAGGAGAAAGAGAAAGAAAGGAAGAGAGAAAGAAAAAGGAGAAAGAAAGAGAGAGAAAGAAAAAGGGAAAGAATGAAAGAGAAAGAGAGAGAAAGAGAGAAAGTGAAAGAAAGAGAAGGAAAGAAAGAGAAAGAAAGAGAAAGAAAGAAAGAGATAGAGTGAGAGAAAGAGAGAGAGAAAGAGAAAAAAGAAAGAAAGAAAGAAAGAGAAAGAAAGATAGTGAGAGAAAGAAAAAGAAGGAGAAAGAGAGAAAGAAAAGAGAGAAAGAAAGAGAAAGGAGAAAGAGAAAGAAAGGAAGAGAGAAAGAAAAAGGAGAAAGAAAGAGAGAGAAAGAAAAAGGGAAAGAATGAAAGAGAAAGAGAGAGAAAGAGAGAAAGTGAAAGAAAGAGAAGGAAAGAAAGAGAAAGAAAGAGAAAGAAAGAAAGAGATAGAGAGTGAGAGAAAGAGAGAGAGAAAGAGAAAAAAGAAAGAAAGAAAGAAAGAAAGAAAGAGAAAGAAAGATAGTGAGAGAAAGAAAAAGAAGGAGAAAGAGAAAGAAAAGAGAGAAAGAAAGAGAAAGGAGAAAGAGAAAGAAAGAAAGAGAGAAAGAAAAAGGAGAAAGAAAGAGAGAGAAAGAAAAAGGGAAAGAATGAAAGAGAAAGAGAGAGAAAGAGAGAAAGTGAAAGAGAAAGAAAGAGAAGGAAAGAAAGAGAGAGAAAGAAAAAGGGAAAGAATGAAAGAAAGAGAGAGAGAAAGTGAAAGAAAAAGAGAGAAAGAAAGAGAAGGAAAGAAAAAGAGAAAGAAAGAGAAAGAAAGAAAGAGATAGAGTGAGAGAAAGAGAGAGAGAAAGAGAAAAAAGAAAGAAAGAAAGAAAGAAAGAGAAAGAAAGATAGTGAGAGAAAGAAAAAGAAGGAGAAAGAGAGAAAGAAAAGAGAGAAAGAAAGAGAAAGGAGAAAGAGAAAGAAAGGAAGAGAGAAAGAAAAAGGAGAAAGAAAGAGAGAGAAAGAAAAAGGGAAAGAATGAAAGAGAAAGAGAGAGAAAGAGAGAAAGTGAAAGAAAGAGAAGGAAAGAAAGAGAGAGAAAGAAAAAGGGAAAGAATGAAAGAAAGAGAGAGAAAGAAAGAGAAGGAAAGAAAGAGAGAGAAAGAAAAAGAGAAAGAAAGAGAAAGAAAGAAAGAGATAGAGAGTGAGAGAAAGAGAGAGAGAAAGAGAAGAAAGAAAGAAAGAAAGAAAGAAAGAAAGAAAGAAAGAAAGAAAGAAAGAAAGCGTATGCAGGCCACTTCAATCATCTCCAAAGCCACTCGATTGAAGCCATGTGCTAAACATGGAAATCGTCTTATCTCCCCTCTTTAGGAACACTTGGCGGCCTGTCTGCAAACACGGAGCTCGTGTTGCAAAATCTGGGTTTTGCGCGAGGCAACCCTTGCCAAGATCTCGAAACCGGTGCTCAGCGCTGCGCCACCTGATTGGGGAGGGGGAGCCCCTGGGGGTCCCCTACCTCTTCCTTGTTAGTGCTGACCTTGGTAGGAGCCATTGGCGGCTGATGAATAGGCTACGATCCCCGGGATCAGACTCCGGGGAACAGCCATATTATCTGCTATCGTCCCATCTGTGCCTCCCTCGCCCCTCCCGGCTTTCATCCCTGACCATAAATCTCTGTCCAAAACTTAAGAGGAAAAAAAAGAAGGTTTGTGGGGTGGGGAAGGAGGAGGAGGATGTGAAAAATGTCCTTTTTATGAGAGACCTCACGACAAAAGCCAGCCGTCGACAGTGAAAAGGAAGATAACTTGGTAAAAAGCGCTGGAGAAGTTTCCGACATCTTCTTAAAAACCTCCAGTGATGGAGCATTCACAATTTCTAGTGGCAAGTTGTTCCACTGATTAATTGTTCCAACTGTCAGGAAATTTCTCCTTGGTTCTAAGTTGCTTCTCTCCTTTGTGAGTTTCCACCCGTTGCTTCTTGTTCTACACTCAAGTGCTTTGGAGAATAGCTTGACTGCCTCTTCTTTGGGGCAGCCCCTGAGATATTGGAAGACTGCTATCATGTCTCTCCTGGTCCTTCTTTTCATTAAACGAGACATACCCAGTTCCTGCAACCGTTCTTCATATGTTTTAGCCTCCCCTCATCATCTTTATTGCTCTTCTCTGCACTCTTTCTAGATTCTGAATTTCTTTTAAACTGGGATTTTTAGCAGGCCCTACAGTATTTGGGGATCAGCTCCTAAATTTACCAATCCAGAATAAGGGGTTTAAACCAGTGGTGAAATCCATTTTTTTTTTTACTACCGGTTCTGTGGGCGTGGCTTGGTGGGCAAGGTGTGGCTTGGTGGGCGTGGCAAGGGAAGGCTACTGCAAAATCCCCATTCCCTCCCCACTCGGGGCGAAGTATACTGCAAAATCCCCATTCCCTCCCGACTCCAGGGGAAGGATACCGCAAAATCCCCATTCCCTCCCCACTCCAGGGGAAGGATATTGCAAAATCTCCCCTCCCACCCCACTCCAGGGGAATGATACTGCAAAATCCCCATTCCCTCCCCACTCCAGGGGAAGGATATTGCAAAATCTCCATTCCCACCCACCAGAAGTAGCCAACCAGAGGTGGTATTTGCCGGTTCTCCGAACTGCTCGAAATTTCCGCTACCAGTTCGCCAGAACCTACCGGTTCTGACAGGTTTCTCCTTTCTCCTTCCTCCTTCCTTCCTTCCTTTTCTTTTTTTTTAAACCCAAAGTGGCCGTAATAATCCAATAATTGGCTTTGATATACACCCTGTTTTTAAAGTGCGGGGGGAATAAATGCCCGCAGGCATTTATTGGAAACGGGGATCGTAATAACTGGGAATGAATAGCTCCCCTTCCTCTTTTTTTCTCCCCCAGCTGTTGGGCAAAAAAAAAAAAAATATTGGCCATTTTTCCGGGTTGGGATGGATGTCCCGTGTTATTTATTATGGGATGGCGGGGGATATGCGACCCTTGAAGGGTTTTTCCTGGGCAGCCACTTAACCTCAGTTTATGAAGAAATAAAGCAAATTTGGAGCTGATTCTGGGTAGCCTGTTGGGGAGGGAGACCAATTCCCCCCCCCAGCTTAAAAGCTCTTTGTTTGCCATCAGGACCGACAATCCTTGTCATAGCTATGATGGCTAGTTTTAATCAAGATAAAGCTTTATGGCCAGGGGTTTGGCGGCTAACAGCCGCCCCAACGCCTCATTTTCATATGGCTGCAATTAATGTTAATGCCTGCGATGAAAATGGTCATTAAAGACCATTTTAAAATCCATCCCATTTGCATATGCAAATCGGGGCCATTTGCTGGTGGGTTGCCTCTTTAATCACCACCTCCACCCCCGCAAAATAATTCTTCCCTCTTACCTTTCGTACTTTTTATTTAAACAAGGGAAATAAAAATCTTTAGTACCAATTAGCTTTTTAAAATGAAATCTATCACCGAGCACTCTCACCAGGAACGAGGAAAAAAAGAGGCCGCTTTGCTTTGGTGAAATAATCAACGTAATATATATATATTTTACACCTCCGTCACAATATGATAATTCTTATTATTGCTGCACAGGTAGTCCTCGGCTTACGGCCACAATTATGCCCAACGTTCCCATTGCTAAGCAAGACAGTTGTTAAGTGGGGGTTTTGCCCCATTTTACAACCTTTTCTCACCACGGTTGTTAAGCGAATTGCTGCAGCTGTTAAGTGAGCAAGCCGGTCGTTAAGTGAGTCTGCCTTCCCCCGTTGACTCGGCTTGCCAGAAGTTCCCAAAAAAGGGGATCACGTGACACTGCGAATTGTCATAAATATATAAACCAGTTGCCAAGTGTCCCAGTTTTGATTTCTGCGGAATTCTGCGATGGTCATAAGTGTGAGGTGAAAAGTGCAGTGTGAATCACTTTTTTCAGTGCTGTAACTTCGGACTGTCTCTAAAGCAGGGGTGAAATTCAGCAGGTCCTGACAGGTTCTGGAGAACCGGTAGCGGAAATTTTGAGTAGTTTGGAGAACCAGCAAATACCACCTCTGTCTGGTCCCAGAGTGGGGAGGGAATGGGGATTTTGCAATATCCTTTCCCTGGAATGGGGAGGGAATGGGGATTTTGAAATATCCTTCCCCTGGAGTGGGAAGGGAATGGAGATTTTGCAGGATCCTTTCCCTGGAGTGGGGAGGGAATGGGGATTTTTGCAGGATCCTTCCCCTGGAGTGGGAAGGGAATGGAGATTTTGCAGGATGCTTTTCCTGGAGTGGGGAGGGAATGGGGATTTTTGCAGGATCCTTCCCCTGGAGTGGGAAGGGAATGGAGATTTTGCAGGATGCTTTTCCTGGAGTGGGGAGGGAATGGGGATTTTTGCAGTATCCTTCCCCTGGAGTGGGAAGGGAATGGAGATTTTGCAGGATCCTTTCCCTGGAGTGGGGAGGGAATGGGGATTTTTGCAGTATCCTTCCCCTGGAGTGGGAAGGGAATGGAGATTTTGCAGTATCCTTTCCCTGGAGTGGGGAGGGAATGGGGATTTTTGCAGTATCCTTCCCCTGGAGTGGGAAGGGAATGGAGATTTTGCAGGACCCTTTCCCTGGAGTGGGGAGGGAATAGGGATTTTGCAATATCCTTCCCCTGGAGTGCAGAGGGAATGGAGATTTTGCAGTCTCCTTCCCCTGCCATGCCCACCAAGCCACGCCCACCAAGCCACACCCACAGAACTGGTAGTAAAAAAATAATTGGATTTCCCCCACTGCTCTAAACCAGTGGTCCTAAATCGAGAACTTCCCGTAGTCCTGCCTCCTATCATTTTCATGCTCTTATCTTGGACCCCTAGGAAGCTTTGGGTCCCACACCAACCTCAACGCACCCAACCCAGAGTTCCCTGTGACTCTAACCGAGCGTAGAGTTATTGCAAGACCAGAGAAGGCTCCATAAATGGACACTAATTCCAACAGAAATGATTCGATTTAGGTAGGCCTGCACCCCAAAACCCTTTGGTGGGGGGAACCCCCTCTGCCTCTCACCGTGCTGGCCTTCCATACGTCATGTCCGGAGGGACTTTGGGAGGGGTCCTCTTGAACCGACGTTCGTCTTCAATGTTGACATGGAAGTCCTTCATCTTGCGGTACAGGTTCTGCTCGTGGACCGTGACGTAGCCGTCCTTGACCGCGTGGACGTTGGTGGTCATGTAATCACGGGGTTTCTCCTTCTCCAAAATAATCCTGGGCTTCATGACGTGCCAGTGGCAAATGGCTGGAAAACAGAGGAGGGGGGCGTTCAGGAGAGACACCGTGGACGTTAAAAGAAGGCACTGCTCCTTCCCAAACCAAGGAAAGGAGAATTACAGAATAACAGTGTCGGAAGGGATCTTGTAGGTCATCTACTCCAACCCCATGCCCAAGCAGGAGACCCTACACCATTTCTGACAGATGCCAGTTGAGTCTCTTCTTGAAAGCCTCCAGTGATGAAGCTCCCACAATTGAATCTTTCCTTGGTCAGTTTCCATCCATTATTCCTCGTCCGTCTAAATATGGGCTTAGACAGCTTAGAACTACGCTGCCTTCGGTCTGACCTAAGCGTGGTACATAAAATGATCTGCCACAATGTCCTACCTGTCAACGACTACTTCAGCTTCAACCGCAACAACTCACGAGCAAATAATAAGATACAAACTCAAGGTAAACCGTTTCAAACTCGATTGCAGAAAATACGACTTCAGCAACAGAGTGGTCAGTGCCTGGAATGCACTACCTGCCTCTGTGGTTTCATTCCCAAAACCCCCAAAACTTTAACTTTAAACTGTCTACTGTTGACCTCACCCCATTCCTAAGAGGTCCGTAAAGGGGCGTGCATAAGCGCACCAGCAGGCCTTCCCTCCCTGTCCTAATATTCCTTTTTTACTCTTACTCTTTTCACGTCTGCAAATTATGTTTATACTTTTACCTGTTTTATCTTATATATGCTTAAGAAAAATAAATCAAATAAAAAGGATCGGCGTTATCGATCCTCTTACCTTCAGGAACGCCTCCATCCATTCCATGTAAATACAATCCGTAGTTAAAATCATATCCCGGAAGAGTGTAGTTACTTCTACGGGCCTTCCCGAGTTCTGGCTGCAAAGAGAAACCCAAATTCATTTTAAGAAGATTATCCATCAACGTGTATCTTTAGCAGGGCGGCCCCCAACCTCTATGATTGTACAGGTAGTCCTCGACTTACGATCACAATTGGGATCAGGATTTCCATCGCTAAGCGAAGCAGTCGTTAAGTGACACCTGCCCAATTTACAACTTTTTTTTTTCTTGGCCAGGGTGGTTAAGCAAATTGATTTGTTTGCAGTTGTTAAGTGAGTGGCTTGTTTGCAGAAAAGCTTTTAATCAACCCAAGCTAGAGAAGAGGAGAGGAGAGGAGAGGAGAGGAGAGGAGAGGAGAATAATGGGATGGGATGGGAGGGAAGGGAAGAGAAGAGAAGAGAAGAGAAGAGAAGAGAAGAGAAGAGAAGAGAAGAGAAGAGAAGAGAAGAGAAGAGAAGAGAAGAGAAGAGAAGAGAAGAGAAGAGAAGAGAATAATGGGATGGGATGGGATGGGATGGAAGAGAAGAAAAGAAGAGAAGAGAAGAGAAGAGAAGAGAAGAGAAGAGAAGAGAAGAGAGAAGGAGGGGAGAGGAGGGGAGGAGAGAAGAGAAGAGAGGAGAGGAGAGGAGAAAAAAATAGAAGGGAAGAACAAATCTTATTTCATTTCATTTTTCGACAAAGTGACTAAATTACTGGATGTATAGGGTTTCCTGCCTGAACGGGGCTGGACTAGAAGACCTCCAAAGTCCCTTCCAACTCTGTTATTCATCTACAGCCATTCATTTAATAACTGTGGGGGGGGGGAAAGGGTTGTTTCCCTCTGGGGCCTGACTCACTTAACAACCGTCTTGCTAGTCCCCGATCCCCATTGTGGTCGCAAGTCGAGGACTACCCACACTCACCGCTTCGCACAACAGGCACCCTGACCCCCCCCAACCCCACCCTGCGCAAAACTTCTTTAAAACTTTGGTTTTCCGTGGCTGGGCTTTTTAAGGGTTGCCTCTAATTTGGAATCCACCGAGAGATTTTTTTTTTTTTTGTAATCTGACACACAAGAGTTTTGTGAGTTGGTTTCTTAACCACCCTGTGGGTGGGCCGCTTGTCTTGAAAAGCAGGCAAGGAGGAAACTTGGAGAAAAAAAAAACATTTTTAAGCAATTTTTGCCGGAGGGATTTGCAACCTCCTTGAAGGTGGTTGCGAGGAGGGGAAGGAGAAGAAGCAGCAAAAACCGAATTTTCCCATTGTGGGTCCCCGTTGACCCACTACGAGCTTAAGGGAGAGAAAAGGCATGTGAGGGATTCCCACCACTCCGTCCCGTCCCAACCTCACTTCTTCTCCTCCATTTCCGACGAAAAGAAACCGAAAACTTTTCAAAGCCCAGCAGCTAATCTCTGCCTGGCTTCACCATGGAGATATTGGCCAGGACATAAAAGGACAATCATGGGGGGGGGGGGTCAATGAATCCCACAGACACCACAAAGGCCCCCCCTCACCCCCAACAGGACGGGACACCTCGGGAAAGAAAGGGAGTTAATTGAAAACTAAATAAAAACCAGGGTCGGTGGCGACTGGCTGTTGTGTCTCTTCAAGGTTCATTAAAGCTTTTCGTTCAACTCTGAACGTATTCGTCTTGGCCCAGTCAACGTTTTTCTTGTTCAGCCATTGATCTTTTCCTGACTTGGATATGAAAGGGCCGGCTCGAAGAAGGCGCGGGAGATTTGTCAAGCCACACAACTACTCTTTGGTTCCGTTTCTGCACTTCTGGGTGGATTCAAGGAGGGGGGGGGGTTGGACTAGAGGACCTCCGAGGGCCCTTGCAACTCTGTGATTCTATATTTGTCTCTCTGCCTAAGTCAAGTTGGGGTTTTTTCCCCCCCTCTCTTCTCCCCTAGACATCATAATCTAAAGCACAAATTTTTTTGCGGGGGAACCCCAATTCCTGGTCAAATTACACCATCTTCTGTTTTTTTTTGTTTTTTTTTTAATTTCGACGTAAAAACAGATGGCATATCCCATCTGCACTGATTCAACGTAGGGTTTTCTGTTCCCTGGGTAGAACCGGCGTTCTTCCTGCCCTCCAAGGCTGTCCTCAAAGCGGATAAAGTCATTAAACGTCATCAAATCTCATTAAGATGTTATTTCACCGGCTTTATTTACCACCTCACCCTTCTAATTTAAACCAACTCTGCCTATTTTTCCAAGATGCCCCATCCGTCCTTCCTTCCTTTCTTCCTTCCTTCCTTCCTTCCTTCCTTCCTTCCTTCCTTCCTTTCTTTCTCTCTCTCTCTTTCGTTCTTTCTTTTTTTCACTTTCTTTCTCTCTTTTTCTTTCACTCTTTCTCTTTTTCTTTCTTTCTTTCCTTTTCTCTCTCTTTCTCTCTTTCTTTTGTTCTTTTTCTCTTTCTTTCTCTCTCTTTCTCTCTCTTTCTTTCCCTCTCTTTCTCTCTCTTTCTTTCTTTCTCGCTCTCTTTCTTTCTTTTGTTTCTCTTTTCCTCTCTTTTTCTCTTTCTTTCTTTCTCTCTTTCTCTTTCTCTCTTTCGTTCTTTCTCTTTTTTGCTTTCTTTCTCTCTCTCTTTCTTTCACACTTTCTCTCTTTGTCTTTCTTTCTTTCCTTTTTTCTCTCTTTCGTTCTTTCTTTTTCTCTCTTTCTTTCTCTCTTTCTCTCTCTCTTTCTTTCTTTCACTCTCTTCTTTCTTTCTTTCTTTCTTTCTTTCTTTTTCTCTCTCTCTCATATGAAGCGAGACATCTGCTAAGTGAGGTTCCCCCCCCCCGTTTTACAACCTGTCTGGCCACCATCCCCACAGTTGTTACACAGTCCGTCCGTTAAACGAATCTGGCTTTCCATTTGACCTTGCTTGACAGAAGGCCGTGACAAAAGAGATCACGAGACCCTCTGGGGGGGAGGGACACACTGCTGTGACCGTCGTAAATATAATGTCAGTAGCCCCGAGTGTCCCAATTCTGATCACATGACTATGGGGGGGGATGCCGCAACGGCCATAAATGTGAAAACGGTCCTACGTCTTTTTCTTTTTCTGTGCCGTTATAACTCTGAACGGTCAGTAAATGAATGACTGTAAATCAAGGACTACTGGAGGAGCAAAAATACAAACTTCCAGGAAAGCACATGTTTTGTTTATTAAAGATTTTGAGAAATTGTCGATCAGAAAGGTCGGCAGTTCAGCGGTTCGAATCCCTGGTGCCGCGGAACGGGGTGAGCTCCTGTGACTTGTCCCAGCTTCTGCCAACCTAGCAGTTCGAAAGCACTTAAAAAATGCAAGTAGAAAAATAGGGACCACCTTTGGTGGGAAGGGAACAGCGTTCCATGCGTCTTTGGCATTGAGTCATGCCGGCCACATGACCATGGAGACGTCTTCAGACAGCGCTGGCTCTTCGGCTTTGAAATGGAGATGAGCACCGCCCCCTAGAGTCAGGAACAACTAGCACGTATGTGCGAGAGGGGAACCTTTACTTTTGCTTTTTCTCTTTTTGGCTTATTTTGCTCTGATTGTTTTTAAAGGCCTGGTGGTTAATATCTTCCTAAAACAAATGCACATTGATGATTGCTCCTTCCTCCTTAAGTGTTGGTTTCACTTAAGAAGGAGACATCCTCTCCACCCCCATGCCTTAAAACCCCTCATCACCCTCCCCGCCCCCGCCATTACAAGGATCGTTCCCTGATTTATGGATCCTGGTGGGCAGAATACTACTTCCAGGGATCTCCTGCTCCCCTCCAACCGCTCCTTCCTTCCGACATATCCCCCCCTCACCCCACCCCAACCCACCCAAACCACAGCTTGATCTCCAGCTTCTCATTTGCATTTACATGATCTCGCTGTGCGGCTTAAGAGATGGAGAGATTTATTTGCTACTTAGCGTTGATGTTTGATTACATTTCGGGGAAGGCGGGTTGGCGACAATACGCCGGGAGGGTGGGTGGGATACGGGTGGGCCCCGTTCGCTTGAGCGGGCCCCGGGGGGGGGGGTGGAGAGCCAGGAACTCCACCTGTTCTCCAAAGCACCCGAAGGCCAGACAAGGAACAATGGATGGAAACTGAACAAGAAGAGATTCAACCTGGAAATCAGGAGGGATTTTCTGACAGTGAGAACAATCAACCCCATGGAAGAGGAGTTGCCTTTGGAAGTTGTGGGAGCTTCATCCCTGGAAGCTTTCAAGAAGAACGGCAGAAAAAATCATGGCTACCAACCTGCCTTCCATTGAGGACCTGTCTACTGCACGAGTCAAAAAGAGGGCTGAGAAAATATCTACAGACCCCTCACATCCTGGACATAAACTGTTTCATCTCCTACCCTCAAAACGACGCTATAGAGCACTGCACACCAGAACAACTAGACACAAGGACAGTTTTTTCCCGAATGCCATCACTCTGCTCAACAAATAATTCCCTCAACACTGTCAAACTATTCATTAAGTCTGCATTACTATTAATCTTCTCATCGTTCCCACCACCCATCTCCTTCCACTTATGGCTGTATGACTGTAACCTTGTTGCTGGTATCCTTAAGATTTATATTGATTGTTTCCCTATGACTATCATTAAGTGTTGTACCTTATGATTCTTGACAAATGTATTTTTTCTTTTATGTACATCAAGAGAGCGTATACACCAAGACAAATTCCTTGTGTGTCCAATCACATTTGGCCAATAAAGAATTCTATTCTATTCTATTCTATTCTATTCTATTCTATTCTATTCTATTCTATTCTATTCTACTCTACTCTCTATTTATTCCAATCTTCTCTTCTCTTCTCTTCTCTTCTCTTCTCTTTTATTCTATTCTACTCTACTCTACTCTACTCTACATTCTATTCTATTCTATTCTATTCTATTCTATTCTATCTACTCTACTCTCTATTTATTCTATTCTATTCTATTCTACTCTACTCTCTATTTATTCTATTCTATTCTATTCTATTCTATTCTATTCTACTCTACTCTCTATTTATTCTATTCTATTCTATTCTATTCTATTCTATTCTATTCTATTCTATTCTATTCTATTCTATTCCATTCCATTCCATTCCACTCCACTCCACTCCACTCCACTCCACTCCACTCCAGATAAAGATAAAGTAGATAAAGTAGATAAAGTAGATAGATAGATAGATAGATAGATAGATAGATAGATAGATAGATTTAAGGCAGAGAGAGAGAAGAGAGAGATGATAGATAGATAGATAGATAGATAGATAGATAGATAGATAGATAGATAACAAATTGTAGGTGAGGGATGCTATAAGCAAGTGCCTTTGATGAAAGTAACAAGGAAGGAAGGAAGGAAGGAAGGAAGGAAGGAAGGAAGGAAGGAAGGAAGGAAGGAAGGAAGGAAAAAAGAAAGAAAAGAATTGTAAAGGGCTTTGAAAACAAATAAACAAACAAACCCACTTTCAAGGAAAAATGCTTGCATTTATCCTCAGCCTCACCAACTCTTAGAAGACAAAACAACCACCGTCTGCCTGGTGTCTACTGGCACTCAACCAGACTGAAGGCAGCCTCTGGAAGCATGAAGTGATGCTTTGGGGGGTAAAAAGGGTGGTGGTGGGAATCCAGGCTATGTGATTATTGAAGGGGGTGAGAGAGAGAGAGAGAGAGAGAGAGAGAGAGAGAGGAGAGAGAGAAGGAAAAAAAAAAAGAACAGCAGGATTTTCTAATGAATGACAAGCTAGTGAGTGGAAATTTAATTTGGTCTAATTAAGCAGCCTTGGTGAGGATTTGTCCGCTGATGAGAAGGACGCCAAAGAGATTTAAATGCAAATGAACAGGGAGGATTTTGGAGCAAGCAAGCACTTTAAAAAAAAGAAAAAGAAAAAGTGCTTAAGTGTGCGTCTGTGTGTGTGAGTGTGTAGGAAAGAGAGAAAGAGAGAGAAAGACAACAATGGGTCCAGCTTTTATCACAAGCTTTGTTGGCTCAGCTCTGAGCCTAGCGGGGAAAAAAAATTGGGTTGTCCATAGTTTGTGGTTAAAACTCAGAAGGTTTCTCTGGAAAGTGGCCCAGTCCACAAGGATTGTTCGAAAGTCATTTGGGGAGGCGACTCATTCACAGCATTTCATTGGACCGACAGAAGAGAATATTGGTAGCTGAGGGTTGAACTACGGGGGTCCTTGGTGCTCTCTGAGCTGTTTGCAAACGTTTCATGACCCATCTAGGTAACATCATCAGTGCTGATGAGCGTGACGTGCTCTCTGTTTGGATAGAGTAGTTCCGAGCTGGTTTTTTTTCTTGCAGGCGTTTCATGACCCAGCTAGGTAACATTATCAGTGCTAGTGAGTGTGACGTGCTCCCTCTTTACATACTGTAGCTCTGAACTTGGATGCTTTCTTGCAGACGTTTCATGACCCAACTAGGCAGTAACGTCAATGCTAGAAGGCAGTTGGGGTTTGTGGAGAGGAGATGGAGGAGGAGGATTATTGTGGAGTCCTTAGTGCTCTCTGAGCTGGGTTGTTTTCATGCAGATGTTTCATGATCCAAGTAGGTAACATCAACAGTGCTGGAAGGGAGTGGGATTTGTGGAGAAGAGGAGGAGGAAGATGAAGAGAGGAAGGAGGAAGAGGAGGAGGAGGAGGAGGAGGAAGAAGAGGAGGAGAGGAAGGAGGAGGAGAAGGAAGAAGAAGAAGGAGGAAGAGGAGGAGGAGAGGAAGGAGAAAGAGGAGGAGAAGAAGGAAGGAGGAGGAGGAGGAGAGGAAGGAGAAAGAGGAGGAGAAGAAGGAAGGAGGAGGAGGAGGAAGAAGAAGGAGGAAGAGGAGTAGAGGAAGAAGGAGAAGGAGGAAGAGGAGAAGGAGAGGAAGGAGGAGGAGGAAGAAGGAGGAGAGGAAGGAGGAGGAAGGAGAAGGAGGAGGAAGAGGAGAAGGAGAGGAAGGAGAAGGAGGAGGAGGAGAAGGAAGAAGAAGAGGAGGAGGAAGAGGAGGAGGAGGAAGGAGGAGGAAGAGGAAGAGAGGAAGGAGGAGGAGGAGGAGGAAGGAGGAAGAAGAGGAGGAGGAGGAGGAGGAGGAGGAGGAGGAGGAGGAGGAGGAGGAGAGGAGAACAACTTTGGAGTGCTAGAAGGGACTGTATATACCCAGAGCAAATCCTACTTCCCTGTAGCACCTCTACCTATTGCGAGGAAACTTTATTTTTCTCGACTAGTTTAGGCACAAGGCCACCTCCTTGCAAAAACAGGAAGGGCTGATCCTTCTGAAAATCAATATGTGCCTTTTGGCCTGGTTCATGGACCCTTCCCCGGAGTATTTGGGATCCTTGGATAGCACCGTCCGCTACCCTCATAACTCCGCAACGGAGTCACCATCTCCACCGCACTGTATCCAGCCCCCGCCCCCCATCCCCGATTCTCACAGGAAATCAAATATAATCCTATTTAAGAAGCTTTAAATAATTTTGAGCTGACATGCCGGTTTCTTCAAATGCAGCTTAAAATGCGTTTGGCTTGCAATCCCTTTGCAACAACAGAAGAAATGCCCACATCCAATCTGTATTTAAAAATAAAATTCAATTGGAGAAGGAGGAGAGGGGGAAAAAAAGAGAGAGAGAGATTGGTAGAAATGTACCCTGCCTGCTCCTTAAATTCACAACAATAATTAAAAAAAAAAAACCCACCCTTTCCCCCAGGTTTGGCATGTT
>JAKOOJ010000034.1:2534609-2535881 GCA_022577455.1 Arizona elegans | reverse complement strand
AATTCTTTTTAGCCAATAGAATAAGATAACAACATACAGCCTCAACTTTTTCCTTTTACATCATAATATACACGCAAATTCTCGACTTACGGCAGTTCGTTTAGTGACTGTTCAAAATTATAACGGCACTGAAGTGACTGATGACGGCTTTTCACACTTACGACCATTACAAGTCATGCAATCGAAATTCAGGCCTTAGCAACGGACTCATATTTGTGACTGTCACGATGTCCGGCGGTTATGAGCGATCCCCTTTTCGCCACCTTCTGACGAGCAAAGTCGACGGGGGGAGCCGAATTCACTTAACAACCGGTGTACTTCACCTAACGACCTGAGCGATTCACTTACAATGGGTGTCAGCAACCCCATGGCTCCAGAGCCATATGCGGCTCTTTGGGCCCTCTGCTGTGGCTCCCTGTGCCATCACTGGCTGGTCTCGTCCTCCCCTCCCACTCCACTCCTCGCTTGGCCTTGGAAATCCGAGAGATACAGAGAGAGGGGGAGAGAGAGGGAGAGGGGGAAGAGAGAGAGAGACACAGATACAGAGAGAGAGAGATACAGAGAGAGAGGGAGAGACAGAGGGGGGAGACAGAGAGGAAGAGGGGGAAAGAGAGATACAGAGAGGTGGGAGAGAGACATAGAGAGATACAGAGAGAGGGCGAAAGAGGAAGAGGGTGAAGAGAGAGACATAGATACAGAGAGAGAGGGAGAGACAGAGGGGGAGAGAGAGGAAGAGGAGGAGAGAGAGATACAGAGAGGGGGAAGAGAGAGACATAGAGAGATACAGAGAGAGGGGGAGAGAGGGAGAGGGGGAGAGAGAGACATAGATACAGAGAGAGGGGGAGAGACAGAGGGGGGAGATAGAGAGGAAGAGGGGGAGAGATAGATACAGAGAGAGAGGGAGAGACAGAGGGGGGAGAGAGAGGAAGAGGAGGAGAGAGAGATACAGAGAGGGGAAAGAGAGAGACATAGAGAGATACAGAGAGAGGGGGAGAGAGGAAGAGGGTGAAGAGAGAGACATAGATATATAGAGAGAGGGAGAGACAGAGGGGGGAGATAGAGAGGAAGAGGGGGAGAGATAGATACAGAGAGAGAGGGAGAGACAGAGGGGGGAGAGAGAGGAAGAGGAGGAGAGAGAGATACAGAGAGGGGAAAGAGAGAGACATAGAGAGATACAGAGAGAGGGGGAGAGAGGGAAGAGGGTGAAGAGAGAGACATAGATATATAGAGAGAGGGAGAGACAGAGGGGGGAGATAGAGAGGAAGAGGGGAG
>JAKOOJ010000034.1:2407109-2529609 GCA_022577455.1 Arizona elegans | reverse complement strand
GCTTTAGCATGGTGGATCATGGGAAAAAAGAGCAATTCGGTTTATGAATCTCAAGGGTTAGAATTTTTAAGGCGTTGCGCAAACCCAGAATTTCAAGTTTCTGGAGATCTTTGAGTATTAAAAAGAGAGAGTCACCAGGCCCAGATTTCACAACTTTGGCACTAAGCTGCTGATTTATCACCCTTTTATGCCACAGAAACACAACAATTGTTTAAATCATCGGGAAGCAGGAATCAATTTTATCCACCGGACCTCGCTTTCATCCATCCCAATTTTGTGGATGAAGCGGCTGTCCACAATACCGAATACAATTTTTTACTGGCTGATCTGAAATGGAATTTTCTGTATGACATAAGAATAACTTTCTTGTCGCTGGTAATGGGGGAAGGAATTGATTTAATTTGCCTCGGCAAGCCAACCCGTCCTCAAAAACACGTTGCCCTTCTCCCAATTTTGAAATCTCTGTGTAGGTGCGGGGTGGGGGATAAATTTTCACGCTGGGAATAATTCATGGAATCAGAGATCCTGCCTGCCCCCCTACCCTGGCTTTCGTTTGGGGAATGGGAAACAGAAATATTGTGGATTAAGCAAAAGAGCAAATTAAAAAGTGATGGCAAATGGTACAGAAGGAAGGAAGGAAGGAAGGAAGGAAGGAAGGGGGAGAAAAAGAAGGGAGGGAGGAAGGAAGGAAAGGGGAGAAAAAGAGAAGGAGGGAGGGAGGAAGGAAGGAAGGAAAGGGGAGAACAAGAGAAGAAGGGAGGGAGGAAGGAAGGGAGAAAAGGAAGGAAGGAAGGAAAGAAGGGAGGGAGGAGGGAGAGAGAAAAGGAAGGAAGGAACGAAAGAAGAAAAGTAAGGAGAGGGGAGAGAGAAAAGGAAGGGAGGGAAGGAGGGAGGAGAGGGGAAATAGAAAAGGAAGGGGGGAGGGATGAAGGAAGGAAGAAGAGTGAAAAGGAAGGAAGGATGGAAGGAAGGAAAGAAGGAAGGGGGAGGAGAGGAGAAGAGAGAGGAAGGGAAGGGTAGGGAGATAAGATTAGAGACAAAAAGGGAAAGAAAAGAAAAGAGAAAGAAAGAAAGAAAGAAAGAAAGAAAGAAAGAAAGAAAGAGAAAGAAAGAAAGAAAAAATATTTAAAGGAAATGTAACCAATTCCAAAGCTATACACTAGATCAGGAAGTTCAAAATAATTCTTAAACCTTTTTTTTTCCACCCAAGCCCCCTTGACTGAATATTTATGGAACAGTATATATTATTCCCCAACACTGATGGATATTATAGATGTGTCCATATAATAGCTTGATTTTAGGAAGTCTTCGCTTTTAGCTACCCCCAACCCCCACCCCGAATAAATATTTAGAATATTGCTCCCCCCCATCCCCTGAAGACTCCAGTTAGTGCAATAACTTATATTTTAATTTCTCAGGAGGAAATGAGATTACTGAACACAAGGCAAACACCCAACAAAGTTGATTAAAATATTGTCTTCTCCTAGCCTTTTCTCTTGGCCCAATTCTCCTTTTGGAAGAGGAGCCCCTGGCCCATCAATCAAAAGCCAAAAGTGGGGGGGGGGCTGTTGTCCCCCCCCCAAAAAAGACGCCCCCTCCCGTTTGAAGCAACTTCTATCTGAAAGATCCCCCAGTAAAAAAAAAAAACGGTTAGAAAAAGAAAAGTGGGGAGAGCCTGCCCTCTCGTGGCCAGAGAAGAAAAGTGCAACAACATATTAAACTGCATGCGTTTAAGGATTCCCAAAACGAGGAATTTTTCACTCCATACGTGACATTTTTCGTGGGAGAAATTCCCATCAAAAGCTCTATTTTTTTTCCCTAGAAAGAGAGGATGTCCTACATGAAATTGTACGTTTCCCTAAGTGAGAATTTGCCTGTCTGATTCACTTTTAAGGGAAATTGGACACCCCCACCCCCCGTGCGCCGTTGTGGATCATGGTTTTAAGAGGAAATATTTTATTTTCAAATGATGTCGTAAACTGTTTTACGATGTTTACGTCATAATATGTTTTATAACAGCTGCCGAATTTCAATTCCCGTTCAGAGTTACTACGGCACTGAAAAAAGTGACTTAGGATGACTGTTTTTCACACTTATAACCGTTGCAGCATTCCCATGATCCCACGATCAAAATTCAGACACTTGGCAATCGATTCGTATTTATGACGGTGGCCGTGTCCCCGGGTCACATGATCCCCCATTACGACCTTCTAACGATGTCCACAGGGAAGCCAGATTCACTTAACAACCGTGGCGAGAAAGGTCGAAAAATGGGGCAAAACTCACTTAATAAATGTCTCGCTTAGCGATGGAAATGTTGGGCTCGGTTGTGGTCATAAGTGGAGGACTACCTGAACAGTAGGCTTTAAGAACTAAGATTCCTGCAACTCCATGTGTAACCTGCCCTTACAGTATATGTATAGCAGTTTTGATGATTAGAAAGGTAAAATATGGGAAGAATTATGGTGCAATCTTTCAAGAGGGAGAGGTGATGAATTTTTGTGTAACTATTGTGAAGTTAGTCCTTTTCCCCTTCTTTTTCTTTCTTTTGAACCTATTCGTCCTTTTTCTTTGCTCTTTTCTCTTTCTTAAATCTGCCTTTACTATTAACATTCTCCAATACCAATGATTCGGTCAAAGACAATTGTTACAGAATTTGGCACCACCTGCCTCCCAAAAAACCCACCCACCCATCTTCCCTTCGCTGTGTCAAGGCATGTTTTCCCCACTTCTGCCTTCCAAAGGCATGTGGGAGCATGGTACCCAGAATTCCCCATGAGCATCCTGCTGGGAATTCTGGGAGTTGTGGTCCCAACAGGGGAAGAGGTTAGGATCAGCTGTTCCAAGCAGCAGGCAAAAGATTGCAGCATTCTGTGCTGCCCTCTAGTGTTCAAACAAGGGAACCAAGCCCCCCCCCCCCCCCCCCCCTTTCAAAACTTGTGTTTTAATCTGGGGCTGAAAATTCATTGCAACTTTTTAAAGTTGATTGTTTTGCTCCCGTTGGGCCTTGGGGACTACCTCTCCCATCATCCCATTAATGCTGGCTAGAGGGCATGGGAGGGCAGAGACTGCCTCGGATTGGAAGGCCTCTGTTCCCCAGCTTTAGAACTCTTAACGCGTGCCGCGTCTTAAAAACACAATTATGACAATTTGGGAGAATGCGTCGTTTGGTGAGAGGGCAGCATCCTGAGCAATACAGTTTCCTTAGTCCTTCCTCCCTCCCTTCTCCCTTCTCCCTTTCTCCTTCTCCCTCCCTCCCTTCCGTCGTATTTCCTTCTTCCCATGGGTCTCCCCTTCCTTCTTTTCTCCTTTCTAATTCTCCTTCCTTCCTTCCCTTCTTCCCTTCCCTCCCTTTTCCTTCTTTCCTTCATTCCTCTTTCCTTCTTTCCTCATCCCTCCCCTTCCTTCCTTCCTTCCTCCCTTCTCCTTCCTTCCTTCCCTCCCTCCTTCTCCCTTTCTTTCTCCCTCCCTCCCTCCCTTCCTTCACGGTTCCTTCTTCCCATGCGTCTCACCTTCCTTCTTTTCCCCTTTCTAATTCTTCTTCCTTCCCTTCTTCCCTCTCCTCTCCTCCCCTCCCTTTCCGTTCTTTCCTCATCCCTCCTGTTCCTTCCTTCCTCCCTCGTCCCCTCCCCCTCCCTTCCTCCCTCTTCTCCTTCTCCCTCCCTCCCTTCGCATTTCCTTCTTCCCATGAGTCTCCCCTTCCTTCTTTTCCCCTTTCTAATTCTCCTTCCTTCCTTCCCTTCTTCCCTTCCCTCCCTTTTCCTTCTTTCCTTTATCCTTCTTTCCTTCTTTCCTCATCCCTCCTTCCCCTTCCTTCCTTCCTTCCTCCATCCCTTCTCCTTCCTTCCTTCCCTCCCTCCTTCTCCCTTTCTTTCTCCCTCCCTCCCTCCCTTCCTTCACGGTTCCTTCTTCCCATGCGTCTCACCTTCCTTCTTTTCCCCTTTCTAATTCTTCTTCCTTCCCTTCTTCCCTCTCCTCTCCTCCCCTCCCTTTCCGTTCTTTCCTCATCCCTCCTGTTCCTTCCTTCCTCCCTCGTCCCCTCCCCCTCCCTTCCTCCCTCTTCTCCTTCTCCCTCCCTCCCTTCGCATTTCCTTCTTCCCATGAGTCTCCCCTTCCTTCTTTTCCCCTTTCTAATTCTCCTTCCTTCCTTCCCTTCTTCCCTTCCCTCCCTTTTCCTTCTTTCCTTTATCCTTCTTTCCTTCTTTCCTCATCCCTCCTTCCCCTTCCTTCCTTCCTTCCTCCATCCCTTCTCCTTCCTCCCTCCCTCCCTCCTTCTCCCTTTTTCATTCTCTCTCCCTTCGCATTTCCTTCTTCCCATGCATCTCATCTTCCTTTTTCCCCGCTTTCTAATTCTCCTTTCTTTCCTTCTTCCCTTCCCTCCCTTTGCCTTCTTTCCTCATCCCTCCCCTTCCTTCCTTCCTCCCTCTTTCCCCATCTCCTTCCTTCCTTCCTTCCTTCCTTCCTTCCTTCCTCCCCTTCCCTTCCCTTCCTTCCTTTCCTCCCTCCCTCCCTTCTTTTTCCTTCATCTCAAAATTATGCATCTCAAAATTATAGAATTGTTGGACTCCTTCCTTCCTTCCTTCCTCCCTTTTTCTCTCCTTACTCCCCTATGTCCTTCCTTCTTTTCTTTTTCTTTCCTTTCCTTCCTCCCTCTTTTTCTTTCCTTCCTCCCCTATGTCCTTTCTTCTTTCCTCTTTTTCTTTCTTTCCTTCCTCCCCTATGTCCTTCCTTCTTCCCTCTATTTCTTTTTTTCCTTCTTTCCTTCCTTCCTCTTTTTCTTTCCTCCCTCTCTCATGTCCTTCCTTCTATCCTTCCTCTTTTCCTCTCTTTTTCCTTCCTTCCTTCCTTCCTTCTCTCTCACCTTGGCAATGAGGTGGTTTTGCAGCATGCTTTCTCTGGCCACCCCGAGCCGTTCATTCTCGCAGCCTGGGTACAGCTCCGCCAGGGTCATGGGGCGCCGGGGCGGTGGGCAGATCTGGCTGACGCTGTGCCGGCGGGGTAGGCCCACTTTGGGGGGGGCATTCTTGACCCCGGTGGGGGCGGCCACGGCAGCCATGCCCTGCTGCTCTCCAGGTGTCTCCTTTGCAAGCCAGAGAGATGCTCCTGGGTCCCAACTCCTGAGGAATGTACCACTTGCGGGGAGAGGAGGGGGGTCTACCAAGGACTGATATTGGGGGGCAGACAGAAGGGAGACCGGCCCCACGTCTGAGCCTGGCAGGACCCCTTCGAAGGGAGAAACAGACAGTTGGGAAAATTCAGCCGGTCCACAAATTTAGTTGCATCATGTCCTTTGGATCCAGACTCCCCCCCCTCCCAGGAATGGAGAGGCTGGTTGTTATGGCAACCAGAATGCTAACAAACTTCTGATAGCAACCTCCGTCCAACTGAAAATGCACAAAAGCATCTTGGCTACCAGCATTGCCAGCCAATCGCAAGGCTTGTAAATAGAATTAACTCTGGATTTGCCTTGCTTGCTTTTTAGCAAGAGGCCAGCTTGTCTATCTGGGGTCCCCTTCCTTTTTGGGGGGAGAAAAAAAGCATGCAATGATTAGAACGTACTGTCCTTTCTTTCTTTTTCCCTTGCATGATGAGGAGTAGCTCTTACTTAATCGAGTTTGCACTTTTTCTAAATGGGGTGGCGCCTTATCTAAGTATATATATATATATATATATATATATATATATATATATATATATATATATATATATATATATATATATATATATATATATATATAACTTTTATTTGCGGTCACAGACCAAAATACTAATATCATTGCAAAAGAACATGGGGAAAGTAACATCAACCTTATCTAAGTAAATTAAGTATATAATTGCTTAATGCATTGTAAGCCGCCCTGAGTCTCCGGAGAAGGGCAGCATATAAATTAAAAGAAAAAAAAAATTAAAAGTAAAAAAATAATAATAATAAATGTGGATGCCCCGTTTGTTGTTTTGGAAGGCAAAGTGGGGAGCAAATCTAATGCTCCATCCTCGTTCTCTTTTCCCCAACCAAGCGCAACAACCCTGAGGTTGGTTGAGCAGGACTAGAACTTACCGTCTCCTGGTGATTGGTCCAAAATCAACCAGGTGGCTTTCACGCTTAAGGCAGGACTAGAACTCACCGTCTCCTGGTGATTGGCGCAGTCACCCCGCCAGCTTTCACGCCTAAGGCAGGACTAGAACTCCCAGTCTCCTGGTGATTGGTGCAGTCACCCCGCCAGCTTTCACGCCTAAGGCAGGACTAGAACTCCCAGTCTCCTGGTGATTGGTGCAGTCACCCCGCCAGCTTTCATGCCTAAGGCAGGACTAGAACTCCCAGTCTCCTGGTGATTGGTGCAGTCACCCCGCCAGCTTTCATGCCTAAGGCAGGACTAGAACTCCCAGTCTCCTGGTGATTGGTGCAGTCACCAAGCCAGCTTGCTCACACAGCAAATACTGTTTGAGTTTCCAAACACCCCTCAACTTTCTCACACACTGACAAATGCCAGCCAGATGAATACCGATGAATGCTGTGGGTTGGGACATTCCGCTCCCCTTCCCACTCTGTTCCAACTGCCAGTTGCATTATATTAATGCCCTCTGATGCTACGGAGTTACACATTCTACATTAAGTTTCAGGCTGCAAGTGTCAATTTATCAAGCACATAGTTTTGTAGTGAAGCACGGGCGTCCAGCTAGTCCTTAATATAATCGGAAAATAGCAGGGCTACCCATTTGGCATTGTTTATTTTATTTTATTTTTTTGATCTGCAGTTGGGGGCTATTAAGAAGCCCCTGGGTACCAGAGCTCTGAAGGAATTCACCAAGAAAATGAGAAAAGATCGAAGATGAAATTCTGTTTCAAGGCAGATTTTATTTATTTTTTTTAAAAAAAGAATTTTAATGTAAACCCCATGTACAAATAGTTTGAGCCCACCAGAAAAAAAAAAAACACACACACACAACCCTTTTGATAAAATAAAACAAAGTCCTTTATAAATTCAAAAAGACAAAAAACGGGGAGAAAAAAAAAAGAGTCAACCTTGGAAAGGACCCCATTTGCCTTGTGCAATTTTAGCATCACTTCTTTCCTACTGTCTGAGCAGGAACTCGACGAAAGTCTAAATTAAGAGCCCTTCCCTGCGCGGAGATCTTAAAAAACTTAGCGGCTTTTTTGTTTTAAGGCACCATCAGAAGAACCATAAAAAAAAAAAAAAAAGACCCTTCTCTGTTTTCAAGAGAGAGTCCCAAACGAGGAAGACATCTTAGCCTTTTCCTGGAAACGAGGATTGCTTCGGCTTTCAAACATGCGAAATTCGGGATTTTAATCCCTCCTCCAGCTGGTTCTGGAGATGGAATTTAATTGAGGCAAGATAAGGAATGTCCAAGATTTAGAATTAATGGAGTCGGACCTTGGGAGGTCTTCTAGTCCAGGGGTCGGCAACCTTAAACACTCAAAAGAGCCATTTGGACCCGTTTCCCACAGAAAAGAAAACACCGGGAGTCACAAAACCTGGGTGGGCGTGGCCAACTCGACGTCACTCATTTCTACCAGTCACATGACCTCCCTAGCCACGCCTACCCAGCCAGTCATTAGGGCAGAGAACTGCTTGTTAAAAAACACCGGGAACCACAAAACCCTTTTGACATCTCTCTCCCTCCCTCCCCCTTCACCCCCCCCCCCCGTATCTCACTATGTCTCTCTCTCCCTCTCTCTCTGTATCTGTCTCTGACTGGGAGGGCGAGGGGGCGGGGCCAGCCAGTGGTGGGATCACTCAACAGGGAGCCACAGCAGAGGGCCCAAAGAGCCACATGCGGCTCTGGAGCCAAAGGTTGCCGACACCTGTTCTAGTCCAACCTTCTCCTCAAGCCAGAGCCTTGATAGTACAGTGGTTTACGCACCCAGTCATTAACACAGCTGCCTGCAATTACTGCAGGTTTGAATCTTGCCAGGCTCAAGGTTGACTCAGCCTTCCATCCTTTCTAAGGTAGGTAAAATGAGGACCCAGATTGTGGGGGCAATAAGCTGACTTTGTATAAATATACAAAAGGATGAAGGCTATTGCTTAACGCACTGTAAACTGCCCTGAGTCTCCGGAGAAGGGCGGCGTATAAACCAAATTAAAAAAAAAAAAAGATCCTATCCCGTTCCAGACAAAATGGCTGTGGGATCTCTTCTGGGATGGGATGGGTGTGTTCGTCCTGGAAACATTTCTCATCCCCAGCCCAAAAATGCTAAGTTTTGTCGTCTGAGAGGAAAAAAACCCCTAAACATTTGTTCGTCTGTGGCCTTGGAACCAGCCGTGAAATCCCTGGGTGGCTGACCAGGAAAAGCCAGCATTCCGTTCAAAATGTGTATAAAATCTCATAAAAAAAAAAAAAAGACAAGTTTAAAATCCCACCCGATTGGGCAATCGGAAAGGGGGCTCTTTAAGGAAGACCGGGAAGTTTGGCACTTGGGCGGGAAAAAAAATGGCGGATGAATGCAAGACACTCCAACATTCCTCCAAGGAAGGAGTATCAAATTCGATTTCATGGAGGGCCGCATTAGGGTTGTGTTTGACTTCGGGGGTGGGGGTGGCCAGCTTGATGTCACTCGTGCCAGGCGTGCCTGTGGTGGCCCGAGCACTCTACCAGTGAAAACAGGCTCCTGAACCCTAACCCTAACTCCGTTTTCACTGGCAGAGAGAGCTGCAGGAGGCTGTCGCAGCCGAAAACGGAGCTCGCGATGGCCGTGTGCGGCTCTCCCGAGCTCCGTTTCGACTGGCAGAGACACCGCAGGCCAGTTCTAAGCACCCAACGGGCTGGATCCGGCCCCCAAGGTCCTGAGTTTGAAACCCCTGCTCTAAGGAGAGTTAAGGATTAAGGTAGAAAGTGCGAGCTTGGCACAAAGGCGGTCGCTAAACTGGGAGAACAGCAACTGGCATCTCTCTGGATCGAGAGAAGCTGCTTACATCATTTGAGGTCCCTGAGACTTCCTATTAGCTGCCGGCCCCTCCAACAGTCAAATTAGGGGAGGAAGCGTAGGATGTCAGGGTCGGCATCAAGGCAACCTGAGAGCTCTGAGGGGGAAGAGGGAATGGAGCTGGCAGAGAGAGAGAGAGAGAGACAGAGGCGGAACCTGGGCCATCTGTCAGCCCTCAGATGGAGTCAACAGCCCCCAGATCTGGAGGTGGCTGATGAGGAAGAGGAACATCTGGGTCCAGTGCCTGATGTGCAGATGCACAGAAGGCAGAGGAGAGGAGAGCAGTAGAAATCTATGGGCCGGTCCTTGGGACGGAAGAGTTGCTGCTAGTGAAGCCCCACCCAAGCTCTGGGGATAAAAGGTAGAGGGCGGAGCTGAATAGAAGTAGCAGACAACTATTCATCTCCCCTGCGGGGGAGACTTGTTAGCGTGAGGTGACTTTTTGCCGGGGCTGCTGGCGCTCCTAATAAGAGGGATTATTGCTTCAACTACAGAGGGATTGTCGTGTTTGGGGAGCTGGGTCAGAAAACGTCCCTTTTCCAATGACTGAATATCTCTATCTCCTCTAGGGTCCCTTTGGGGGTTTCCTAAACCCCCCCCCCCCAATTTGGGATGTGCCATGTGTTGCAAATCCATTTGCCAGCAATGGAGAATCTACCGTGAGCCAAAAATAAAAATAAAAAATAAAAAAAAGATTGTTTTCACCTTCTGTAGAACCCAACATTCGAATCTAAACACCTCTAAGCAGCAGCAGCAGCAGCCACAAAAAGGCCGAATAGATTTATATATTATTTTTCTCTCTAAAAATAAAAAAGGCAGAAAGCTAAAGAGAATCCCCGGCGGTCTTTTCCCATTTTGCAATAGCCAGGAAGTTCCCATCTTCTGCTGCCTATTGTTTGTGAAAGGACTGGGTAGGATCCCCGTCATCGGCCTGACTTGGTTCTCCGGTCTCTCCGTCGCTGCTGTCTAACAGCTCATCGTCCAGCATATCTTGGAAAATGTCGTCGAACCGGAAAGTCTTTTTATAGCTCTTTTCCTCCTGCGTGTTTTCCTCCTGCGTATTCCTCTGTCTTTGGGCCAGCTTCACGAGAGTTTCCTTGAAGATGGGCAGCGTCTCTTCAAACAGGTAGTCGATAATTTCTAAGGGAAGAAAAGGACATTATGGTCAACGGCGGTGGAGGATCTCCGAAGGAGGGATGAGGATTCTGGAAAGAGGACCACCTTCCCCCCCAAACAACTTGTTTTTCCCGCGTAAGAACGATAATTTCCATAAAATCCCAAATACAAGAAGAAAACGAGGATCTGGAATGTGTCACCTCGAGTCTCTCGGCCACATTTTAGCCACTGGGCCTTGAATGTTTGCAGAGATACGTGAATAAACCATCCCGCAAGCACAACTGCTAGCCGGCAGAAGACAGAAAGAGGAAATTTCTGTTCACCCATCGAATTTCTTTTGTGAGGCCGACAGGAATTAAGGACAGGTGTTGGGGTTCCAATGGATGCCAATCATGAGCCAAGCTTCAAAAGAAATCCAGTTCTTAGGAGCTTCATGTCCACACGTTCAGAGGTGAAGCCAGCTCTGACCCTACGTAATTTACGCTCCAATCATGACCCTGTTCCCCCCTGCCCCCAGAGTGCGTCATCAATCACATTCCCAACGGAGCAATTTCCCAGGTTGTAGAGGTCACTCCCCTTCGGCTGCTGTAGGTAACCTTGGGATACAGCCTTGAGGAAGATAAGCATGGAATGTGCCTTTTCTTTTTTTTTTTTTTTTGCTGCTGTGCAGTTTTGCCAGTTTCCCATCCCCCCCTATGAGACCAGGCCTGGGACGCTTTGTGAATTGACAACAGCATCCAAAGAAACTCACCTGGGAAAGTCTTCTCATACCAGAAAGGAACATATAATGATTTCAGTTGGTGATATCTGCTTTGGACGTAACACGGAGGAACGTTTCTAGGAGGAGAGAATGAGAAAGGCTAAGAAAAGGCACAAGGAGGCCAGCAGATGGACAAAAAGAAGAAGAAAAAAATTCAGCCATGATCCTTTCCTAGTGGGATGGATTGCAATTTTCAGAGTTTCCCAAGAAGCGATTCCAGGTAGCCCTTCACTTATATCCATTCTTGAGTGACTGTTTGAAGTTTGAAGATATCTCACTTTTTTTTTTCTTTTTACAAATAAGTCCAGGTAGCCAGCATACCTAATATTTCTTCCTGCTCCTCTTTTCCCTCAGGACTAGAACTTACCATCTCCTAGTGATTGGGCCAAAGTCACCCAACCAACTTTCATGCTTTAATTTGATACTAGAACTCATCCTCTCCTGGTGATTGGCCCAAAGTTACCCAGCTGGTTTTCATGCCTAATGCAGGACTATAACTCACCCACTCCTGGTGATTGGCCCAAACTCAGTCAGCCAATTCTCATGCCTAAGGCATGACTAGAACTCCCAGTCTCCAGATCCTCACCTGATCAAATACCTGGGAAACATTATTTTACGTACAATTGCCGTTCTCCGATTAGTCCAATGTACACGTAGTCCTCGACTTACAACAATTCATTCAGTGACCATTTAAAGTTACGACAGCACTGAAAAATGCGATCAATGACCATTTTTCGCAGTTACGACCTTCACTGCCTCCCTGTGATCGTGTGATCAAAATCTGGGCGCTTAACAACTGGTTCATACTTATGACCGTTGCTCTCTGTGTGTTTGTGTGTCACATGATCCACTTCTGCGACCATCCGACAAGCAAAGACAGCAGGGAAGCCAGATTCACTTAACAACCGGGTTAACTAACGGATCGACTGCAGTGACCCACTTAACAACGGTGGCAAGGGGGACAGGGACGGGGGACAACGACTCACTGGAAAAACGTCTCACTCAGCGATGGAAATTTTGGGCTTAATTGTGGTCATAAGTCGAGGACTACCTGTGGTCTCGCTCTACATCGGGCTAAATTTGGCTATACGGTCTGCAAAATTCGGCAAACTTAACTACCTACTGACAATCCGCCACCAATTGTCAAATGTTATCTTGTCTTTTTTTTTAAAAAAAAAAATATATATTTTATCTAGGCTTATACAGATTCCTTGAGATTTATTCTAGCTATTTACCCGATAACGCCAGCGATGCACTCCCAGTCTATTTCATTGGTGTCTGCAACGTTCAATTCATACAATCTGAAATTCGCAAAATAAGCCTTTATTAATACTTCAAAATTTAAAAAAGGGTTATCCGAGACGGAATGGCTATCCGCCCATCCCCTACTTTTCTCTCCCATTAACGTTATCGTAAGCATTTAATGGCGTATCTCCAATCGTCCGTCTGTCTAGACCAGGAGTCGGCAACCTTAAACACTCAAAGAGCCACAAAGGTCCTAACCGGAAGCCCCCCTCCCGCCCCCCGTTCAATTCTGGAGCTGACCGGAAGTCCGGTTCCCCCACCGTGGCGTCTCCTCCTAGCGCAGCGTCCTTTTTCCTCTACCTGTCCTAACTGAAAGCCCTATCAATTGTGGAGCCAACCGGTGACAAGGAGCCGCAGCAGAAGGATGAAAGAGCCACATGCGGCTCCAGAGCTGCGGGTTGCTGACCCCTGGTCTATTCCATACGCCCTTGCTTGAAAACACAAAATCGTTCGCTTTAAATAAAAATATCAGGAAATACAGCACTAAACTCTTTTCACACCTTTCGATGAGGTCGATCTTAAACTGTAAGTTGCTCAGTCCGCAGAAGGGCGATTTCCCCATCATTTTCTTCGTTAGGATCGACATCCTTTTAAAAAAAGGAAGAAAACTGAATGAATCAAATTGAATGAATGAAATTAAATTAAAATGCAAGTTACCACAAGCAGCAGTAAGCGCGAACTGATATCAGGGCCAGACACGACGCTCCCGTTACACTGATTTATTACTCACGTCTCTAAAACCTCACCATTTCTTTTTACACTGCCGCCAACTACGGGTCTCCACCTGGGCTGCCACTTTCATCCAGCCGATGTCCTTGTAGAGGTTTTCTCGCAGCAGGATGAGGGCACCCTTGCTGTCCCTGTCCTCCAAGGCCGAATCCAAGCCCCTCACTTTCGTCTTCAGGATATCTTTGAGCGCCTGAAGGAGTCTAGAAGTCTCTTCTTCTCTCCAAGGGCCAAGGTTGGAATCTGCGCACGTATTTGGACACACACAAGAAAGCAAGAGAAAGACAGAGGACGGTTGTCAGGATAAGATTGGGGCACGACTTGGGGAAAGGTTTGTTGAACCACAAGCATCACGGAGATAGTCTCAACGGAGATTTAAGAGGCTGTCATTTGGAAAAAATCCGACTGGAGTGGCACGGTGGCCGAGAGGGTGGAGCTCTCGCCTCACAATCAGGAGGCTGCAAGTTCGATCCTAGGAAGAGGTGGATATTTCTCTTTCTGGGCACAATGAGAATATATCTGCTGGACTAAAAAACTCCGCATCGGCGACAGGAAAGGTATCCGGCCAGTAAACACTCAGTTCCATCAAATTGCCCAGACGCCACCCCACAAGGGATTATGAGGGTCATTAAAAGATGATGATGATTTGGAATGATCCGACTCATGATTTTTAATGAAAAGCCTACTGGGATGAACTCTTTATATTGTCAAGAACCAATCGAGGGTGCAGGTAGTCCTCGATTTACGACCGTCAGGCCCAACCTTACTCGTGGCTAAGCGAGACTGTCAATCAGGGTCTTTTGCCCCGTTTTATGATTGTTTAAGTGAACGGCTGCCGTCATTAAGCTAGTCACCCAGTCATGAAGTGAACTCTGGCTTCCCCATCGACTCGGCTTGTCCGAAGATCGCAAAAGAGGAATCACGTCTCACCCACACACACCCTGGGACGCTGCAACTGTCCTAAGTACATGCCAGTTGCCAAGCCTCCGAATTTTAACCACGTGACTATCGGAGATGGTTACAACGGTTGTGAAAAACGCTCCTGAGTCGCTTTTTTCCCAGTGCTGTTGTAACTTTGAACAGCCACTAAATGAATCGTTGTAAATCGAGGACTCCCTGTGCAGAGAATTTGGAGTTCAGAAGAGGGGTTGGAGGAAAGGGAAGGGGTGTGTGGAAAGAGCTATCAACCTACCCTCGATCATCTGCGCATATTTCAAGGAGATGGAGTGGCTGCTTCGGTTCATAAGCTCCGAGATTTTTTTCCACTTATTCCCATACATGGCGTGATACTTAAAGAGCTTTTTCTCTTCTTTCTTTGTATACCTAAAAAAAGACGTTAGGGGTGTTAAAGCCATTGAGCTCTGCCTTGAGATGACCTTGGCTTTAAAAAGAAATATATAATATATATTATATTAATATATATTATATATTAATATTATATATTAATATAATATTATTATATAATATATTAATAAAGGAAAATTGTAGCTCAGAGTTGAAATGAGAGGCCCTTGGTGCTCTCTGAGCTGGGTTGTTTCCTTGTGGACATTTCATGACCCAGCTAGGGAACATCATCAGTGCTAGAAGGGAGTGGGGTTTGGGAGGAGGAGGAAGAGGAGGAGGAGGAGAAGGAGGAGATTGTGGGGTTCTTGGTGCTCGCTAAGCTTGCTTGCTTATATTTATTTATTTATTTATTTATTTATTTATTTTTCAGATTTCTATACCGCCCTTCTCCTTTCGGACTCAGGGCGGTGAACGTCTTTTCTTGAAGACGTTTCATGACCCAACTAGGTAACATCATCAGTGCTAGTAAGGAGTGCAGTTTGTCATCAGTTTATAATCCTGGTGCCTTTCCGTGTCTGTCTGGGTTGGGGCAGTCTTAGAAATTCTTCCGTTGGGCTGTTTGCCGGCGGCTCTTTGGCCGTTTCTTGTGTGGAGTCTTGGCTTACTTGCTTGTTCGCCTGATGTGAATCTTGGGAGTTTAATCTATACTCCATCCGGGTGCCGATTGCTGACGGAAAGGTGCTGGAGTCTTTTTGTAAGTGTGTAAAGCAGTCACATCCTCTTTGTCAGTGCCGCTGTAACTTTGAAACGGTCACTAAACGAATGGCTCTAAGTCAGGACTGTCTGCAATTGTTCTCAGGGTCAGGAAATTTCTCCTTAGTTCTAGGTTGGCTCTCGTCTTTCTACATCCTACAAAAAATTCGACTCCTGCTAAAGAACAAGATTTTATTTTATTTTTTCCTCCTCCTTACCGTCCGTTATAATTCTGAGGATCAAACATTTTCCGGGCTCGATAATAAACGAGCCTCCAGGGCCGAGCGATGCCCTGAGCTGTGGACAAAAGGACAGGAAGTGTTAGAACTTGTACAAATAACCTGAACAACCCAAGCAAACAAAACAGAGAATTACGTCTTTGTAATTATTGTAGGGTAGTCCTCGACTTACAACTGTTCATTTAGTGACCGGTTGCTAAAGTTACCACAGCACTGAAAAGTCTATGGAGATTCTGAGTCATCCATCTGGTCGTGGTCATCCCAAAGGTGCTTGCTTATTTATTTATTTTTTCAAGAACAAAACTGGACTTTTTCTTTGAAGACGTTTCGCTTCTCATCCGAGAAGCTTCTTCGGCTCTCCCTTCTTCAGAGCAGAAGAAGCTTCTCGGATGAGAAGTGAAACCTCTTCAAAGAAAAAAACCCAGAAAGTCCAGTTGGTTCTTGGGGAAAAATAAAGCAGTTTTGGGACAACAGCACTGAGTATTTTTTTTTCTTCACACCCAAATCCAGATGAATTGTATTTACGATGGCTGCCATGTCCCTGGAATCATGTGACCCCCTTTTTGTGACCTTCTGGCAAGCCAAGTCAACGGAGAAGCCAGAAATACTGTTTTACTAATTTAACAACTGCAGGGATTTCCTTAAAACGACTGTGGCAAGAAAAGTGGGGAGAGAGGGGGGAAGGAGAAAAAAACCCTCACTTAACAGCTGTCTCGCTTAGCAACCAAAATGTTCGCCTCTCGACTGCAGCCATAAATCGAGGACTACCTGTGATACGAAGGGGGCACATCTTGGACGAGCGTTCCTTCTGCCTATCGGGAAGGAAATCGGCAAAAACTCACAGATTCTTTCGCAAAACGAGTATCGGCATTTCAGCCTCTTGATTTCGGCTTGTTCCTCTGGAAACCGGTGGGCAAACAGGAGCTTTTCGGCCGTCTCAATCCCGGTTTCTTCCAAAAACGCCTCGATGTTTTCCGTCAATAAGTTGTTTTCCGCCTGGGAGAAGACACCGAACTTCACAGCCATGCCTGGCAAGACAGCAAAATGGAAATTGGGAGAATTTAATAATGTCCGATTTAGAAAAAATTTAGGCTAGTTTTTATCGTCAGCCAGCCCTCTTTTCTTAAAAATTTTTTTTTTCCTTATATACAAGTAGTCCTCGACTTACAACAATTCATTTACTGACCGTTCAAACGTACAATGGCACTGAAAAAAGGGACTTTTTACACTCAACGACCAAAATTGCGCTCACCAAAATTCAGAGGCTTGCCAACAGACTCATATTTATGACGGTCCCCCGGGAGTCACGTGATCGGCTTTCGTGACCTTCTGGCGAGCAAAGTCAGCGGGGGGAGCTAAACCACCATGTTATCATTTAACAAAGGCAGTGGATCCCTTAACGGGGGCACAAAAAGGTCACAAAAATGGGGCAAAACTCACTTAACGAACGTCTCACTCAGCAACGTACGTTTTGATTTCCATTCTGGCCATTAAAGTCGAGGACTACCTGTATTATAATAAGACCTAAGTAATACATTCTATTAACTTGGTACTGTTGGGATGCACACAATCTTGCCTAGAGACTATTTACACTCTAACGTTTAAACTTTTAAAGACAGAGAGAGAGAAAAAAAGAGAGAGATTCATTTCAGTGTTATTTATGATCTGAATTGCCAATGTTAACAAGCGCTAAGTTGATTTAAATTGTCCAGAGAAATATCAGGTCCTCCACCTGCAAAGTCCGCTAAATCAGAGTCCGCTAAATCAGAATTTCCTAGTTATCACATTTTACAGACTGAAGTTCTGAAGTTCTATTTTTCCTCTTCTCTTATTCTACCTCCCTCGCTCCCTTTCCTAACTGGGTTACTTTGGCTGTTGCATTCACAATGGTAACGAGTCACCTTTTTGCTTCAGCTCCCTAAACCTGGGTAGATCTCGTGTGGCCAGTTGCCTGACTGCAGAATCCGACAGAGTCTTCGCCCGAGGGATAAATTCCTCTAGTTCTTTTCTGTCATTCTCCAGTTGTTCCTTTTCCCGAGCATATACATCCTCCTCCTCCTCCTCCTCTTCCTCCTCTACAGAAAATGTTTTGGAAGGGGGCTGCTTGCGTGAAGATCGGAGTTTCCGACCCGTTCGGGATTGATCCAATCTGTTGGGAGATCAAAATTGGGCATTGCTATTTATTTAAAGGTTGTTGTGGCCTAGGCTTCATTAAAACACACGAGTAGTCCTAAAAACCTCTTTTATTGCAACAGCTGTGAATTACATTCATTCACAGCTGAGTCCCAATTAGTTGCAAAAAGTCCTTCGGGAGAAGTCCTGTTCTGGCTTTGCTGTATCCTGTACTCCACTTGACTTTTAGTAAAGTATACCTTGGAGTTGAGGATCTCCCTTGCCTAAAGGACTGAGTTGGGGCGGGTCTGACAAACTCTTAATTTAAGAATTAGCCTATCCTGCCTTCTCCTTTTTGCTTCCCCTCCATTCCCTTTTTTTAGCGTAAACCTGCAGGCAAGAACGTCTGCTCCCAATTTTGTGGCGGAAACTCAAAAAAGGGCAAACGAAGACTGTCTTGAACGTGACTGAGGCAGATAAAGCTAAGGTCCACCATCTTCTTCATCGCACCAGAAACTCCCCAAAGACATCCTTCCAAATCTCAAAGTTCTAACATCTCTTCTAATCTAGATGAGGACAACTTAAAGAGGTACTAGAAGTGCTTACTTGGTGTTAACTTCCGAAGTGGGCAATTTTGACGGTAATCCAGGTTGCTTCCATTCATGGTCTCTACCTGACGTTCCTTCCATCTCCAGGTCCACGTGAGTAGCATCAGAATCTTCAGCGGTGGGACAATGGCTTCCCTCTTGACCATCCCTTGGGAGAAGGTCCACCTGTGGTCCCTCTGAAAAGGATAAAGGCGAGGAGGCAAAGAGATCCATCTGCGTGTCTATCGTTTGGTCAAGGTCCATCTGATCTTCTCTCTGCGACATTGTGGCCTCAGCCTTCTCTTTCGCAGGTCCATCAGGGACATAGATACCTTCCCTTCGTTTCCTTTTCTTCTTCTTGTGAGATGACCTATGACTATCAACCACACTTCCATTTTCCTTCAGAGGTAGCATACTGGATTTCTTGGGTGTTGATAGTCTCCAACACTCATCACCCACAACACTGTCATCCCTATTTTCCAAAGCCTTTTTTGAAGACAGTTTACTGGATTTTTGGGAAGTTGATGGGCTCCAACACTCATCAATAACAACACTGTCATCCCTATTTTCCAAAACCTTTTTTGAAGACAGTTTACTGGATTTTTGGGAAGTTGATGGGCTCCAACACTCAAGCCAAACAACACTGTCACCTCCATTTTCCAAAGCCTTTCGGAAGGTCAGTTTACTGGATTTTTGGGAAGTTGATGGGCTCCAACACTCATCACCGACAATGCTGTCATCCCTATTTTCCAAAGCCTTTTTTGAAGACAGTTTACTGGATTTTTGGGAAGTTGATGGGCTCCAACATTCATCACCAACAACGCTGTCATCCCTATTTTCCAAAGTCTTTTTTTTTGAAGACAGTTTACTGGATTTTTGGGAAGTTGATGGGCTCCAACACTCTTCATCACTGCCATGTTTAAGTCTGTGTTTCTTCTTCTTCTTCTTCTTCTTGGGCACAAAATCATTTATTTCGGGCTCATCGTTCTGCTGAGTTTCGGGGACGGCCCAGGAAGCTTCAGAGGTTTCTGAACTGGATTTTTTCTTCTTATGTTTTTTTCGACTAGTCCCAGAGTCTTCGGTATCCTGAGACGAATAGGATGCCTGATCAGAGGACACAATTGACTGGCTGAGTTTTTCTCGGCTGCGCTTCCGTGACTTTTTTCTCTTCTTTTCATAGCTAGACTGTTGGGTGTCCTCTACCAAGAAAATAGCTTCCTCGTTCATCATTCCCTTTAAAAAGCAAGGAGAGAGGTAGGTTAAAACTCACACAGTGTTAAAAAAAATTAAATAAATTACAGGTAGTCCTAGGGAATCTTGTCCTGTTTCATCACCTTTCTTGCCACGGCTGTTAAATGAATCACTGCAGCTGTTAAAGTTAGTGACACTGTTGTTAAGTGAATTTGCCCCCCCCGCCCCCAATTGACTTTGCTTGTCAGAAGTTTGCCAAAGGAGATCATGTGACCCCCCGGGACACTGCGACCGTCATAAATACAAGTCAGTGGCCAAGCAGCTGAATTTTGATCACCACGGAAATGCTGCAGCGGTCGTCCGTGTGAAAAAATGGTCGTTGACTCCCTCTTTTTCGGTGCCGTTGAAACGTTGGTCACTAAATGAACTTGCATTAAATTAATTGGTGGCTCCCTAGGTGTTCTTAAGTGTTAAATTTAAACACAAAATAGACGGCCTGCGAAACCCCCTGGATTGGGGCTGAAAGGCCAAAGGGGAAGCTGTATGGCTCCTTCCCATAGTTAGGTAAACCAGGTTATCCTGATAAGACTTCTCTCACCGGAGAAACACTTCATCCTTCCTAGTCTGAATGCAGTTGGAAACTCTGCTTACATGCCTGCAGAGGCAGAAAGAAGGGTGTTTGTCCCAGAAACTCTTTGGAAAAGGCCAATTCATGGAAAGATAAGCAGACAAAAGAGCTTAAATGTTGCAAGCCTTGTCAGGTCAAGTTTCCAATTGATATGCAAAGGATAAACAAATATCAACACATCAAAAGCTCAAATGTATTTAAAAGATTACTTAAACACCGACCACTCTACTTGGTCACATGATCAAAATTCATAAGCTGTGATGCCAACAGACTCATATTTATGACGGCCGCAGTGTCCCCCGATCCACTTTTTGCAACCTTCTGACAAGCAGAATCAACAGGGAAGCCAAATTCATTTAACGACCGTGTTCCCCCAATTTAACAACTGCAGCGATTCACTGAACAGCTGTGTGGCAAGGAAGGTCATAAAACACTTAACAACTTGTCTCACTTTAGCAACATAAAATTTTGGGCTCAATTGTGGCAATAATCCGAGCGCGTAAAAAATTACTCGTCCACCTGCCCAGAGTCAACTTAAAATAAGATCGAGATCTGATCATCCATTTGAATTTTATTTTATTTTTTTTTGCTCTGTCCCCCTAGATAGAAAGCCTAACTGGCAAAACTCAATTTTGCAAAGGCTTGAATTGCAAAGGCTGGCTTTGCAACTGCTTCACTTGGATGCGGGCACTGCCAATGCCCCGGTTGGCAATCCTGAATGATAACGCTCGATTTGCAATCCTGAACCACTGATGCTCGGCTTTGCGATTAAGACTTAGAATAACTTTTATTGCCACTTTTGAATGCACCCTAATCGGCATGCATTAAAATGGAAGCTCCTTGCACCCAACCTCTCCAAAGGGTCTCCGCCTCCAAGACACAGTACATAAAGCAACAAAATGCAAAATTATGCATCTACCCACATATATGCATGATGAATCACCCAAATGCTCTATTTGCAATGATGAATTTCAAGGCTGGCTCTGCAAAATATAAACTAATATACAAACCCTATATATAATATATATCTATATATATAATATTGTTGTGGAATGATGAGACCAAACAACATTCCTGGGTCAGCCAGAGACAGTTTTATTGTGCAAGGTTCAGAGCCAGTTTTGTACCTGAAGCTTTGAACAAGGAGAGAACTCTGATACAACGGTTTTATACATTTCTAAGACAAAGGATTCAGTGAGATCATACATTTTCCATATATGGTTAACATGAGATCATACATCCGATTTTGCCTATATGGTTACTCACATTGGATAATATGTTCATCTAATTACTTAAACCATTAATCTTAGTTTATCAAATTATCTTAGCCACACAACTTTTCTTAAGCGCTTGGAGTTGCTAATGGGAGATTTACTACTGCCCTTGGGTAAATTTATTGGATTAAGTAACTCTTTGTAACATATAGGTCTTTGTGTCGTTCACAGCGAGGTCACTCAGATGTTTTCCATATGGCGGTCCTTTCGTGACATCTAGGTCTCATCAGAAGATATATTACCACTTAATGAGGTTTAACTGTTTGTTAATGTAATCTCCAACAAGCACTTTCCTCTCTTATAATAATGTGAATAGAGAGGGTCCTCCAGAGCCCATCTATCTGACTCTGTATGATTCCTTTCTTTTATCCACATTATTTCTTTTATCTACATTAATATAAACTTACCTTTGCAATTGCAAACAGTGATGATCAACCGAGGCTTACACGATGCCTGTCCTTAGAATCGCTCCCCCCATTCAAAAAAATATATAAAATATTATTATTATTATTATTAATTCCCCAAGAGAGAGTTCAGCAGGCAAGATTCCCGGCTTCCTTCTCCACTGCAAACATGCTGCTTTGCTGAACTTCCGGCTCTGTTTATGCCACTTCCTCCTCCCAAAGCTCAGGAAGCATAGAGGAGGAGAGGCAAGAGCGTCCCTTTTTCCCCCTCCCCGCCTATCATTTTTTTTTTTCCTCTGACTGAGTTTCCGGTTTTTTAAAGAAGTAGCTTCCGGTTTTTTTTTTTTTTAAGAAGTAGCCCTTTCACGCTTCGTGTATGGGTGGGTGGCGATTAACCGTTCATGAGCCCCGGCTTCAAAAGATAGAGGACAAAATTTTCGATTCTAGGCCTCAATTTGGGGGAATAATAATAATAAAAAAAGGCTGCTGTGTAGACGTCAGTTTATGAAAAGGCCTTATCTAGACTTTTTCATACATCTATGGATATTGTGTGAGGGGAAAAAAAAAAAAGACAATCCCGGAAGTAGGCGTTTTAACCCCCTCCTCCTCTTTAGATTTCCTAGCTCTACGCCCTTCTATCCAAGTCGATTAAAGGAAAAAAAGGCGGGGTTAAAGCAAGGCGGCCAATCCCACGCATGGGGTGGGGGGAGGCGGGGCGGAAGCCGTGCCGTGGGCGGGGCCTGCCGCACCGGAAGGAGCGCTGAAGAAGGGGCCGGGCCCTGTTGCCGGCGGGAGAGAAAGTGTGGCGACGACGGCCGAGCCTGCGGGCGGGCCCATGGCAGCGGGGTTGGGCCGGCGGCTGCCCATGCGAAGACCCGGAGGGAGAGGTGAGGCAAGGGGTGGGTGGGCAAAAAACCACCTGAGGGGAGGAGGCTTCCTCGCTTCCCCCCTCCCCCAAATGAGGGTCTTCCCCCCCCTCCTTTTTTACCTCAGAGGAACTTTTCCCTCATGTTGGTTATTCCACACACACACCTCAAACCCGGGTTAACCCTCTCCCCACGGGGCTGCATTCACGTGTCTTCATAGAGAATGGGGGAAGGGGGGAAGGCAAGAAAGGGGGGGAAGAAAACTCCCCCTCCTCAGTTTGGTTTGCCCCCCCCAAGAGGGAGGGAGGGAGGGGGGAAGGTTGTCTTGGGAGTGGAAACACCCCCCCCCACTCCCACTCCTCTTATTCAGGGCTCCCTTTGCACCCCCATTGAGGCCAAGCTCTCCCCTCCCCCACCCCACCCACCCCTTTTTTTTTTTTGCAGGAAAGGGATGGGGGGTATGTGTCAAGTGCAGGAAAAATATTATTTATTTATTTTATTCATTAAAAACTCAGTCAACTGAACATTTTAAAATGTTATTTATTATTATTATTATTATTATTATTATTTATTTATTTGTTTGTTTGTTTTAATTTCTATACCGCCCTTCTCCAATATAGGACTCAGGGCGGTGCACAGCCAAAGTAAAAAACCAGACTTATTATTATTATTATTATTATTATTATTATTATTATTATTATTATCTCTTCTTCATTAAGCATGAAACTCAGTCAACTGAACATTTTAAAATGTTATTTATTATTATTATTATTATTATCTCTTTTCTTCATTAAGCATGAAACTCAGAACTGAACATTTAAAAATGTTATTATTATTACTATTATTATTCTTTTATTCATTAAACATGAAACTCAGTCAACTGAACATTTAAAAATGTTATTTTTTATTATTATCATCTCTCTTCATTAAACATGAAACTCAGTCAACTGAACATTTAAAAATGTTATTATTATTACTATTATTATTCTTTTATTCATTAAACATGAAACTCAGTCAACTGAACATTTAAAAATGTTATTTTTTATTATTATTATCATCTCTCTTCATTAAACATGAAACTCAGTCAACTGAACATTTAAAAATGTTATTTTTTATTATTATCATCTCATTAAACATGAAACTCAGTCAACTGAACATTTAATAATGTTATTTATTATTATTATCATTTCTTTTGATTAAACATGAAACTCAGTCAACTGAACATTCAAAAGTGTTATTTTTTATTATTATTAACTCTTTTATTCATTAAACATGAAACTCAGTCAACTGAACATTTAAAAATATTTATTATTATTATTATTATTATTATTTTATTCATTAAACATGAAACTCAGTCAACTGAACATTCAAGAATGTTATTTTATTATTATTATTATTATCTCTTTTATTCATTAAACATGAAACTTAGTCAACTGAACATTCAAAAATGCATCACAAGTACCATTGACTGGTGCTAATGGTTGATACGGGCTGCTGCCAGCATCCTACGTATCAACCAAGTATGTTTTAAAAATATTATTATAGCCTTTATTGTCATTGTACATCATGTATATAACGAAATTGGTTTAGTCTTTACTGGTGCAACTACTCCAAAATAGTAGACTCTGTGGAAGTTGTGTCCCCCCCCCCCCCCTTGGCAGGAAACAGATGAGGAGGAGGAGTTCAAGTTCAAAGGCATGCCAGGGAGTCCCTAAAGGCAACACACACACACACACACACACAGATGAATCTGTTCCCCACTCACCCACCCTCTTTGCAGGAAAGGAAAGAAAGGGAGAAGAGGATTGAATGTATAGAAAAGAGCTCCTTTGAAAGCACCCATGGAGTTCCATGACTTTTCCCCCTTTTGCAAGGAAGGGCTCTTAAGGCACAGGCAAATGAGAGTCTCACTACCTTCCCTCTCTCCCTTTTCTCTCTCCCTCTTCTCTTCTCTATCCTTCCTCTCTTTCTCCCCCCCTCGCTCTTCTCTCTCCCTTTCCTCTCTCTTTTTCCTCCCTCGTTTCTCTCTCTCTCCCCCCTCTCCCTTTTCTCTCTCCCCGTCTCTTCTCTCTCCTTCCTCTTTTTCTCTCTTCTTTCTTCCTTTCCTCTTTCTCTCCTCTTTCCCTTCCTCTTCACTTTCTCTCCCTCTCGCTTCTCTCCCGCTTCTCTCCAATTATTAAGGCCAGCTGTATCCAATCTGAGAAAACATCTTGCCTAATACTACCTAAGTAGGCTATCTCATCACCTTGACCTTGCAGAATCGAAAATTCCCACAGCAGGCGCTGCAGTGTCCCCCTTAGAGCTGAATTTTCCCCTCACCAAGTGCTGAAATGGCAGCACTCCTCTGGGTGTATATATATCCAAACTTGTTTATGGAGAGAAACACACTAATCTCTTTCTCTCTCATAAACATACCCACGTGTGCGCACACTGCCCCTCTGTCATAGAGGGTAAAGAAAACAAATTAGAGATAATACGAATTTAGATCTGTACAAGGAAGGAAACGTGAAGGATCCCCAAGAGAGAAATGTACATAAGTTTTGATTTGGGCCGGTTATTTTTGCTAGATTTCTTTTTCACCCGAATGAACTGGAGCTGCTAAATTCAATTAATCCTTAACGGCCACAATTTGAGCCCAAAATTTCTGTTGCTAAACGAGACATTTGTTAAGTGAGTTTTGCCCCATTTTACAACTTTTTTTTTTTGTTGTTGCCACAATTGTTAAATTGAATGGCTGCAGGTGTTAAGTTAGTAACAAAGTTGTGAAGTGAATCTGGCTTCCCCATTGAGTTTGCTTGTCAGAAGTTCTCAAAAGGGGCTCATGTGACCCACAGGACACTGCAACCGTCATAAAAACGGGTTGCCAAGTGTCCAAATATTGATCACGTGACTATGGGCATGCTGCATTGGTTGCAAGTGAAAACCAGTCGTAAGTCCCTCTTTCTTTTCAGTGCCGCTGTAACTTTGAACGGTCACTAAACAGTTGTAAGTCGAGGATTACCTGCAAACAGATGCAAGGACTGGATTTTTCAATCCAAATCGAATGTACGATTTGTTTTTCGTGTCGGATGTCACGATTTGTGAATTAGTTTGTGGCTTAGCGTGATGCATGAACTTTTGTGGTTTTGTGGCTTCTATTGAGAAAGGAATCCGAAAGCAATAAAAGGTGAAATGTATTGTTAATAAAATAAGGCAACTGTCCAGCAACTGCGATAGATTTCAGAATGGATTTGTGCGGTATTATTTCATTGTCAAAAGTTTCTGTCAAGTTTTTGCCAAGCGGGTGGGGGGGGGGAGAAAATAGGTTCTTCCTCTTTTCTCTGCCCTTGAAGGAGACAAGTGCAGACATATTTAGGAGTTTCTGGAGAATTTGAAGCCTATAATGTGGAAGTACATTTTGATCCTTCCCCAAATAACTTCCATTCTCCAATCTTGAATCCTAAAATTTATTCCTGAAATTTAGAATCTTGTTCAGTTGCTGTTTTTAAAAGTAGCTTTCTCCCTTCGCTGTCTCTTGACGCTCAGCTCTGTTTGGTTGTTGTTAACAGATTAACAGAGTTGGAAGGGACCTTGTAGGTCATCTAGTCCAACCCCCTGCCCAAGCAGGAGACTCTACACAAGTGAGGGCTAACCTTCTTGCCGTCGCGTGCCAAAAGCGTGGGGGCGTGGGGGGGGTCACACACTTCCCTTGCTTTTGGCACACAATGGCACGGTGGGCCCTGTAGGCCCATTTTTCGCCCTCCCCAGGCTCCAGAGTCTTTCTTGGAGCCTAGGGAAGGCGAAAACGGCCTTCCTCACTACCCTGGAGGTCGGAAACGGCTGTTTGCTGACTTCCAGTGGGCCCAGAAGAACCAAAAATCAGCTGGCTGGCACGCATATGCACGCTGCAGCTGAGCTAGTACAAATGTGTGCCCACCGATATGGCTCCATGGGCCACCTGTGGCACGTATGCCACAGGTTCGCCATCACGGCCACCATTTCTGCTAGATAGTGTGAATTGCCATCCGTGCTTTATATAGAACAGACTGAATTAAGGGCAAACATTCTGCAGCCCGGAGCAAAAATCTCTCTGTGGTCTACTTTTCTTTAGCCGCAGGAATTTCTGTTTGTTCCCGGTAATGACTCCTTTCCTTAGCATTTCCCACCAGGGCTGGATTGTCACCGATTCTACTGTTTTTCTCTCTGTGCTGCACCTTCCAGTCCTTCACGGAATAGAAAATGAGACATCCTTAGGGAATTTTAATTCTTTTTTTTCTTCCTGGTCAATTGTTGAATCAAAATGCACACTGGCTATAAATCTTGTCCGCCTTAAGGAAAGTTCCTTTGTCGTGGGGCAAATATTGCATCATTTCAGACTAGCCTAGACTGGTAATGATTACTGTAATCTCCTACAAGCCATCAATGCGAGGGGCTCCTTTGCCACGTGACGGTGTGAACTGGACAAGCTGCAATGCCTCGCAAACCCCAAAGACTTGCTTTAATTATTTTTGTCTGCGCTGTTGTTACGGGCTGGCATCTGGGGAGAGCGACCGCGGGGCGGGGGGGTTGTGTTTTTCTGCACAAATTGCATTTCAAGGTATGGGGGCTTGCGTTGACACCCCAGGAGCCTCTACCGCGTTGAAACTGTCAAGGGCCCATGGGTAGCTTGCAACAGTAGGAAAACGTAGTATAAAACAATAAGAACATTAAAACATTTGGCATTAATACATTAAAGTCAACCCAGAACTAGACAAAAAAGGGACCAAGGCTTAAAAATGGGACACAGGTAGCATCTATAGAGGTCTGTAATGGCTGATCTCCCAAAGTTAATGCGCCCAATCATAGCTAAACATTTCAGTGCCATCCAGTAACCAACTTCCCGATGGGGTCCTTGATAGTCTCTGAGCTTGGTGGTTTTCTTGCAGACATTTCATTACCCAACTAGATAACATCATCAGTGCTATCTAATGAGACATCGGCAAGAAAACAACCAAGCTCTGAGAGAACCAAGGAGCCCACAGCCCTCCTCCTCCTCCTCTCTACAAATCCCACTCCCTTCTAGCACTGATGATGTTCCCTAGTTGGGTCATGAAACATCTGCAAGAAAGCACCCAACCTCAGAGAGCACCAGATTTAAACCCTGAGCTACAAATTTTCTTCCACCAGAACCATCTCTTCCTTTTTCTCCTCCCTGTAGAATGAGTACATGTTGCTGGTGTACACCAGGTGGTCCCACCACCGTCAAGCTGCTAGCGAATTACGCCTCTGCTGCCCTGTCTCCGAATGATGTTTCTGCAGCCAACGATGACCTCTGTTACTGCCTGGAATGCGTGGAGGAGTACCACAAAGCGAGAGATGAGGTCCCATCTTTGCACCAGGTATTCTAATCCCGGGCATCAGTCCACTCGAGCGAGGTTGGCATTTTGCCGATTCTTATCATCGTTGTCGTGGTTCTGGTCTTTCAGAAATAGTAGTTTTTTTTTCTTTTTTAAAAAGAAAAACAACACACCATACTTTGAAAAAAACTTGTTTTTTTTTTGTTTTTTTTTTGAAGTAATGATTAATGAACTGATCTTAATCTTGGTATTTAATCTTGTATCTGGGCAAGGCTCAGACAGTTGCTTAGTTGCTTTCACTTCGATACTTCCGTTTATTTATCCTTGGTTTAAAGTTTGGAGTGGATTTTTTAAAAAAAACAAACATTGTGTCCGTTTTAAGTAATACATTTTCAAAAACGTCTGTAAAGTCCTTTCTGGTCCTCCCCCCCTCTTTAATCTCTGCCAGAGGGATGACTTGTATACAGAACTTCCATCACTGGGTGGTTAGATATGTATCAAATTGTTTTACAAAAGACAATAAATAATTGTACTTACATTATCATTATAAAAGACAATAAATAATTGTACTTACATTGTACTTACAATTACCATCAAGATGGTAATTATAATGATAACATTGATGATGATTACTTTGATCCTAAGTGATTATTATCAACTCCCCAGTTAGCTTGTATTTAGAGAAGTTGGCCACGGTGTTTCTAGTCTAACAAAGAGAAGGACTAGGGGTGACATGATAGCAGTCTTCCAGGATTTGTCAGATTGTCACAGAGAAGAGGGGGCCAACCTATTCTCCAAAATACCTGAAGGCAGGACAAAAAGCAATGAATGGAAGCTCCTCAGAAGAAGACTTAGAACTCAAGAGAAATTCCTGACATTGAGGACAATTAACCAGTGAAACGGCTTGCCTCCAGAATACAATATAGAATAACAGAGTTGGAAGGGACCTTGGAGGTCTTCTAGTCCAACCCCCTGCTTAGGCAGGAAACCCTACACCACTTCAGACAAATGCTTGTCCAACCTCTTCTTAAAAACTTCCAGTGTTGGAGCATTCACAACTTTTGGAGGCAACTTCTGTTCCATTGATGAATTGTTCTCACTGTCAGGAAATTTCTCCTTAGTTCTAGGTTGCTTCTCTCCTTGATGAGTTTCCACCCATTGCTTCTTGTCCTGCCCTCAAGTGCTTTAGAGAATAGCTTGACTCCCTCTTCTTTGGGGTAGCCCCTGAGATATTGGAAGACTGCTATCATGTCTCCCCTAGTCCTTCTTTTCATCAAACGAGACATAGCGAGTTCCTGCAACCGTTCTTTATATGTTTTAGCCTCTAGTCCCCAATCATCTTTGTTGCTCTTCTCTGCATTCTTTCTAGAGTCTCCACATCTTTTTTACATCATGGCGACCAAAACTGAATGTGCATTCCAAGTGTGGCCTTACCAAGGCCTTATAAAATGGTATTAACCATTCACATGTTAATACCACTTTATAAGGCCTCTGTTGATGCAGCCTAGAACTGTGTTGGCTTTTTTGGCAGCTGCTGCACACTGCTGGCTCATATTTAAATGGTTGTCCACTAGGACTCCAAGATCCCTCTCACAGTTACTACTATTGAGCAAGGTACCACGTATACGGTACCTGTACATTTTGTTTTTCTTCCCTAAATATGTAGAACCTTCCTTTTTTCACTGTTGAATTTCATTTTGTTAGATAGCACCCAATGTTCAAGTCTGTCAAGATCCTTCTGTATCTTGAGCCTATCTTCTGGAGTATTGGCTATTCCTGTCAGTTTGGTGTCATCTGCAAATTTGATGAGTTCCCCATCTATTCCCTCGTCCAAGTCATTGATGAAGATGTTGAAGAGCACTGGGCCTAAAACAGAGCCTTGGGGTACTGCGCTGCATACTTCCCTCCATGTAGATGAAGTTCCATTGAGGACTACACGTTGAGTGCAGTTGGTCAGCCAGTTACGAATCCATCTGGTGGTGATGCTGTCTAACCCACATTTTTCTACTTTTATCTAGTAGTAGGTTATGGTCTACTTTATCAAATGCTTTACTGAAGTCCAAGTATATTATAAACATAACATACCAAATAAATTATAAACATAACTTATACCCAGAAGTTATGGCTGCTCCATCCCTGGAGGTTTTTAAGAAGAGACTGGATAGCCACTTGTCTGGATGGAATAGGGTCTCTTGGTTGGACTAGAAGACCTCCAAGGTCCCTTCCAGAGCTATGAACCTATGTTCTATCCGTTCTTCTGTTTTTAAAATATATTTATTGCAAATGTTCCTATAAGAAAAGTTAAACTGAAGCTAAGAAACAGAAATCATTGATTTCTGACCTCCCTTTCAACTGATAATTAGATTCATACCGTTCTTCCTACCTCTTCAGTATTTTGCAAATCCCTTGGCCCAATCCACGTCTTTCTTAATCTTCAGATCCTTAAAACGGTTATTATTTTTCTTGTTTCAGCAAAAAAAGAAAAAAAAAGGCTCCTCCTCAAATTGCCCTTTGCATTTCCAACTGCAGATCCTGTGGGATTGGGAAGTTTCCCGCCTCGTTAACCACTTTGAGAAGTCCATGCGGGAGGAGGACGAAAACGACCTCTACTTGGTGGAGGAAGACCGAGTCACTCCGTTGACTTCCTGTTACACGTTTGAGAAACGTCTCCGGGTGCCTTTGCTGGAAGTCCTGAAGTATCCCTACCTGCTACTTCATGAACACCTCAGTGAGTTTTGAAGGGAGGCTCTTGACCCAGCTGATGGGCAGAGATCACCACCATCTGCTCGAGACGAGATTTATTGGGTCCTTGATGCTCTCTGAGCTTGGTTGTCCTCTTGAAGATGTTTCATGACCCAACTAGCTAACATCATCAGTGCTAGAAGGAAGTTGGGTTTAGAGAAGGAGGAGGAGGACTGTGGGGTCCTTGGTGCACTGATTATGTTACCTAGTCTGCTAGGAAACAATCAGGCTCAGAGATATTATAATGCAGCCTGGTGAAACAAGACAAGGGAATGCCAAATCTTTTAATTATTATTTTTTCCCCCAAATCACTTTAAGGTCCAAAGACTCTACCTGTCATTTCCTAGGCATTCTTTGTCTTACCTTCTCAGACCTGTCCAATTTATATCATGACAGCTTATATCTGTTGTCAAACATCTTTGCATTTTGGCAGAAGTTTTGAGAACGTGACTTGGCTCCGAAAAAAAATAAATATTTTTTCCCCCTTTTGCTCTTTTTATCTAAGTCAGGGCTCTCCAAACTTGACATCTTTTAAGACTTGTGGACTTCAACTCCCAGAATTCCTCAACCAGTAAGAATCAAGTTTGTCTAAGGCTTTCCTTCTTAGCTTCCCAAATCGTTGGATCCAGGGGGGATTTCTTTCCTGAATCCAGCGCCAAAGATCGATGTTTGCACCTGGACATTGTGGGTTCCTATTTTGCCAGCTCCCTACCATTATATCTGTAGATGTTAAATAAAACTTTTTTTCAACATTCCTGCTTCACAGCATCCCTTCAGCGTTCTAATCACCCTTTAGATAAACTCACCTTGTGTTTTGTTCACAGCCGGCATAAAAATAGAGCTTGCAAAATTGCCGCGACTTCCTTCAGCCAAGTAGACAAGGAGGCGTGAAAATGACAGATAATATTTTCCCCTCCCCACCACTTTCAGCAATCCCATCAATTGAAACTGCAAACTTTTCAAAACATTTATTTTGGGGGAGGGGGTGGAGGTCTGAAAAAAGTGCTTTTCTGTCTTTTGAAAAAGCAAAGATCTAGGAGCAAGTGGCAGCTTTGACCTTGGAAGGCCGAAGATGAATAAAAAAACCAGTGCTTTATGCCGCAGAAATTGCATTTCCCCACCCCACCCCCCCTCAGGCCGAAGGTGGCTTTGATCTCCGAAGGATGTATAATATCTTGTTTTTTTGTGGCATGCCTGCCTGACTTTGCGGTTTCCTCTCTCATTTGCAGGCGAGCTGTGCGTAGATGCTCTCTGCAAAATGGAGGAAATGAACTACTCCTACCAAGTAGTTGGCAAACACCCCGGTATCTATTTACTCATGGTGCACCCCAATGAAACGGTGAGTCACTCCGGTTTGTTTCCTTTCTTTCTCTGCTGACGTTTGTCGTCTCCAGAGGCTAAGTTCTTTGCATTTCCTGGTACCCAGCGAGATCTCAGTGTGGTAAACCTCTTCCTCCCTATTTAAATATTTGAATCTGCAAGGTTGATGGGTTGGTTTTTTTGGGGGGGGCCCTGAACCAATTTGGATCCATAGGCCGATGGCAAACCTTGGTTTGTAAGCTTGGCTTCCTTGGGAGTAACAGAGCTTAGAGTTCAAGATTCTGGCATTAACAGAAAACGTTTAAAGAGGGAGCATTATTATTTTTTGCTGGTTGCTCTTGTAGGAAGAGGCAAAAAAAAACTTCGATTCTTGCTTGCAGTTGGCTACAATTTTAATTGCATTTTTAAATTTTAAAGCTCTTATTGTTGAACAGAATAACATAATAGCAGAGTTGGAAGGGATGTGTTTTATGCTGCATTTTATTCAGAGTGCAATAAACTGCAGAATCACCTTGTCGGTTCCATTTGATTAATAAATAAAATAAATTTGGGCGCACACGTAGTGCTTGACTTAAAACCCATCCCTTTAATGACCAGTTCAGTTACGATGGAGTCAAAAACAGCGACTTAAAATCAGACCTCGCACTTAAAACATCCATTGCAGCATCCCCAAAGTCACATGATCGGAATTCATATGTGTGTGTGTGTGTGTGTGTGTGTGTATATATAAATAAATATCTATCTATCTATCTATCTATCTATCTATCTATATGTAATCTGAAGGGGCGGGGTGCTTCAAATCCCTAGATCCGCCGGTGGGCCATCCTGACCGCGAGGAACCTGGGCAAAGTCGACCGAGACGATTATTACGACATCCAAGAAGTGCTGATCTGTTTGTTCAAAGTGGTAGAACTGGGCCTCTTCGAAAACCCAGATATCTACAGCTCATCGGGAATTGAGAAAACTAGGCTGGTCTTGTTGCCTCCCCATCTGTATGACACCAGCAATTACAAGAACTATTGGCTGGGTAAGGAGAGAGAATGGCGGGGTTATTATGAGAATTTGGCTTTAGCCTCCTTTCTTTCTTTCTTTCTTTCTTTCTTTCTTTCTTTCTTTCTTTCCTTCCTTCCTTCCTTCCTTCCTTCCTTCTTTCTTTCTTTCTTTCTCCCTCCCTCCCTCCCCCCTCCCCTTTCTTTCTTTCTTTCCCTTCCTTCCTTCTTTCTCTCTCTCCCGCCTTCCTTCTTCCTCCCTCCCTCCCCTCCCTCCCCTCCTTCCTCTTTCTTTTTTCTTTTTTCTTTCTTTCTTCTTTCTTTCTTTTCCTTCCTTCCTTCCTTCCTTCCTTTCTCTTTCTTCCTCCCTCCCTCCTTTCTTTCTCTTTCCCTCCCTCCTTCCTCTTTCTTTCTTTCTTTTTTCTTCCTCCCTCCTCCCTCCTTCCTTCCTTTCTTTCTCTTTCTTCCTCCCCACCCTCCCTCCCTCCTTCCTTTCTTTCTCTCCCTCTCTCCCTTTTTTTCTTTCTTTCGTCCTTCCTCTCTCCCTCCCTCCCTTTCTTCCATCCATCCTTCCTTCCTTTTATTTCTTCTCTCTCTCCCTCTCTCCCTTCCCCTTCCCAAGGTCTCTTTCAGCTCTATTCTGATTAAGTTTGATCGTAAGGGAAGAATCCTGTGGATTGCCAAACCTTGTGTGAAGCGGCCAGTTAACGTCTGATTTCGGGCGATTTTCATGCAGGGCTCTGTATGCTGCTCTCGGTGCTGGAAGAACAAGCGATGGATTCGTTGCTGCTGGGGCCAGACAAACAGAATTTCATGCAGTCCATCATGAACACCATGAAAAAGCAGACAGATGGTAATCCATGAATGAACGTTGGAGGCTGGGATCAGAAACCGGGCTGATGATTCCTTTATGCTGAGTGGTTCATTCATTTAATAACAGATGACAATGTCGTCCTCGATGTAGGACCGCCATTGAGCCTGGAATTACAGTTGTAAGTCATGCCAGTTTTTAAGCAGGTCATCGTCCCATCTCCAACCTGATTTTCCGACATTTTTTTTCAGCGGTCATTAAAGGAGTCACTATAGTTAAATGAACCCATTGTTTGCAGTGAGCGGGGCTTTTTTTCCCCCCCAGAAACATGATTGTGGGATGCTGCGAACTGTCCTCAGTGGCAGACATAACACAATCACGTGACACTGGAGTGTCGGGGCGGTAAGTGGAACTCAGAACTTCTAATCAGAAGTCTTTCATAAGTTCAAATGGTGGCCATGTGACAGGTTGTTGACCGAGGATTGGTGCAAAGACATCAGCTTTCTACAGTTGCTAGCAAAGCATTTGGCCGTTTATACTTTCTGGTTGAGTTTTTAAGGTAAACGCAGAGAAACGTTACCCACAAAAGTGGTCAGAAATGTGTGACTCGGGTGGTGAACCCACACGTAGAGTCTTAGGTCCTACGGATAGTCCTCGACTTACGACCACAATTGAGCCCAAAATGTCTGTGGCTAAGCGAGACGGCTGTTAAATGAATTTTGCCATGTTTTATGACCTTTCTCACCATGGTTGTTGAGTGAATGGCTGCAGTTAAGTTAGTCACACGGTCATTAAATGAATCTGGCTTCCCGTGACACCACCACCCCTCCGCCCCAGGTCACTGCAACCATCCTATATATATGAGTCAGTTGCCGAGTGTCTGAATTTTGTTCATGGGACCATGGAGATGTTGCCATGATAGTAAGCGTGAAAAACAGTTGCAAGGCACCTTTTTCAGCACCGTTGTAATGTTGAACGGTCACTAAACGAAAAGCTGTAAGTCAAGGACTACCTATACTCCACCCTCAAGACGTTGACCCTCTTAAGCCCAGCTTGCCGTACAAGGTGGGAATGCTCCATATGCCCTCTTCAGCTTCTGGAAGGAACCAGGATTGGAAGTTTAGCAAAGAAACCAGGATAATAATTATATTTGGTTGTTTTGGTTTTTTTTGTTGCTCCAGGTGAAATCCATGACCCCTTTTGGCCCGTCCTCCACTGTTTCATGGTGATCCTGGATAAGTTGGGGTCCAAAGTGTGGGGTCAGTTGGTGGATCCCGTCCAGGCGTTCCAGACGATCATCAATAACGCGAGCTATAAGAAGGAAATAGAGAGTATTCGACAAAACTGCCCCAGGTCTGTGCCTTTTACTTCAGAATGGAATGGAATAGAAATTACGAGTAGAGTAGAATAGAAATTAGGAATGGAGTAGAGTAGAGTAAGAACAGGAATGGAATGGAATAGAGTAGAATAGAATAGGAGTAGAGTGGAGTAGAATAAGAAGAGTGGAGTGAAGAGTGGAATGGAGTGGAGTAGAGTAGAGTGAAGAGAAGAGAAGAGATTGGAATAAATAGAGAGTAGAGTGAATAGAATAGAATAGAATAGAATAGAATAGAATAGAATAGAATAGAATAGAATTCTTTATTGGCCAAGTGTGATTGGACACACGTAGAATTTGTCTAATGACAGGAATCTTGAAGGACTCAGATTTAAGCAATGCGCCCATATCTCCCTCAGAGTTATGGCCTTTCCTTATCTCAAACAAATCCCAAGCAATTTTCCCTGTGGTGTTGTATGCATACGGTCAAATTGTACAAGCCTTTCTCTTCTCTAGCTGTCTCAGTCCCACTTAAAACAATATTTTGTTCTGAATCGGAAACAAAGCTACCTTTGGTCCCTACGCCTCTTCTGCTCATGGAGTAATCTGTGAATGATCTGAACCGTTTCCCCCCACATCCCTAACTTTCATTTCTTGCAAATTGAAAACCAGTTCGGTCTGGCGGTGAAGTCGCCAGGCTACAAAGCAGGTGACTGGGAGCTCTAATCCCAGCTCAGGCGTGAAATCCATCTGGGTTACTTTGGGCCAATCCCCAGGAGACAGTGAGTTGTAGTCCTGCCTTAGCCATGAAAGCCAATTGGGTGACTTTGGACCACCTCAGGCACAAAAGTCACAAAAGGGTGTCTTTGGACCAATCACTAGGAGATGGTGAATTCTAGTCCCACCTTTGCCAACTGGATAACCTTAGGCCAGTCACACACACTCATCCAACTCACCTCACAGGGTTGTCATTGTTGCGTGTGCTGGACCTGTTTGCTGCCTTGAATAATTTGTAAAATTAATACGGGGCAGGAAATATATAAGTAATAGATTTCCACTTGACCAGTAACCAGGTCATCAGTGTGTTCTAATACACCACATTCTCTTATTCCAGGCTTCAGGAAGGTGAGCATAATTTTTTATTGTCCCTGGTTGTACACTGGGACGTAGAATTCAAAAACGACATGCTGGTTTTCTGCTTTTCTTTGATTTTTTTCCCCCTTCCTTTTGCAGAACAAAATCAGAACCACCATCTGACTACGGGGATGGAACAATTACCTGCAGCCAGATTGTGTATAACTACAACCCAGAAAGGCCCCACAAGGTAAATTCTGAACATCGTAAATGGTATTATTTAGTTCAGTACTTAGCAACTATTAGAAGTTATGACAAGTTGCCACGGTTGAGAAACATGTAGTCCAGGAATGAGTGGAAGCGTTCACTGACTCTGTCAGACCTGCTGCCACTTAAACCTTTAAATAAAAACATTCCTTGCCTCCATTTGTTGAGAAAGGTATAATTTTATTAGAACTCCCATGCATTGCCAGAACTGAGAATCATGCGCCAAAAAGTTCGACTTTTCCCTCCCTTAATTGCCTTCCTTCGCTGATGACCCCGTGACCAATCAGGTTCAAGCAAAATGTTTTCAAAATGGGTACTTCAAGATAGGTTGGCATGCCATTGCCCTCTTCTCACAATCGGATGACCTTGAAGCAGCTTCTTGGGGAGATAGAGCAGTTACTTTCGCTTTCCCCCAAGTATTCCCTCTCCCACCTACCCTCCCCAGAGTCCATGGCAGACTGTCACCACATGGTGGCAGCTGACAAGACTGTCTGGATTATATTTCAGGACTCAAGATTGAAGACTACTGCTTGCTTGGACTACTGTCCCAACTTTTATGAAGAAATGCAGACCTTGACCGACATGTTCCAGTACGACATCGGGCGGGACATGCGTTTGCATCACAGCACTTTCCTCTGGTTCATTCCTTTTGTCCATTCCCTGATGGACCTCACGGGGCTGGGCGTCGCCTACAGCATGGTGGTCATCCAGCACCTGTGTTCCGAAGTCAAGGAGGTTCTCCACCATGCCGTCCAACCTTGTGACAAAGTGTCTCAGTTTTTCATCTGGATCCTCGTGACGGTGGTGGAGCTCAGCTGGAAGAAGAAATGCTTCAACACTTTGTGGGTCAGTTCTCAAAACTGGGTGGAGGTGGTGGTGACGTGCGCCGGGCTTCCAAGTATGGCGTTCGCCAGTGGAGCTGAGAGGGACTTGGCCAGAAATGGACCCAGAAGTCTCACAAAAGTATCATCATGGGAACCAGATTCTATACAGTCTGTTTGCATGAATTTGATCAGAGTTCTCCTAAAGGAAGGTTACCAGATGGGGCAGAAGGCCTCCCCGTTCCTGAACGAACTGAATTTGCTTCGGCGTAGTCATGAAGACTGGAAGCTGAGCCCTCAACAGGCGCGAGAATTACAGTCCTGCTTGATTGAGATCATCAGAAGCCTCTGGACTAAGTCATCGAGCACTTCCTCCCACAGAGAGAGTCCGACCAGCCTCTTCAGAGAACAAGAGGGGAGAAGTCCAGGATATCTTCCCCAAGGACACTCCATCTATCCATCACCAAAAAAACAGGGTGAAATTTTTCAAGAAGGAACTTTATTCAAGAAAAAATACAGCTTGGATGAGGAAGCCAAGGGAGCCCTTTGTGGAGAGCAAAGCCATCAGAGAAATTCAGAGTTCAATTTGACCAGTGTTAAGCAGGAACATAAAGAGAGTTTAATACATGAGGACCACATGTTGCATTCTACCTCAACAGGGGGACCTACCCAGAAGAGTGGAAGCTTCTACTCGACACTGGGGAACCAGAATAGCTCCCCAAATCAGAGCAGTTTTGACAAAGACTTTCAGAAGATAGACACCAGTGGGAAGGAAGAGAAGCCCAGAATTACCAACCCTGATCTCCACCAACGGCCCAGCAGTTCTGCTCTGGAAGAAAAACAGATTCCAAAAATGATCGCCGAGAAGCTTAAGTCAAACAAAGCGGATTTGACTTTGAAATTGAAACAGTTTGTGAAGAATAGGAAAAGGCTGCTGGGGCCGGAGAGCGAAAAGCAGCAGTCCATCAAGGAGGAGAACCAGGATGGTCAGGAAGGAACATCGAGAAGAACGTCGAGAGATGGTAGCAGCACGTCCAGTTGTCTGCCCTGCAAACCAGCGCTAAGTTTGGAGAACCAAGCCAAAATCCTTTCCATAAAGAAGGAACCCAGAGACAGTTTGGCAGAATTTAAGAGCACTTGGAAAAGTGGGGGAGATGCAGAAGAAAGTAGCACAGATGATGAGCTGAATGTCCCCTTGATGGAGATCAGGAAGGAGCTGGTGAGAAAGAAATCGATGGTCCAAGCGATGGAGCCTGAAGTAGACAGAGAGGGTAAATTGTATTTAGCTGCTCGTCAAGAAAGTACTTTGGCTTACCAGAATCCTATTCAAAGAAAAGTCCAAGGGGCATTTAGGTCTCCATCTGAGAGCAAAAGTCAAACATTGTCCTCTGAAGCAGGTGGACCTTCAAACCAGGTCATCATCATTTCGGACACGTCTTCCGATGAAGAAGAGAACAAAGTGAACTTGAGCCGGAGGAGCCAAGAAGAAAACATGAGTGGGTCCCTTCAGAAGGACCTCGAGCCCAACAAACAAGAGGTCATAACTGTTTCCAGTTCTCCGTTGATGTACGGGGAATGTGAATCGCAGTGCTTTGAGTTTGAAACCGAAGATGAGATCTACTCCGCTTGGCAAGATAGCCAGTTGGACAAGACGGCGGAGGCAGATGATGTTCCAGAGAAGTCAGCTGGCAGGTCCGCCTCGCCTGACTTGGAGTTGGCTAGGCACCTTAGCGAGCGGGGAGATGATACAGACGGTCTTGGGGACGACGTTATCGAAAAAGCCGAGCAAGAACTGGAAGAGCAGGTGAAAGTCGGTAAAACCAAGCCGAAACTTCCTGCCCAGGCCGACGAAGAAAATGTCAGTGAGGGAAGTACCTCTGTTTGTTCAAAGCATTTCACAGCCACGCATGACGATGGTCAGAAGTCTCCCAGACAGAGTTCAGCTTTAGCTTCCCCTATGCCACTATCGCCATTATCATCTGCTGGACTTTTGACACCATCTCTGGAACCGACTCCTGAACCAAGGAAGAGTTTGGCCAAATCCAAGTGGCTCAACACAGCTCCACAGAGTCCTGAGGAAAAAAGACTCATCACCAAAAAGAAATCGACCCAGGCAACGCTGTCTGGATCGCCTGGTCCTTTTGTGGTCCCTCCCAAGAAAGTCCACCATTTTCCCGAGCCGACGTCCACCGTCGAAAAGCTGGGCCTGAAGAAGAAACCTCGCAGAGCCGCAGAGCTTTCCCAACGTTCTCACGACGTCCTCGTGCAGTTGCGCAGCCATGGCAAAACAGCTGGGCAGCTTCCCGAAAAGAGCAGAAAAACCAAACTGATTGAACCTCGACGGATGGTTATACGGAGCAAAGTGTTGTTGGCCAGCCAAGAACGCCAGTTCTTCAGACAGTCAAGATCCAAGAAGAAGGAGAAAGGGGAGGATGTTCCCAGAGCCAAGAAGAAGACGTTTTCCAAGTCACCTGAGGAGTCTACTGGTAAGAAGAGTGACAATCTAAAAGGAAAGCCTAACCAGACCAGCAGTTCTTCTAACCACCCAAAGAAATTGCTGCCACAGCATTCACAAGAGGATGATGGGTCCCATTCTGGAGCTCTGGAGAGAGAGGCCCTTCCATCATCAAGGCAGGAGACTATCATGCCCGATTCAGATGTCCCAGGGTGTTCCACCTCTGCTCCGGGGAGTGTCTGCTCTTCAAATGAAGTTGGTGGGGCCAACTCGGGTTCCTCTTCCAAGAACTTGAGTGAGGATGCGTCTGGTTTAAAGGAGGACCTTGACCCAGAAGAGAATGAGGATGACTTGTTCCTAACGCAGAGAGATGTGGTGGACATGGAGCTTTGCTCACAAATGGAAAGTAGCAGTTCCCGAGAAGACTTAGGTGTCCACCCAACCTTGCAGGATCAGCCTCAGGCCGTTGAGAAATGCAGGCATCTCGGATGTCCTCTAAAGACAGAAGGAGCAGGTCCCTTCTGCCATGGTCATTCTCTGCCTAACCCTACAGATCACGTCTTTGCCAAGCCTTCCACGAAGAAAATCTTCAGCTCCAATGCTTCTTCTCGGATTGCCAGCCTTACCAAAGACCTCGAGACCAGCTCTGCGCAGGTCGCACCGGCGAAAACCAAATCCAACCCAATCCGCTTTGCTGCCTTGAAGGCAGATGAAGTGAGGGCCAAGCTAACTCTGGCCAATCTCCTTTGCCCTAGGAATGGGAATAACTTCTCCACACAGCCCCACAGTGTCCCAAACAGTCATGTTGTTGGTATTGCCAACAAGATGCCCATTCCACGCTTTAACACTGGTCAGGAAGCACACCCATCCTTTGCCCAAGCCAACAGTTCTCACAACCAGCCTAGAGACCACAGCATTTTCACCAAAGAAATCCTGAAGTGGAGTCACGATATGTTTGCCAACTTCAAAAAGTTTGGACCACCCAACCATCTCTTGCAGGCAGTTGTTATCGTCGTTCCGGTCAAGTTTCAGAACTACGATGACTATTTTAAGATTTTCTTCCCTTTGATGATGCTCAACGCCTTTGAAGAGGTAAGCGGCCTTCTTTGCTCCAAGACCATTCAGATGTCTAAATGTCTGTGGAGATTCTCAATCCTATGTAGGGTCAGAGCTGGCTTGCTGTCAGGGTTACGTTGGATGCCCTAATTAAATCATGAGTCTTGAGCCAAGCTTCAAAAGAAATCCAGTTATTTATTAGGAGCTTCATGTCGACATGTTCCCAAGTGAAGCCAGCTCTGACCCTATGTAATTTATGCTCCAATTATGATCCTGTTTTCCCTCCTCCCCCCCCAGTGTGTGTCATCAATCACATTCGCCAACAGAACAATTTCGCAGGTTGTAGAGGTCACTCCCCTTCGGCTGCTGTAGGTATCCCTGGGATACAGCCTTGAGAGAAATAAGCGTGGAATGTGCATCTGTCTTTGACGGCTGTGCCATTTCACCGGTTTCCCATCCCCTCTGGCCTATGGCAATTCGAGAGCAGGCCAGGGATGCTTTGCGAGTTGACACAGGTCATGGTTGTCCCAAAGGTGATTTTCCAAAAGGCAACTGGACTTTCTTGAGGAGCTGTGGCTCATATTTATGACGGCCGCAGTGTTCCAGGGTCAACGCAATTCCCCTTTTGCGACCTGACAAGCAAAGTCCATGGGGGAGCCAGATTCGTTTCCCAACTATGTGACTAACTTAACAACCGCAGCGATCAGGAAGGTCATGAAATGGAGCTGAACTCACTGGACATCTGTCTTGCTTAACAACTGAAATTTGGCGCTCAGTTGCAGCCATAGAGGGTTATATGCATTTTATTATCGGCAGGCATGTCCTTCTGGAAGTTTCCTGCTGGGGAGGGAGTGTGTCTTTGGAGGCGTGGATGTTAAAGGGAATAAGAAGAAGTGTTTCTATGTCAGAGTAAAATACGGTGTCGCAGATGCGATGGTCTTATCCACACATGATAATGTTAAACCAATGTTGGCTTCCCCCCCCCCCCCCCCGCGCCATTTCCAGGTCACGTGTGAATGGCTGGAGAATCAGAAGCTAAAAGAGCCGAAGTCTTTTCATTTGACTTTGCTGAATTTCAACATGGACTTAAACAAAGCAGATTTCACAGGTCAGAAAACCCATGGGGTGCCCAAAATTAATGATGTTAAGTGAGAAATTTGATAAGGGGGGAAAAAAAATCTGAATCGTTAGCAAAATTCAAAAGGGCCTTGATAGTACAGTGGTTTAGTGCACCCTGTTATTAACACAGCTGCCTGCAATTCTGCTGGTTCGAATCTCTCCAAGGCTCAAGGTTGACTCAGCCTTCCATCCTTTCTAAGGTAGGTGAAATGAGGACCCAGTTTGTGGGGGCAATAAGCTGACTTTGTACAAATATACAAAAGAATGAAGGCTATTGCTTGGCGCATTGTAAGCCGCCCTGAGTCTCCGGAGAAGGGCGGCATATAAATCAAATTTAAAAAAAAATAAAAATTGCCTTAAATAAAATGGAACAGACAAGCACACCCTAAAACATCTCACTTTAGGACACAGCGGTGTCTCTAAAGCATAGCTTACATTCCCATTGCAATGAGGGTCAATCAGACAAGCAATCAAAAGGGACGGCTTGAAGTCAACTCGCATTTACATTATATACCCCTGATGACGAACCTATGGCACACGTGCCACAGGTGGCACACGGAGCCATATCAGTGGGCACGTGAGCTCAGCTCTGGCGCCCATGCATGTGCCGGCCAGCTGATTTTCGAGCCTTCTGGGCCCACCAGAAGTAGGGAAACAGACTGTTTTCTTCCTCCGGAGGGTCTGAGAGGGTGGGAAAGGCCAACTTAACAACCCTGTTGCTACAGCTAGAGTCATTCACTCGACCACACCGGTGAGAAAGGCCACCAAAACAGGGCAGAACTCACTTATCAACTTGTCTTGCTTATCAGCCCGAACCGGTGGGCTCAATTGTGGTCGTAAGTCGAGGACTGCCTGTAGACCTGGGTGATCATCCTGTGTTTGTCTTCTCCTCCACAGCTAACATTTCCCAGCATGAAATAGAAACTCAGCAACATCCCAAAGAAGACGATGTGGTTTTCCTAATAGTATCTGAGAAACGGTTCTACTACGAGGAACGAGACGGGGAAAACTGTGTGGTCCGGCATGTTGGTTTCGTGACTCGTTTCTCTCAGTCTCCCATTCATAATGCTAGTAAGTATTTCTGGGTGGTGGTTTGGAGGAATTTTTTTTTTAATGTCAGTGATCCATGAAAAGTCCATTCTAGCAGCAGTCCAAAGTAATTTATTTCTTTTTATCCCAGTTTTATTACAAATAACTCAAGGTGTGGCCAACATCCCTAGTTCTTCTTTCTCTCCACCCCTTAAAAAAAAAAAGCCGCCTTAGAAGATTTGTGTCCTAGCTTTGACGAGTTCTGATTAAGCGCTTGGAAAAATCAAACCACGATTTGTGTCCTAGCTTTGACGAGTTCTGATTAAGCGCTTGGAAAAATCAAACCATGATTTGCATCCTAACTTTGACAAGTTCTGATTAAGCGCTTGGAATATCGAACCATGATTTGTGTCCTAGCGTAGATGATGCCCTAAACGTGATGCTTGAACAAATCTTTGTTGGTCTGTTTTCCCAAAACAGAAAAGAAGGAGCAACAGGTCACCTGTCACCTCTCCATCCAGACTCAAGGAAATCTCTCGTGCATCGAGAAAGAAGTGAAATGCATGGTGGTCAGCTCCTTAGCGACAACCCACCGGAGGTTCCAGGCCCTCTTGATGCTGAATCGCAGCCCGTTAGCCACGCCCATCCTGTCTCCAAGTACCCCCTACTTCTCCCCGAGAGATTTGAACACCGAGCCTGAGAAATCGGTAAGAATGTTGATGGTTGTTCCCAGAATAATAGAATAACGGAGTTGGAAGGGGCCTTAGAGGCCTTCTAGTACAACCCCCTACTCAGGCAAGAAATCTTATACCATTCTGTCCAGTCTCTTCTTAAAAACATCCAGTGATGAAATACCCACAACTTCAGTTGTTCCACTGATTAATTGTTCTTACTGTCTGGAAATTTCTCATTAGTTCTAAGTTGCTTCTCTCCTTGATTAGTTTCCACCCATTGCTTCGTGTCCTGCCCTCAGGTCCTTTGGAGAATAGCTTGACTGCCTCTTCTTTGGGGCAGCCCCTGAGATATTGGAAGACTGCTATCATATCTCCCCTGGTCCTTCTCTTCATTAACCTAGACATACCCAGTTCCTGCAACCATTCTTCATATGTTTTAACCTCCAGTCCCTTAATCCTCTTTGTTGCTCTTCTCTGCACTCTTTCTAGAGTCTTAACAACTTTTTTATATCATGGGGATATAAACCATTAAGCCCTAGCTTTCTCTTCTCATAATCTGTGTCTGATATGAAATAAGACACTCTTTTTCCAAACTTGACTTCTCCTGCCATTTGGAGAAAGGAGTTGAGGGTGTTGCTTGGAAACCTGACCCACCTGGGTGTGTTGTGGGGAGAAGAAGATGACGTCTGCAGTAGGTCATGGAGATGGAGAGTGTCTTCTGATGACCTGGTGCGATTCTGTTCCTCCTCCCTTTTCCCCCCAGCTTCCTTACATGAAGGACTTCAATGAAGGGCAGAGGCGAGCTATTGAAAGTGCTTATGCCATGATAACCCAGCATCCATCATCACCCAAGATCTGCTTAATTCATGGACCACCTGGGACGGGGAAGTCGAAGGTGATCGTTGGACTTCTCCACCGCATCCTTGGTGAGGTACGCCATGTTGTGGTCCGCCGGCGGCCTGCGGTGCTGGCAGCAGAGTTGGACAATGAGGTTGGGAAGGAACATGGGCCAGTCCTGGAGTCTGGGGAAGGTTCGGACAAGGGCTCTGCATCGGAGGCAGAGAGGGGGCCAGGGCCATCTGGCAGTAATGTGCTGCCTCTGGAGCCTCCAGAGTCGGACATCAGCGAGACAAAAGGGGCGACTTGGGAGTAGGGCTGGGAGATGATTGGCCCCTCCCATAAGACATAAAGGAGGACCAATGGCATGTGAGCCTTTGCAGGAAGCAACTTTGTTTGTTCTGGTCGGTTTAAATTCTGAAGCTCTGTTTTGATTCTGTGCTCCGTTTTTAATCTCCAGAGATCAGGAAAGGAGAATTCCGTCCAGAGGCTGAACGCCAAGATTAAGACGAACCGCGTGTTGGTTTGTGCCCCTTCCAACGCAGCCATCGATAACCTCATGAAAAAAATAATTTTGGGATTCAAAAGATTCCGAGAGAAAAACGCTTTAGGTATGATCGGGCTTCACCTCTCTTTTTCCCCGCCCCCCCCTTTAATTTTAATTTTTTGTGGTCATTGCCCTTTGGAGACAGTAGGAGAAGTTGCACAAGGCTTAAGACATTGAAACAACCAGATGCGTTACACGAGTTTGTAATACAGGTAGACCTTGAGTTACAACAGTTTGTTTAGTGACCGAAGTTACAATGGCACTGGAAAAAAAAGTAATGGCTATTGTGTGAAAGTTATTTTCACATATGAGACCCATTGTAGCATCCCCACGGTCAAGTGAATAAAGTGAACACAGCCAGCAGTTCAATCCTGACCAGCTTAAGGTTGACTCAGCCTTCCATCCTTCTGAGGTCGGTAAATTGAGGACTGCCTGGGGGCAAGAGGCTGACTATAAACTGCTTAAAGCTCTGTCAAGTGGTATTACTACTGTCCGTCCCCCCCTCCCTCCCAATTCTTCCTGCCTGCCTGCCTTCCTTCCTGCCTTCAATTCCTTCCTTAATTCCTTCCTTCCTTTCTCCCTCCCTTCCTTGATTTCAGCATTTTTCTGTTCTCCTTCCTTCCTTTCTTCAATTCCTTCCTTAATTCCTTCCTTCCTTCCTTCCCTCCCTCCCTGATTTCAGCATCTTTCTGTTCTCCTTCCTTCCTTTCTTCAATTCCTTCCTTAATTCCTTCCTTCCTTCCCTCCCTCCCTCCCTGATTTCAGCATCTTTCTGTTCTCCTTCCTTCCTTTCTTCAATTCCTTCCTTAATTCCTTCCTTCTCTCTCTCCCTCCCTGATTTTAGCATCTTTCAGTCCTTCCTTCCTTCCTTTTTGGAATACAGCGCTATTGCTATTTGCTTAATTATTTATAAAATTTGATATCTTGGCAAACAACATAGGATTTCGTGTCTGCTCACTCTGTCTTGAGAAATAACAAAACTCTGCCTTTTTCCTCACCTCTAGGGAATTGCGGTGACATCAACCTTGTCCGTCTAGGACAACAGAAATCGATCAACAGCGAAGTCCGGAAATTCAGCTTGGATGATCAGATTGATCGCAAGATCAGTGAGTGTGAAATTGTGTTGCCTTTCCCGCCCCCCTCAAGCTCCTTTCTTGGGTTAGGAATTGGATGGTGCCCGATGTCTATTTTGGCAGCCCTGTTTATTTATTTTTTATTATTATTTTCCTCTCGGCTGAGGAATAAAAGGATAAAAGAAGGGGTACTTTGCTCTTAACGTAGTATCAGAAAACAGAGAGATGTTTATTAGAATATAATACTCAACCGAATGGAATCTGGCTATTTAGAAATACCCCCGCAAACCATTAGAGATCTTGGAAAAGGATCTAGGGCCTGCTAGATCCTTAAATCTAAATCAGAATATTTCAGAGGGAACAGGAAGAAAGTACCGTATTGTTCAGACTGTAAGACGCACCTAAATTTACAGGAGGAAAAGGGGGAGGGGAGTTTTTGGACACCACACTTTGTATTTTTGCCCTCCCCGGCCCCCAGAAACACTCTGCAGTGCTCCGCACGGCCTGTTTTCACCAAAAATGGATCCGTTTTTGGGCTCCCAAGCCCTCCGCATATCTCATTTTTGCCCTCTCCGCCCCCCAGGAGCACTCTGCAGGCCAAAAACAGGTGCGTTTTTGGCAAAAACGGGCCATGCAGAGCACTGCAGAGTGCTTCTGGGGTGCAGGGAGGGCGAAAATGCGACGCACGGACGGTTCGGGAGCCCCAAAACGCCCATATTCGGTATATAAGACACACCTAAATTTTCACGTACTTTTACGGATGGGAAGGAAAAGTGCGTCTTATACTCTGAAAAATACGGTAAGTAAAACTATTAAAGAAGGAAAGATCTCTTACCTTTAACAGGAGATTAGAAGGAGAGAAAACCGGGAACTGATAAATTTAAGAACAAAGGTATGGATGAATTGGAAACCAGCATTGCATGTAACCCTGGCTTGGCTCTTGAATACAGGTAGTCCTCCACTTATGACAGTTCATTTAATGACGGTTCCAAGTTACAAAAAGTGACTTATAACTTGTTTTTCCCACTTACAACCGTTGCAGCATCCCCATAGTCACGTGATCAAAATTCAGATGCTTGGCAACTGGCATGTACATATGACGGTTGCAGTGTCGCTCAGGTCACACAATCCTCCTCTTGCGACCTTCTGCCAAGCCAGGTTCAATGGGGAAGCCAGATTCACTTAACAACCGTGTTTCTAACTTCACATCTGCAGCGATTCACTTAACAACTTCGTAAAATGGGGCAACATTCCCTTAAACCAACGTCTCACTTAGCAACATCAATTCTGGGCTCCATTGTGTGGTTGTAAATCGAGGACCATATACATATATCTCAATCTGAGCTTGAACCAGATTCTGGAGCAAGTGAACCAAATCTCCAATCTGGTTTGGAAAGCCGGATGTCCAAAGGCCGACCTCCCTGTTTGATTCTGTAGATAAGGCCATGCTTGGTAAAGATCAAGACCTCCAAAAGAAGAAGGAAGATTTAGATCGACGGTTGGATGTGCTTTCTCGTCTGCGGGCCATGGACAGAAGCGAGAAGGGGGAGAAGGTAACTACCAGATCCCAGATGGAAAAGTTACTTTTGGGGTCATTATGGCAGTAGATATAGGGACGCAGTGGCTCAGTGGCTAAGATGTTGAGCTTGTCGATTGAAAGGTCGGCAGTTCAGCGGTTCAAATCCCTAGTGCCACGTAACGGGGTGAGCTCCCGTGACTTGTCTCAGCTTCTGCCAACCTAGCAGTTCGAAAGCACCTAAAAAATGCAAACAGAAAAATAGGGACCACCTTTGGTGGGAAGGTAAGAACATTCCATGCGCCTTTGGCATTGAGTCATGCCGGCCACATGACCATGGAAACGTCTTCAGATAGCGCTGGCTCTTCGGCTTTGAACCGGAGATGAGCACCGCCCCCTAGAGTCGGGAACAACTAGCACATATGTGCGAGGGAAACCTTTACCTATGTCAGTAGATGAGTGGGGACTTCTGACTCCATCAACAATCTCTTGGGAGAAAAAAAAACCCACTAAAACACTGAGTTATTTCTTCATCTTTCCCCTAAAATAGTCTTTTGGGAAGAGCTTCAGGAATTTCAGATAGACCTCGCCATTAGAAAGCCAAAATCTCGGGGTTCTCTTGGTGCTCTCTGAGCTTGGTGGTTTTCTTGCAGACATTTCATGACCCAGCTAGGTGATATCATCAGTGCTAGAAGAGGATGGGGTTTGTGGAGAGGAGGAGGAGGAGAATTGTGAGGTCCTTGGTGATCTCTGAGCTTTGTGGTTTTTCTTGCATATGTTCCTCAATACTAGTTGATGATGATGTTACTAGTTGAGTCACGAAACCGTGGTTTGATTTTAGTAATACTGCAGGATTTTATTTGGTTAGAGGAAGCTGCTGATGTCTCAGTTTCTCAGGTCAAATATTAAAAGGGAAATAAATGGCCGAGGTGTGACAAGCAGTGGGAACGTCTGACCTGTGCCGGCTCCTGGGCCCGGTTTTCAACATAGCTTGCCGTAAATATTTGCTCTTGATTTTGAAAAAAAGAAGGATTATTTTTGTTCTGTTTCAGAAACAACAATTGGAGGATGAAATTTGCCAGCTCTCGAAGGAGAGGCAACGCTTGGCTTCTCAACTCAAAGAGGTAAGAAATGACTTCCGTAGAATCCATAAGGGTTAGTCATTCCAATAGGAAAATCCAAATTCTTTTCTGCCTTGGGCGAACAAAGGAAGCGGGCTGGATTTTGTTTTTTTACTGATTTGGGTCTTGATTGTGCCTCAGCCACTGGACTAGATCTGTCTTTCTGGCAATGGTGGATAGAGAGGAATCTAGGCCGCTGATCCATCCCTGATCCGAATTGAATCAATGGAGTCTGTAGTTAAGCGAATCACGTGGACATTAAATGAATCTAAGCCTGTGCCTGATTTTATGGTTCAGCATACAGTACAAACTCAGGAAATGCAGTTGACTTGAAGCCAGTTTGGCCTAGTGGTTAAGGCACCAGGTTAGAAACCAGAAGAACATGAGTTCAAATCCTGCCTTAGCAGTGAAAGCCAGCTGGGTGACTTTGAGCCAGTCGCTCTCTCTCAGCCCAACCGACCTCACAGGGTTTTGGTTGTTGCGAGGAAAACAGGAGGAGGAAGTTGTGTCGGATGTGCTCAACACCTTGAGTTATTTGAAAAATAATAAAGGTGGGATAGAAATAAATGATAATTGAATCAGGTTGTGTAAATGCAATCCAAGTGTACTCTGAAGAGAGAAAGCTCTTACAGATTCTGCACTTTTAGTATTGGAACCTTGTTGTTCCTCGGGGGGAAAAAATAAAAGTAGACCTGTTTTGAGTTTTAAGTTCCTTCCGTGAAATCAACAATGGCCGTTGCAAAGGGACTGGATCTCATCCCGGAACGACCCCCAGCACAAAAAAGGATTCTTTCACATTTTAGGCTCGCGGGCGATCTCAGGAATTGAAAGCAAGCATCATTTTGGAATCTCATATCATTTGCTGCACCCTGAGCACGAGCGGAGGGGTGTTGCTGAAATCAGCTTTTCGGAGGTTGGGCGGGGACCCCGTCAGCTGCGTGATTGTGGACGAGGTAAGACCCTGGCGGCATGGCCACTCCACCATGGAAAAGTTAGCTACCTCCTGGGCACAGGCAGTCCTCGTCTTACAACCAAACCCTTTCCATTGCCGAGCAAGACGGTTGTTAAAAGAATTTTGCCCCATGTTGCCACCTCTCTTGCCACGTTTGTTAAGAGAATCGCTTGTTAAGAGGTCGCTTTTTTGCGACCTAATTAGAAGGTTGCAAAAAATTAGTAACCCTGTCATTAAGTGAAACTGCCTTCCCCATTGACCTGGCTCATCAGAAGGTCACAAAAGGGGATCACGTGAACCCCGCACCATCATAAATGTGAGTCAGTTGCCAAGCGTCTGAATATAAATCCATGTGACCTGTGAACAGTCGCGAGTCGCGTTTTTCAGTGCCGTTGTCACTTTGGTCACTAAGTGTGACCTGTTGTAAGTGGAGGACTTCCCTGTACCTTTTATGGTCTGATTGTAACTTGAACAGTCGCTAAGCGGCCAGCTGTACACCGAGAACTATTAATTAATTAATTTTGCTGCTTATTCACCCATAGCAACTCAAGGTGGGGTACCGAATACAAAGCTACGTTTAAAACAAGAAAAACTAACAAAAAGAATCAAATAAATTAATATCGTACAATATAACAAAGTCACTTCCCACCCACCCCGCTCTGGCGACATCAGATCCCACAAGCCATTTAATGGGCTCCATCCCTCTCTAGGTTCCCCAGTCCCGCTGGCAGAACCAGCGCCTTCCGGAAGAGAATTAGGGTGGGGGCCATTCTAATCTCGGGGGGAATGATGTTCCAGAGAGAGGGGGCCACCACAGAGAAGGCCCTTCTTCTGGGTCCCACCAAGTGTATCTCCCTAGGGCAGAGGTCTGCAACCTTAAACACTCAAAAAAGAGCCATTTGGACCCGTTTCCCACAGAAAAGAAAACACTGGGAGCCACAAAACCCTTCCCGTGCCTGACTATTTCTTGAGCGGCCACAAAACTAGCAAATGTCGTTGAATTAAACCTTCTGTTTTCTTCTGAAACTTTTCTTTTCTTGGATTTATCCATGGTTGGCTTACCGGGGGTTGAAAAGCTCAATAAATCAGGTGCCGGCGGGTGTCGCACATTGGCAGTTGTGATGCATATTTTGAGTGACAGGGAGCCACAGCAGAGGGGTGAAAGAGCCACATGCGGCTCCAGAGCCACGGGTTGCTGACTCCTGCCCTAGGGGATGGGATCCGCAGCATTCCCTACCTCCCCGCTCTGATGGGTAGATGTGACCGGCAAGAGACGGTCCCTCAGAGCAACTGTGGTTGACTCAGAAACTAGTTGTGTTTATGTCTGTGCTTGTTCTTCATCTCCTCCTTTGCAGTTTCTAACATTTTTTCCCACCCTGGTACTTTTTGTTGTCGTCGTTAAAAAGGCAGGACAGACGTGTGAAGTCGAAACACTCATCCCTCTGATTCACGGCTGTAAGAAGTTGGTTCTGGTCGGCGACCCCAAACAGCTGCCTCCCACCATCAAGTCCCTGGTACGTAGTTGGGCCCTTTAAGACGTCCCCAGATGTGCAAAAGAAAGCCGAACTTCTCTTCCTGGCCAACAGCTGTTTTCCTCCAGGCTGCTCCACCCAGCCCACCTCCCAGTTGTCTCGGGGTTCTGGATTCCCCCTTCTTATTTCCCAAAGTGGCGAGCTCTGCTTTTTGTCTCTTTGTGATACTAGTGGGAATATTATTATCATCATCATTATTATTTTTAATCAGCTCCTAACGGTCTACAGACCGCCTTTGTGGCTGCCTTCAAGTTAATTGCAGGATTAAATTAATTGCTTAGTTCTTTGTCCCCGCCTCCTCCGTTACTGCCACGGGGGCGGACTGCTTCCCCGCCTCCTTTCTAATCAAATCAACGATAGGGCTAAACACTCAGGGGAATTCACGGTCTGGAATTCAGGGATACTTGACTAATGAGATAATTACAGGAGCTTTTTTATTTCCCTGGTAGCTGAGCAAATGGAAAAAGCTTTCCAAAATACACCAGCCGTTTGGGGGAAAGTTTTTAAGGCGAAATAAATTAAGCTCAACTTACGATCTCCAAGCCACTGTACCTGTGGCACCTGGAGTTTAGTGGCCTTTGTTAAGCCTATTCTGAACCCAATCCTCTCTCTTTTTTGGGGAGGGAAAGAGGATGAAAGCTTAGATCACGAAAGTTTGCTCTGTGCCGACCATAGTCCCTCGTCAATTGAGTTGCTTGCCTCTATTTTTCCCCATCTGCAAAATGGGTGCAATGTAACTGCCCTTCCACGTTGCTGCTGAAAGATGGTGGAGAGGAATTCCACAGTGCAGTACAGTCCTCGACTTACGACGACACTGGAAAAAAAGTGACTTACGATCATTTTTCACAGTCGTGATCAAAAGTCAGGTGCTTGGCAACTGGTTCGTATTTATGACGGTTGCAGCATCCCAACTCTGGTCAGAAAGATGGTAAAATGGGGTAAAATTCACTTAACAACTGTTGGGCTCAATTGTGGTCGTACGTTGAGGGCTACCTGTATATATATTTTTTCAGCTGGGGGCAGCCCTTCTGAATGTCTTGTCTTCCCATGTTGTTAGAAAGCTCAGGATTACAAATTCGACCAGTCTATGATCGGCCGTCTCTGCAACCATCTCAAGGAACAAGATCAAGAAAATCTCTCGGGAAAATTTCCGGTCCTTCAGCTCACCGTTCAGTATCGGATGCACCCGGATATCTGCATTTTTCCGTCCAAATATATCTACGAAGGGATTTTGACCACTGACACGTAAGCAATTTTAAGACTTCCTTAAAAGAGTTAAAAAGTGGGTCTGACATTCCTTTTATTCCAGATCTTTGCTCCCCCCCCCCAATCATGCCATTTTTGCGTATTTTATTACCCTGTTTCCCCAAAAATAAGACAACCCCCCCCCAGATAATAAACCCAATTGGGCTTTTGAGCGCATGCGCTAAAATAAGCCCCGCCTGAAAATATTTAAACACATACGCAGCCGGTCCCTGCAGACAGAGCTGGCAATCGGGTAAGACAGCAAGAGGAGCCCCGTCTTGCTCCACACACCCCAAAATAATAAGACCTGCCCAAATATAAGGCCAACCGCTTATTTCAGGGTTCAAAAAAATATAAGACAGGGTCTTATTTTCAGGGAAATGGTATAAGAGGTGTTTGGATAGCCCCAAGGCTATCCTTTTTGTGATGTCACAAACGGCTTATGTCATTCTGTCTTAGTCATTTACTCTGGGTTTTATTTTATTTTATTTATTTATTTGGGGGTGGGATAGTTTCTTGTGTGTAAAATCATCACCGTCATTAACCTTCATCTAGCAATTCAGATTGGTTTTTTTTTTCCTGATGTCTTAACTTTTCCCCTTTTTAAAAAAAATTGAGAGGCAATCTTCCAAAAAAAAAAAAAAGTGGCATTTTTTTTTCTGAGTTGCAACAAGAAAATTATCAGTTTTTTGAGATAGGCCAGACCAAAAAAACTTGACTTCACACGTTTGACCTGAACTATATTAATTGATATATTTTGAAAGACCTGAATGGTGTTTTCCATTCCTTCCCTGTTTTATTTCCCCAGTCAAATAGTAGTGGAACCAGTTCTAAGCTTCTTCCTAACACTTCCTGGGTTTCAAATCATGCTTTTGAACATATTGCAATATTTCTACACCATTTCTCCAAGCTTTGTGTGTGTGACAAGCTAAAAAATTGGGCCATTCCTGTACGATTCAGCATCTGTTTTTGAAAAGCGACCTGGTGTAAACTCCTTAATTCTACTTTGCGTTTTTTTTTTAATCCCACGGCAATTCTCCCACAACAGGAAAATAGCAGAAGATCGCTGCTCGTTGGCGTGGCCTTTCCAACCCTACTTGCTTTTCGATGTCTTAGACAGCCACGAAGAACGAGAAAACGAGTAAGTTGTCTTGTCTGTATTGATTAAATGGCTTGTCTGACTCTCAGTAGCTGCGACAACTAGCCCAAGTTAACAATCACAGATGCAATAGCAAGGAAATAGAATCTAGAATAGAATAGAGCTGGAAGGGACCTTGGAGGTCTTCTAATCCAGCCCCCGGCTCAAATAGGTCAATATCATCTTTGGAAATTTCCCTTTCAACAAACGTTTGTGCATAGGTAGTCCTTGACTTACAACCATTCGTTCAATAGCCGTTTGGAGTTACAGCAGCCACTGAAAAAGATCACTTGCAACCGGTTCTCGCACTTAAAACCATCATGGCATCCATCATGGGATCAAAATCGGGACTCTCGGCAACTGGCATGTACTTAACGACAGTTGCAAAATCCCAGGTGATGTGACCGTCATTTCTCTGCCAAGCGAAGTCCATGGGAGAAGCTGGCTTTGCTCAACATCTGTAAGGGTTCACTTAACAACGGCAGCCATTGGCTGAACAACCATGGCGTAAAACGGTTACAAAATTGGGTGCAATTTGTTTAACCGCTGCTTTTGCCCAACAAGGGGAATTCTGATCCCAAATTGTGATTTGTTTCTTCATGTGGGATGCAATATACATCAATCATTGTATTTTTATATTATTCCTGTTTTTGTTTCTGTTTGACAAATTTATATTATCGTGTTTCCCCGAAAATAAGACTCTGTCTTATATTTTTTTGAACCCTGAAATAAGCCCTTGGCCTTATTGCCATGTGTTCAAAAGCCCAATTGGGCTTATTATCAGGGGAGGTCTTATTTTGGGGGAAACAGGGTAAATAAAAATAAAATAAATTAAAATGAGGCATACTATAGGACATAAAATTTAGAATACAGGCCATCCTGGACTTACCTACAGTTCGTTTAGCAATCATTTGAAGTTTCAACGGCACTGAAAAAAGTGACTTATGGCCATTTTTCACACTTATGACCATTGCAACATCCCCATGATCTAATTTACAATTTTAATTTATCCCTCCCTCATTCTCTTCCTCCGTCCCTCCCTCTTGTCCCCTAAATCTTCCCTTCCCCTGTTTCCCTTTGTTCAGCTCCTATTGTAACCCCCAAGAAGTGAAGCTGTTGGTGGAACTCATGAAGGTCCTTAAAGGAAAGAAGAAGGATATCAGCGCGCGTCAAATTGGAATCATCACCCCTTACAACGCGCAGAAAAGGAGGATACAGAGACAGCTGGATAAAGAATTTGGAGAAAACAGGTGAGGACAGGATGCTTGGTGGCCATCCCCTCCATCTAATTACCCTATGCCCTATGAGTTGTTTTTGACACTGCATGGAGTACAGGTAGTCCTCGACTTAACAACAGTTCATTGAGTGTCCGTTCAGAGGGACAACAGCACCAATCAAACTTCAGATGCTTGGCAACTGGCATGTATTTATGACGGTTGCAGCATCCTGGGGTCACATATTTTAACTTACTGCATCTTACTGCATGGTTTGCCGATTGCACAGTGGCAGATAGGACGGCACTCCAGAGGGTCAACGTCCTTGCCCAGAGGATCATCGGTTGCCCTCTCCAGCCGGACTCAGGGCGGCTCACAACAGTTAAGAAACATCTAATAAAAAGTTAAAAAATAAAATCCAAATCTCCTAATTTAACAGTTAAAAGTACAATTAAGACTAACAAGTTAAAATTAAATTAGAATTCTGGTCCCAGTTATGATAGTAAGTCAAGGGTTACCTGTGATATATTTTTTTTCCAGCTGACCTTTCTCCTTGCCTTTCTCTCTCTCTCTCTCTCCCCCTCCATCTCATGTGTTTGTAAAATCTCCTAAATTAAGATTATTACTCCTCTTTCCTGCATTCCCCCCTTGTTTTCCAAGAGGGTGATTGGGGTTGTTGTTGTTGTTGTTTTATCTGGAAGGTGGGGTGGGGATTAAAAATACCATCCTGACTCATCTTCCTGTCCTGTTTTTTTTTTCCCCCTCTCCAGTGTTGGGGAAATTGACACCGTGGACGGATTCCAAGGCCGCGAGAAAGATTGCATTATTGTCACCTGCGTGCGGGCAAACAGCCCTCAAGGATCAATTGGGTAGGTCTCTGCCCCCCCCCCAAAGTGCCAGGACTTGGTGCCATTTTACTGCAGGGATGGGGGGGCGGTGGTCACGTTAGGCCTGACTCCTGGCCAGCCCCAATTCTGGAATAGAATGAAGCAAAACTGTCTTATCCTTGTATGCCCTAGAAGCCATCTTTCTACCTTTGTAGACACTTCAAGACTTCAACTCCCAGAATCCCCCAATCGGCATGCTTTAAGATGCCCCTTAAAGCTGCTGGCTGGAAAATTCTGGGAGTTGAAGGCTGCCCATTTTAAAACATGCTGACTAGGGAATACTGGGAGTTGAAGCCAGCCCATCTTAACATGCTGACTGGGGAATTCTGGGAGTTCAAAGCCACCCATCTTAAAACATACTGGGTGGGGAATTCTGGGAGTTGAAGTCCACATATCTGAAAAGTTCCCAAGGTTGAGAAACACTAGACACTACAAGGCGATGCAAAGTTTCATTCAGTCCCTTTGAATCCCAGACGGAGTCCTACTCTAAACAGCTTGGGGAGTCCAGCATTCAGTTCAACCCTTACTGGTTCACCATGCAGGGTTTTTTTCCCAGAGATTTCCAAAACTTATCAGTCCATGCTGGACAGCTAGCGATGACCTGTCCTGACTCGGACACATCACTAGGTCCGGGACACGATAAATTGAATGGAGCCACTTTGTTACTGCTTTTAGTTTAGTTTTTCATTTTTATTTGTCAACTTGAATGGCGCCTGGCTCTTAAAGGCTCCACGCAAGTTGACACTGCTTGAAACAATTCCAATAAAATAAAATTAAAGGGAGGAAAAGGATTCAAAACAGGAAGAGAGGAAGGGCAGACCGGATGGAATCAAAGCAAATTGTCGCGTTCCACCTCCCCAAAGTCCTGAGTAGACAAGAAGGTCTCCTACAACTCTTCCAAACCGCAGCGGAGTGGAGACCATCCTGAGCTTAAGGGAGAACCAATGTTTTCTCTTTGAGTTCCTCAAGGTCGGAGATCTGCCCTCCCCTCCCTACTTGCAGGGAGTGCTGTCCCCACGTTTCTAGCTTCAGAAGCCCTCACTGCCGCCTTCTCTAGCAATCAAAAGCAGCCAGCTTCGCAGTTGGTCACCAGGTGGCAATCAAGAGTAGTGAATGAAATTTGTTATGGCTGGACAACCTCTCTGTAGAGAGCGTTCGTTTCTCAAATCAAAGAGGCTTTTAGTCGGGCGGACTTCAACTCCCAGAATTCCCTAGCTGGCCTAGCCAGAGAGTGTTAGAAGTCGGTTCATTTTGTTATCAAAAGACCCCGATTAAAAAAAAAAAACCCAAAGAGGAAACCACAAGCAATAAATCTTACGCTAATATTCAGAGGTTTATTCATGAGCAATTTGGAACGTGAACAGCCAACATAGCAATGCAATTTCATGACAAAACTTGCATTATTAAACATTGCAATAGGTTTCAGTGTCGCATAGCAGGTCCTACAAGGACTGCTGTCGGGCAAAGGACCCCATTCTCATCTCAAGCCATGTTTCTTATGCCTTCTTTTTTTACTGATATACACATTCCATAGTTTCACTTCCTTGTTCTTTCTTACATTCTTACTGACCGTCACTGTCTGCAAACACCCGTGTACATCTCAAACCTCTATCCATCGTCTACTTTCAGTTCCCTATTTCTCACAGTTTCAATGTTCTGGTTCCAAATATATCTCAAAACCACGTACTTCGCAGAAAATGCAGCACACAAGTCAGCACATTAGAAATACGTCTGGTACATTTTGCAATTATTTTAGTTTAAAATCTTGGTTCGGTGAGGCCTTCAAGCCCACTCTTAGGCCTTACTACAGTGGTGGGATCCAAGTAATTTAACAACCAGTTCTCTCCCCTAATGATTTCTTCCAACAACCAGTTTGCCAAACTGCTCAGAAAGTTAACAACCGGTTCTCCCGAAGTGGTGCGAACCGGATGAATCCCACCACTGCCTTACTACCTGCAACTTTCCAATGGACATATTTCTCTTCTCACAATTTTATACCCCCATCTTTATTAATTTTATAAATAATCCAAGGTGGCGAACCTATCCAACGTACCTTCCTCCTATTTTCCCCACAACAACAACTTGGTCGGGATGGGGTGGGCTGAGAGAGAGAGAGGGATCTGCGCCCAGTCTCTGGTGATAGGCTCAAAGTCACCCAGCTAGCTTTCATGCCTAGGGCGGGACTAGAACTCACATCTCCTGATAATCGGCCCAGAGCCACCCAGCCAGCTTTCTTGGCTAAGATGGAACTAGAATTCCCAGTCTCTGGTGATAGGCCCAAAGTCACCCAGCCAGCTTTCATGCCTAGGGCAGGACTAGAACTCACTGTCTCCTGGTGTCAGGCTCCTCCTCTATCCTGACGCCTTACCAACTAGACCAAACTTCCTCGTAAGTTCAAGAAAGTTCATAAATGCCTCTTCAGGAAGTTTGTAGTTCAGCTCCTCTCCCATGAGCTTCGGATCCATCATCCTCGCCTGCTTAGAATCCTGGGCTTTTTTTTTTTTTTCTTTTAAAAACCCTCCGTCCCGAGAACCTCGTCCCCTCAGGCCAGACCAGACCCCGGTGTTTCGAAAACAAGCCCTTCTCTTTAAGCTTTGGTTTAACAGCTTTTCTCCAAGAAGGAGGTGGGGGTTGGGGACTCAGGCTTGCCTTTGTGGCGTGTTCCCATTTCGCAAGTCACCTTTGGAACGCATGAAATATTCAGTCCCCGCGTGAAATATTAATAAGAGTGTTTGTACATGAATCAGAACAGCGTCAAGTCTCTAGGTGGGTCATGCGGGGAGGTCTTTCAAGGTCTCGGCTGGTGAAACAAATCCAGTGCCTTACTGCACTCAGTTCCCCCCCCCACTTCCCCACCCCCACCCCCTCCACTTCACTGCCGTCTCTGATCAGCCCCCCCCCCCCCCCCCCCCCACTTCACTGCCGTCTCCGATCAGGGCAACCTGGGTTCAAAATTAAGATCGATAAGCGGCCACCAAACTCCAAGGCAGGCAGCTTAGAATCTTAGGCAATTCCCCGTGGAGTTTCGTGGGAGTAAGTCTCGGCTTAAGGTAAAGGGAAAGGTTCCCCTTGCGCCTATGTGCTAGTTGTTCCCAACTCTAGGGGGCAGTGCTCATCTCCGTTTCAAAGCCGAAAAGCCAGCGCCGTCTGAAGATGTCTCCGTGGTCATGTGGCCGGCATGACTCAATGCCAAAGTCGTACGGAACACTCTTACCTTCCCACCAAAGGTGGTCCCTATTTTTCTACTTGCATTTTTTTTTTTTTACGTGCTTTCAAACTGCTAGGTTGGCAGAAGCTGGAACAAGTCACGGGAGCTCACCCCGGTTACATGGCACTAGGGATTTGAACCGCTGACCTGCCGACCTTCCGATCGAGAAACTCAGCGTCTGAGCCACTGAGCCACCGTGTACCCTTACCGCTTAGGTTTATGCAGATCCTAAGTACATCCTAGGTACATCCAGAACGACGTGTCCTTAGCCCATCCTGGGCTAGAGCAGTTATCAGTAAAAATGTATAGCAAGTCCTCCACTTAACAACCGATCACTTAGTGATGGTTTGAAATTATGACCTGTTTCAAAAAGGGGACTTAAGACCGAATCCGAAGTTCTGATGGTCTCCACTTTGAGTCAGCAATTCGGCTGCGTTTACAGCTGTTTGCTGCCTCCTGCAAACAGGTTCCAAGTAACACCCCCAACGAAATCAGACGCCGAGGCTTGAAGTTCCTCAAAGCTATATTTTATTAGAGATGTCATATTGGGCACATCTGGGAAAACCCGAATCTCAAAGCTTCCAGGTTTTCCCCACCCAAAGGAAAGTTCAATTCCTTACCCAGTATCCTCATGTCCATCACACGATCTAATCAGGTACCCTCCGGAACAGAAGATACCTCCTCATTCTTCTCAGCACAGCTGCAGGGCACAATGGCCTTGACTTTCTAAAAGAATTCTATTTTGACTACATATCTACTTTGCTCTATTCAACCCCCCCCCCCCCCCCCCCCATTTTCCCACAGTAGAATTTGTGGTAGGCCTTGAAGCCTCAAAGGCATAAAGATGGCTTCCAAGTCTGACACCCTCTTTCCTTGACATCCTGTTGGCAAATACATCAGTGTCTCCGGGATCAGCGGAAGGGATTTAGGGGATGAAAACTTCTCCTCTCCCCGGTCTGGATGGATCCAGGGATTGAAGCGATGGGGAAGAAGCTTAATTAATTCCACCACTTGGCTAAGACAACCTCACCTTGTGGTGCCCTTTTCGCTGCTCCCTCTCCAGGTTTCTGAGAAGCCTACAACGCCTGAATGTCACCATCACCCGAGCCAAATACAGCCTTTTCATTCTTGGGAAGCTGAAAACGCTCATGGTAAGTGGGAAAGGAGGAAATGAGGCTTTAACAGAATGCAATTTCTTCTGTTCTTGTTTTATTGGATCAAAAGGGAATACATGAGAACTGGATAACGGTATCTTTTGGGGGTGGGGGATGGGGGGACATCCCTGTGCCAACTAGCCGTGTGGGACTTAGGAGGTGGCTGGTGGAGTTAGGTACAGGTAGTCCTTGACTTACGACTGAACTGAGAGTAGAGTAGAATAGAATAGAATAGAATAGAATAGAATAGTATGTAGAATGTAGAATAGAATAGAATAGTATGTAGAAAATAGAATAGAATAGAGTAGAATGTAGAATGTAGAATAGAATGTAGAGTAGAATAGAATAGAATGTAGAGTAGAATAGAATAGAATAGAATAGAATAGAATAGAATAGAATAGAATAGAATAGAATAACAGAGTTGGAAGGGACCTCCAAGATCTTCTAGTCCAACCTGCTTAGGTAGGAAACCCTGCACCAGACAAATGGTTATCCAACATCTTCTTAAAAACTTCCAGTGTTGGGGCATTTGCAACTTCTGGAGGCAAGTGGTTCCACTGATGAATTGTTCCAACTGTCAGGAAATTCCTCCTTAGTTCTAAGTTGCTTCTCTCCTTGAGTAGCTTCCATCTGTTGCTTCTTGTCCTGCCCTCTTCCTAGACAGTTGGATGATAAAGGGGTCTTGTTTCCTGCAGAAGGGGTGGGTGCCCCATAAGGTCAGGGGTTTGGCCCTCCCTTCTTTAGAGAAGGGCCAGAGGCCTGGATTTAGAGACTCAGCTGGGCTTGGAGACCCTGAGGTACGAAGGATGTCATGTGACCTTCCTCCCTTTGTCCCATCTTGGTCCTTTGCAGGAGAACGGGGACTGGAACGAGATGATCCAGGACGCCCAACGGAGAGGGAACATCATCCAGACCTCCAAGAACACTTACAAAGCCAGCGCCATGAAAATCCTCAAATCCAGATCTTTCCCCCACTCCGGAATGGCAACTCTAGAAAGAGACACCCAAGAAACCCCGGCAGCCCTCGGCAGAGCCAAACCACAGCCCCTCCCCAGCCCAGACACCACCCAACGCCCTCCGGTCTCCCTTCCCACTCCGGCTGGCAAAAGGACCCCTCAAGAGACACCCAACCACCGGCCACCCCCGGTGGCCCAGGTGAAACCAATCCAGGAGAGACCACAGGACCCCCGCCTCTTCAGACGAGCGGAGTCGGCGTTAAAAGCCACCGGCTGCAAGGAGGGTCAGACTCCGGCCTCGAGACCCTGGCCAGTGCAAAAACCCTCCGAACCTCTGACCGTTCAGAGCCGTAGCAATTCCGTGGACACCCTGGGGGAAACGCCGAGCTGCGTTAGGCCCGTGCCGAGCAGAGCCCCCTCCCCCTCCCCTGTGACCTTGGACCGGAGATTCCCCTTCCTGAACGAGCAAGTCAAGACTTTGAAAGACCGCCCCAATTATCCCCGGAGGACATTGGAGGTGTCCCGGGAGAAGGACGATTCTACCGAACCCAAGAAGAGACGCACCACTTTCTGACCTCCCCAAAGACCCCTCCTTCCTTGCCAGGTGTCTTGTATTCAAGTCTTCCCATCACCTCTTGCCTGTAAGACTTGAGAGAGAAAGAGAGAGACTGACTGACTCTTTGCACGCCTGGGTCTGTATGCATAAATATACCGACACGAGGCAGATGCGCCTTCAAACAGAGCCATATATTAAAAGAACCCCAAACTCTGTAAGCCTTAAGGGCCATGTACATTTGTATAGCAAAGAAAGCTTTATTTTTTAGAAGCGAGGGAGCTGAAAGTGCCCATTAAATGCTTCCATGTGTATAGTGTCCTATTTAACCGTGCAGCCGCCCATCGATCGAGGACTTTTCTCAGTCACTGTGCTGGTATGTGTGGGAACCCTTCCCAACTTCAAGAAGCGCTCCTATCCCAAATCCTGGAATCCTGCTTTTATTTCATTGCTGATTCTTCGGGGTACACAACACAACACAACAGGGGTTTGAGGAAGGAACTTTGCCCTGCTCAATTCCGGGTGCCTTACGGGGGTGGGAGGTGGGGAATTGCTGTAGCGGCATCAACCGGAAAGACCTTTTGCGCAAATAACAAAATAACTTCCTGTCTCCATTCGTTGAGAGATTCTGCAAAATTCTCATCACCTCCCTCGCCTGTTTTCTGATCAAAGTGCCTCTGGGTTTTTTGTTTTTTTTTTTTTCAAAAATATGGAAAGATTTGGGTTACCTTCTCAACTGGATTGGGGAAGGGGGAGGGGAGTCCCTCTCTCTGCTTTGCCCACTTCTCTGCAGTAAATCTGATCTTTTATTAAAATCTTCCAATTCGGCAGTTTGTAATCAACTTTTCCCCGGCATCTTTCCGTCTCAACATTTGGGAAGGGTCCCAAGTCGGCGGGTGGGGGGTAAATGCTCCTTAATTCTCACTGCCACTCAACCCTGGGCATTTTCACTTGATTTGATTAAAAAAAAATGTTTGTGTTTATAAATATCAATACATATATATCCGTCTATATATCTATATACCCTTCTGTTATGAATAACCTAAATGTAAATACATTAAAATAGACCTTTTTAAAAGCTCTTCCACCCCCCACCCCCCCTTTTTTCCCCTAAATAAATAATTCAGGTTGTATTTTCAAAATACACTTGGCTTTTTCTGATTCGTGCTTTCGAAAGGTGAGTTAAGGACTTGTGAATTAAGAGAGAGAGCAAATTACGTGCGATTTTTCCAGGGTTTTGGGATCAGGGCTCTGTTGCGTAGAAGCAAGTGAGTTAGTTACCGTGAGCCAATTTTTCCCCCTCCGAACAAAAACACCTTAATAGTTCTCTGATTACACTTAGATCCCCGTCCTCGGCACAGCAAATGGAGCAGCTCCTATAGATCTGGAGTTCCCAAAGCGCTCCCCCCCCCCAAAAAAAAGGCTGCTGGACTTTGTTTTTGCTTGAAGATGTTTCCCTTCTCATCCAAGAAGCTTTTTCAGTTCTGACTGAACGACAGAGGATAGAAGGATTGGTATTCCTTTACAGTCCTCTGGTCGTTAGCACTCTTTCTGAGAGTCGTTGAGGCCACTGAATAATGCAATATGGATGTGGAACTTTCTTGGAACTGCTGTTGAAAAGATTGTGTTGTAAACAGGAGATGGGAGGGGGTGTCGTATCCTTCCCCCTTTGTTGAGAGAGGGCTGTTCAATTTTAACATAGATGGCCTCTTTGAGTCGCCCCTCTTTCAAACCAGCGGCCCCCTCTGTCCAGGATGTGGGCTTTGCTGTCTTCAAGAATGGCCTGTGTCTATCAAATGAAGATGGGTTTCCCCGAAAATAGGACCCTGTCTTATATTTTTTTGAACCCCGAAATAAGTGCTTGGCCTTATTTTCGAGGAGGTCTTTATTATTTTGGGGCGCATGGAGCAAGACCATCTTACCTGATTTCCAGCTCTGTCTCCCTAATCGTAACCAGAGGAATTGGAGGGGACGGGCTGTGCATGCGTTTAAATATTTTCGGGGAGGGCTTATTTTTGGAGGAAGGCTTATTTTAGCGCATGTGCTCAAAAGCCCGATTGGGCTTATTATCCAGGGAGGTCTTATTTTCGGGGAAAACAAGGTATCTCCTATTCACGACACAGTCCTTTTCAGCAGTTGCAAGAAGGCTCCACGTCAGTGGTGAAATCTTCCCCGGTTTGCCACCAGTTCGCGGCCATCACACGCTTTGCGCGGAAAAAGGCTCGGGAAGGTAAATAGAACAGCGAGGGGGGAGAACAGCTATGCCGCGCAATTTAGATTAATTAGAAGGCAGGATTTCCCGCTTTATAGCAATTCTAAATCGCGCAGCACAGCTGATATACCGGTCCGAAGGATCCGGTAGCTTTTTTTTTTTACTACCGGTTCGCGTAGGATTTCCACACCCATTTGCACTATTCAGGTGACCCCGAGGGTACAGTTTAAACCCTTCAGCTGGCCTCAACGACTCTCAGAAAGAGCCCTAACGACCAGAGGACTGCAAGGAATATCAATCCTTCCATTCCCCGCCATTCAGTCAGAACTGAAGAAGCTTCTTGGATGAGAAGGGAAACGTCTTCAAGGATAAACAAAGAAAGCCCAGTTGCCTTTTGGAAAAAAAAAAAACACTTTTGGGACAACTATGATCTGGGTGATTGAGAATCTCCATAAATCTATGTTGAATGTGGGTCACTTGGGGTTTTTCCCCCCCCTGTGTATTGGGGGGGGGCGGGCTTAGCTTAATTGACACCCCGAGAAGAAAATTTGATAAAGAGAATCCTTGCTGATCTCTTCTGAAATCTTCCAGAAGAGCAGCTATTGTATCCCGGGCAAATAGCTTCCCTACTTTCTGCATTTTCCAGATCCTGGATGGAATTTCCCATGGGAAGGACTTCATAGCTCATTTCCCCAGGATCCTTTCAGCATCGTTGCTGCAATTGGCCGCGAGATCTTGGCTCCTGATTTGGTTCAGGAAATGGAATCTCTCAGATCAGGCTGCTCGACGCGATGAGGAACGAACATGGGTAAGCATGGAGAATCCAGTTGATCCAGTGCCATCAGGCTGGATGCTCTCTTATCAAGTTGACTTAGTTGGCTTCATAAAGTTGAGTAGATCAAGAGACTCAATAGATCTACGTTTGAGGCTTCCAAGGCTAATTTTTGTGTGTTCCTAGAGTGGGAAGGGTGCCTTCCCACTAAAGGACCTTGAGTTCCCACTCAAGGGACGCAGTGGCTCAGTGGCTAAGTCTCTGAGCTTATCAATCAAAAGGTTGGCAGTTCAGCGGTTCGAATCCCTGGTGCCGCATAACGGGGTGAGCTCCCGTTCTTTGTCCCAGCTTCTGCCAACCTAGCAGTTCGAAAGCACGTTAAACAAAAATGCAAGTAGAAAAAAAGGGACCCCCTTTGGTGGGAAGGGAACAGCGTTCTGTGTGCCTTTGGTGTTGAGTCATGCTGGCCACATGACCACGGAGACGTCTTCGGACAGCGCTGGCTCTTCGGCTTTGAACCGGAGATGAGCACCGCCCCCTAGAGTCGGGAACAACTAGCACGTATGTACGAGGGGAACCTTTACCTTTTAGAGTAGGAAAACAACCCCATCAGAATCTATTTCTGGAGAGTTATAAATACCTTGCTAGACCCTGAAGCCAACCAGAGACGGTTGGAAGTTGTGGATAACTTTGAGAACCTTCGTAAATGCAGCTTCAGGGACCTTCTAGATCATGTCTTCCATCTCTATTTATTTCTACTTCTATTTCTATTTATTTATATCTTTATTTAAGCGCGCAAAGCATGTACCTGTTCAGCACTCGGTGAGTAAAAGGTTCGCCACCACTGGTATAGAGTCTCTTGTTTGAACAGGGGGTTGGACTGGAAGACCTCCAGAGTCCCTTCCAACTCTGTTGTTCTGCATTCTATAGATTTAAGCCATTTCCCACCCACCCCCATTCTTCCCTTTTATTCAGCTCTTATCCGACGACAGTATCAGGGGATGAGGTTCAAATCCTGAAAAGATGCCGACCCTTGATCCTAGCCAACTAGATCATCCTTTGTGCATTCGTTGCCTTCCTATCGAAAATCAACCAGTCTGAAGGAGTTCTCCTCTCGCAACTCAAAAGAGGGTTGCAGGGTGGGCGTGGCCATGGTGGGTGTGGCCTAGTTGACAACCTGCACCATGGCAGCGGGGTTCGCCCTCCCCAGGCTCCGGAGGCTTTTCTCGAGCCTCCGGGATGGTGAAAACAGACTCCCTAGGCTCCGGAGGCCCTTCTTGAACTTCCAGTAGGACCGTTTTTTGCCCTCCCCGAGCCTCAGGGCGTGCCCTGCACTTACCTACATCCAAAACGGGCCTTGTCAGGACTCCTGGGAGGGGCGGGGCAGGGTGGGCGGGGCCAGTCAGGAGTGGGATTTGGGAGTTCTCCGAACTGCACAGAATGTTAGCTAGAGTTTCTCCTGAACCCCCAACAGCCCACCCCTGGAGGGTTGGCTCCTGGTTTAAAAACTAGGAGCACCTAACCATCATAAAGAGCCTTGGTAGTACAGTGGTCTAAAGCACCCTGTTATTAACACAGCTGCCTGCAATTTCTGCCTGTTCGAATCTCGCCAGGCTCAAGGTTGACTCAGCCTTCCATCCTTTCTAAGGTAGGTAAATTGAGGACCCAGTTTGTGGGGGCAATAAGCTGACTTTGTATAAAATATACAAAAGGATGAAGGCTATTGCTTAACGCATTGTAAGCCGCCCTGAGTCTCCGGAGAAGAGCGGCATATAAATCAAATTAATAATAATAATAATAATAATAATAATAATAATAATAATAATAATAATGAGAAAAGCTAGTCTGTTTACGTGCAAACTCTCAACAAACCCCTAATTCCATCTTTGGTATCAGGAAAGTGCTAAGTGGCAATTGCTTGTCCTTTTCACAATCTTTTTGGAACGATGCCCACCAACGAGTTAAGTCTGCAAAGCTGGAAGAGAAAAATTAATCCGAGATCTAACAGCAATTAATAAGTTGCTTTTATGTAATGGATTATAACACCATAATATTTCAGGTAAAATGTTTTTTTTTCTCTCTCTCTAAAGGCTGTAGTAGTTCACCTGATAGTTTTTTTTTTTTTTAATCTCCCCTTCCCCCCTCTTGATCATTCCAACAAATATAATTCTCTACCAAAAAGAAAGAAAAAAAAAAAAGAAGAAGAAAAGAATTGAATCGCAATCTGTTCGGCAAAGCCCGGAGGAGTGTGATGTATTTTTGACGTAATAAAAAACCAGTGTTGAAAGCTGAAGACTCTTAACCAAAGAGTAAAAAAAGGAAAACAAGTCCAAATAGAAAAAGGAAAAAAAAAAAAGGAAAACTTAATAAATTCAGCAACTTGATTTCTTTTAGGCCACGTTATCCTTGGAGGCCTGAGCAAAATACCCCCCCCCCCACACCAAAGTTCCTTCTTTTCCAATTTTGTACCTGCCAGCCTCTGTTTAGCTGATTTCCTAAACATCTTCCTAAAAAAACTGGGCTGGAAGGAAGAAGAGAATTTGGAAAGGAAAGAGCAGTGCAACATAAATGCAAGATAATCGAAGACATTTTGCCCCCGAACCCTCCCCCCCTTTTTTTTTTTGGAAGCTACCCCTGTGCAAAGGAGAGCTCTGGACAATTTCCCCCTCGGGAAGATAGTTGGAAAAATTGCAAACACTTTACAATTTCCCCCCAAGTCCTCTTGAGGTGTCCTTTCCTGGCTTGGTGGACCCCATAACAGGTATCTGTATGTTCCTTCAACTGATGTCCAACCAAAGATCTCTGTGAGAAGCAGGAACTTCTGTTGAATCCTTCAACGCTTGGCCAACAAGGACCAAGAGACACCAGCTCCGATTTCTTGAGCTCGCAACATTTTCGGGCTGTCCCAATCCTTTCTTGCTTCCGCTCGAGCCTTTCTGTGGGATTTTGATGGAGCACCTTCCTCCTTGTCCTTCAGAGGTCCAAGAGTTGTTGCATGTGTAGGCTCACCGCGCTGGCCACAAAAGCTGAAAGGCTGAGATACGTCCTGGAGACCGAGTCGCACTCTGTGTCCTCCCCTTCGCACTTGGTTTGTTCACACAGGATGCCCTTGGTACCCGGCGGGCAGAGACACCTCTGGTTCTCGTAACACGTGCCTCCGTTTTGGCAAATCAGGAGTTCGTCGTCGCAGACGTTCGCTGTGGAGAGAGAGGGAGGCGTTGGAAGTGCTAGGAGTCGGGAGCCAGGGTGGGGAGGGAGGTTGGGGGGTGGGGTTGCTCCCCCAAATTAAAATTCAAAGCGGGCAGGCAATAAAGGTTTTGCCAGCGAGGTTTGATGGCTTCCGAAAGGGCAGTTAGATTTGCAGAACTGAGTCATGTTGAGTCAGGAATGAGAGACGGTTATGGATGGATTCAAAGACAATGTCTCTCAACCTTGGTGACTTTAAGATGAGTGGACTTCAAGTCCCAGAATTCCCCAGCCAACTTGCTTTAAGATGCTTGGACTTGCAGTCTCAGAATTCCCTAGGCAATATGTTTTAAGATGAGTAGACTTCAACTCCCAGAATTCCCTAGCCAGCTTCTTTTAACGTGTGTGAACCCCAACTCCCAGAATTCCCCAGCCAGCTTCTTTTAATGTGTGTGAACCCCAACTCCCAGAATTCCCCAGCCAGCTTCTTTTAACGTGTGTGAACCCCAACTCCCAGAATTCCCCAGCCAGCTTCTTTTAATGTGTGTGAACCCCAACTCCCAGAATTCCCCAGCCAGCTTCTTTTAACGTGTGGGAACCCCAACTCCCAGAATTCCCCAGCCAGCTTCTTTTAACGTGTGTGAACCCCAACTCCCAGAATTCCCCAGCCAGCTTCTTTTAATGTGTGGGAACCCCAACTCCCAGAATTCCCCAGCCAGCTTCTTTTAACGTGTGTGAACCCCAACTCCCAGAATTCCCTAGCCAGCTTACTTTAATGTATGTGAACCCCAACTCCCAGAATTCCCCAACCAGCTTACTTTAATGTATGTGAACCCCAACTCCCAGAATTCCCCAACCAGCTTACTTTAATGTATGTGAACCCCAACTCCCAGAATTCCCCAACCAGCTTACTTTAATGTATGTGAACCCCAACTCCCAGAATTCCCTAGCCGCCAGCTTTTAACGTGTGTGAACCCCAACTCCCAGAATTCCCTAGCCAGCTTCTTTTAACGTGTGTGAACCCCAACTCCCAGAATTCCCTAGCCAGCTTGCTTTAGGATGTATGGACTTCAACTCCCAGAATTCCACTCATCTTAAAAGCCTGCTGGCTGGGGAATTCTGGGAGCTGAAGTCCACAGGTCTTAAAAGTCACCAAGCTTGAGAAAGGCTGTCCCTGGTTCAATCAGGCTGGATTCAGGTCAGCCAATCAACTCCCACACCTCCATTCAGAAAGGGGAAACATACTTACGTAAGCAACCTTGCCTCCAGTAGTAGCCGGGCAGACAATCGTCGCATTTCGGCCCTGTCACGCCCGCATCTTTGCATTCGCAATAGCCGGTCTCATTGCAACGGTTAGCCAGCGAGCCAACTCGGTTGCAGTTGCAATCTGGAAGAAACAGCGGACCAGCAAAGTCAGATCTACGGTGGGAAAACCTCGGAAGTCATCCCTAATTCTGACGATGGTGATGAGACTGGGAGCAACTCTGGAAATCCTGTGTGTATGGACCTCTTCAAGAGTTGGGCTTCCAAAATTTTAGCAACCGGGTTCTCTGCCCGGTTGCTGTGTGGGTGTGGCCTAGGTGGGCATGGCCTAGTTGGCCTCCTGCACCACGGAAACTACCCAAAGAGAGAAGCAACCTGGAATTAAGGAGAAACTTCCTAACAGTGAGGACAATTAACCAGTGGTACAGCTTGCCACCAGAAGTTGTGGGTGCTTCATCACTGGAGGTTTTTAAGAAGAGACTGGACAGTTACCTGTCTGAAACAGTACAAGGTCTCCTGCTAGACCAGACTAGAAGTCCTCCAAGGTCCTTTCCAACTCTACTCTGATTGTTTGTTTGATTGATTGTTCATGCAACCAGAAGTCAACCATTGCCAAATGGATCTGAAGCTACCCTGGTGGCTTCTATTCTTTTCCAAGAGGCAATTGTACTTTCTGTTTTTTGTTTGTTTTTTTTCTTTGAAGACATTTCGCTTCTCCTCCGAGAAAGCTCCTTCAGCTCTGGCGCCTTCCACGCCTTCTACTCACCTACACACACGTTCTCATCGTCCAGCTCCGCCGAGCTATTTCGGAAGTAGCCGAGCCGACAATACTGGCAGTGCTGTCCCCGAGTGTTATGCTTGCAACTAATGCAAGTCACCAAGTTCAGGAAATCGATGAAGCTGCACCGGTTGGAGTGTCCGTAACATTCACAGTCTGGCCGCAGGGAGAGGGGTGGGGGAAAAAAAAGAGAGAGAAAGAACATGGTCTGATTCATCAGGTGGTGTGAAAGCTAGTTGAGAAATCAAACAAAGTTTTCTGGAGCTTCTAGAACCGTGCTGTGGAGAAACCCATCTCTGCATTCCGTTGGGTGATTTCCTTTCACCCATAGCTTGGTTGAGAACCTCACGGAAAGATGAAAGAAGCAAAGCAGGAGGAGAAGACACATCTGGGAGACCTTTGAGGGAGCACGCAACCAGAAGGCCACGCCTGTGTGTTTTTCCTCCCCACGGTTTGCAGCAAAAGAAGGATCCTATCAGCCTTGACTTGAGGAAGACTGTGTGGAAATAAGGAGTCCTTCCCCTCCCTACCCAATGACCACGCCGTGGGTCTTCTTGAGATGGGAAAAATGAGAGGAGAATTAAACCAGTTTCCCTCAAAACTCAGGTGAGTCGAGGATGATTAAACCCTCACGTTCTTCACCCAGACTTTCAGGGAACACGTAACATGTTAAGGCAGGACATGCTAGTTTACGACACACAAGAAACAGAGCTCCAATGAACTCCATCAACCATCAGACTTTAATCGTCCTCTTTTAACGACCCCATAATCCCTTGTGTGGAGTCTGGGCAACTGAATGGAGCTGAGTTTTTTTTCTGGCCGGATGCCCTTCCTGTTGCCAATGTGGAGTTTTGTTCAGCAGATATATTCTCATAGTACCCAGAGAGAGAAATATCTGCCGCCAGATATCTACCTAGGATCGAACTCACAGCCTCCTGATTGAGAGGCGAGCGCTCCACCTCTGGGCCACGAGCGCCACTCACCCGTCAAGACTTTATTACATCAGAGAAATCAAAATAGTCGGCAAAGGTGACCGTAGAGTTCCACTTTCTCTAGACACATGGCAAGTTTTCCATTTCAACACATTGGCTGCCCTACCTGTCCTTAAGTCTTACCTGGAAACTTTTCAATAGAGATCCGGACATCCGATTCAGGTTTGACCTCGATGGCTCTGGAAGTCTCGGGCAAAACTTGAGAATAATGTTAAAGAAGGAAAAAAAAAAAAACCCCACCCAAAACAGATCTCTTTTTCCCTCTTGTCTCCCTTGTCCACAAACACAAGTTATTGTCAAATCGGGGGTTCCTCCTTTTAATTATTATTTATAATTAATAATAATTAAATTAATTAATTGGGGGGACATCTCTTTTCTCTGCTCTTGGCTAGGAATCTTTAGAATGGCGGGAACGGCCATAAGTGGGAAAAATGGTCATAAGTCCCTTATTTCAGCGACGTAACTGTGGGCGGTCCCTCAATGAGCTGTTGTAAGGCGAGGACTACCTGTATGAAAATCATTGTGCTAAACGAATAGATAAAGGCGGTCCTTCAGTTGTTAAGTGAATCGGATGGCCATTAAGCAAATCCGACAGCCCCCCCCCACCCCCAAGGACTTGGTCAGAAGATCACAAATACTGATCACATGACCCTGGGATGCTGCAACCGTCATAAATCCGGGTCAGTGGCCAAGCGTCTGAATTTTGATCACGTGACTGTGGGGATGCTGCAACGGTCATTAAGTGTGAAAAACACAGCAACCGTCGAGGAGACACAGTGACTGGTTGGCTAGCGTCCAAGTTTCGATCACGGGACCGTGGGGGTGCGGGGAAAGTTGTAAGTGTGAGGACAGCCACTTTTTTTTCCCCCAGTGCTGTTGCAACTTCGAACCGTCACTAAACGAGTGGTTGTAATTTGAGGACTACCTGTACATTTGAGGTGGGAAAACCCGATTTTGGAGACGTTCGGAAAACGGGATTTATTCAATGAAAGAAGGAGGCTTTTAAGAAGAGATTGGAAAACTTTGTCTGAAATGGTGTGGGATCTCTTGCTTTTAAGCAGGGGGTTGGACTAGAAGACCTCCGAGGTCCCTTCCCACTCTGTGATTCTGTTAAGTACGCTGCTGGCACAGGGCGAGGAAAGAGACACCAGCCAAGAGCTGGTTGACCCCAGCTGTCCTCTTCCCCTGGCATTGCCTTCCTTACATTTGCCACCTGAAGCAGTTTTTATGACTGCAGTAATTCCATTAGAGTTCGCTCTGGCACATGTCGGGCTCTAGAGATGCCAACTTTGGCATCTTGTGGGCAGGACCAGCCGCTTAAGACCCGTCCACAGTTCCCTCCTTCCCCTCTGAATTCTGCTGATCCCCGAGTTAATGTTAATCCGTTAATTTCATTTGTATCCAACCTTTATTAGTTTTGCAAATAATTCAAGGCAGGGAACATATTCCACCCGGCTTCCTGCTTGTTTTCCCCACAACAACAGCCCTGTGAGGTGGGTTGGGCGGAGAGGGAGGAACTGGCTGAAAGTCACCCAGCTGGCTTGCATCACTAAGGTGGGACTAGAACTCACCGTCTCCTGGTGATTGGCCCAAAATCACCCAGCTAGCTTTCATGCCTAAAACAGGACTAGAACTCACCGTCTCCTGATTGGCCCAGAATCACCCAGTCAACTTTCATGTCTAAAACGGGACTAGAACTCACCGTCTCCTAGTGATTGGCCCAGAGTCACCCAGTCAACTTTCATACCTAAAACGGGACTAGAACTCACCATTTCCTAGTGATTGGCCCAGAGTCACCCAGTCAACTTTCATGCCTAAAATGGGACTAGAATTCACCATCTCCTAGTGATTGGCCCAGTGTCACCCAGTCAACTTTCATGCCTAAAATGGGACTAGAACTCACTGTCTCCTAGTGATTGGCCCAGAGTCACCCAGTCAACTTTCATACCTAAGATGGGACTAGAACTCACCGTCTCCTGGTGATTGGCCCAGAGTCACCCAGTCAACTTTCATGCCTAAAATGGGACTAGAACTCACTGTCTCCTAGTGATTGGCCCAGAGTCACCCAGTCAACTTTCATGCCTAAAATGGGACTAGAACTCACTGTCTCCTAGTGATTGGCCCAGAGTCACCCAGTCAACTTTCATACCTAAGATGGGACTAGAACTCACCATCCCTCGGTTTCCAGCCTGCTGCCTTCACCACTGGACCAAACTGTCTCTCTTAATGCCCCCTGGGAGGTAGAGAAGGAGGGCAGGATAATGTCATGCATTTCTCCCAAGGTTCTCTAACCACCGAGAAGGCAAGGTGAGACATGTGCACCGCTCGGTCCGTATCTCCTCAAGGTCCTTTCCTTCTTGACCGCCCTCTAAATCTGAAAATTGAGCCGATGGAGAAGTTGGCAGGGCCGCCTTTCTGGCTCCTGCATCCTCCCCTCTTCCCTCGTTGAGCCCCACGGCAAAATTATCTAGGGCAGTGATGGAGCACGTGCGAGCGTCTGGGCCTCAACCCGGAAGAGGAGCTGCCCAGGATGCGTGCGACCACCTGAAAATGAACTTCATGTTTCAGCTACTGAATGTCCGGTTTCAGCCAGCTACTCTTCTGGATTTCTGGTGCACATACAATGATCAGCTAGCCGGCGCGAATGCTCTGCAGGAAAACAGAAGACCAGCTCTGTAGTTTCCGGCACTGCCACATGCAAAAAAGCCAGCTGATCGTCGTGCGAACATGCCTGCCAGAAACCCGGAAGAGGCACGGGGGATGCCACGCGTGCCAGGCGACATGGCTCCGCGTGCCATTTCGAGCACGCGTGCCATAGGTTCGCCATCACGGATCTAGGGTCCCAAGAGGCGCCTTCCTCTCTCACCCTGGACCTCAAACGGCTCGCCAATCCTATCGTGGTTTCGAGTTGCCTCTTTAGCTCAAAAGGAATGAAAACATCAGGCAGCGAGGAGGAGAATTGGATGTTCCTCTGGTGCCTGGCAGCCTTAGAACAGGTGTGTGCTGCAATCCACAGGAGGGAAAGAAGAAAGGATGCTGGGCTACTCAGGCATCGCTGCGGTACCTTGCCTGCCAATCTCTGCCTCAGTATACACACACACACACACACACAATTTTTTATTATACGTTTTCTTTTGTTATACATCACATTTCCATTTCTGCAACGACAGCGTACTGTCTGTATCAAATATCTTTTGAATACACGTAATATTATACCCCTTAATTATAGCCATTATTCTTATAGTATATACCAGTGATAGCTAACCTTTTTGCCGTCGCGGGCCAAAAATGGGGGGAGCGCGGGGGAAGCCGTGCGTGCATGTGCCCACAGCCATAATTCAATGAGCCCTGCCCCCTATGCATGTGCGTATGACTCCCCGTGCTTTTGGCACACAATAGCATGGTGGGCCCGGTAGGCCCGTTTTTCGCTCTCCCCAGGCTCCAGGGCCTTTCTAGGGCCCTGGGGAGGGCGAAAACAAGTTCGTCATCACGGGTATATACAATATAATCTTCACTTCTGGTCGTTCTATACAATTTAATCTGTAATCCAATGTAATCCAATAATAATAGTAATACTAATATTGCTTATAATGTTATGCTTATATATATATCATCTATCTATCTATCTATCTATCTATCTATCTATCTATCCATCGTTAAACTTCTGCTTCTGTTTTCTAACCAGTTATAAAATAAGTCCCATGTTAAATAATACCCTGTTTCCTCCTTATCCTTGATTCCCATCGTTAACCTGTCCATTTTGGCGCAGTCCATTATTTTCCTCATTACATTTTCATCTTATAGGTAGTGTGTACTTTCGCGTTTCCAGTTTTGTGCATACATAATTCTCGCTGCTGGGCCTCTGTATCCTTTTTTTTTTTGATCAGGGCCTGACAGCTTTTATCTTTTTCCCCGAGACTCGCTGCCAGCAGTCCTGTTCTGAAACCTCCGAATGAGACAGCACATAAACCACGCGCCCCGGCCGAGCGTCAGCAGCCAGCCGGCGCTCGCCCAAGAGCGTGGGTGGAAAAAGAATTGTGCGCTGGAAACGGTGTCTCTCTCTCTCTCTTTCTCCCGGCAGCTGATAAAGACGGGGAGTTCCCCCTCCAGCTCTCTCTTGTGACTTGCGAGTGGGCCCCTCCACCCGTTCCGGCGCGATGCCGTCCTACTTAGCCACATTTTTAAAGCCTGATGTGGTTGTTAATTCATGTGATGCTCACCTCTGGCTGGACTCCTGAACCCTCAAATCTGGCCTGAGTAGGCTGGGAGAGGGATGGAAAACCTGACCCAGTTCGTCCTGGAGTTATGACCACGGTTGGAACCAAGGATTCTGTCGCTAAACAAAGCAGTTTCTTTAAGTGACTCACGCCCGATTTTAACCACCATTTTTTGGCCAGCGGGGAGGGGGGTTTGAAGGAATGCCTTGCAGTTGTTAAGTAAAACATGCGGCCATTAAGTCAGATAGTCCTCGACTTGCAACCGTTCGTTTAATGACCATTCGAAGTTAGAACGGCATCGGGGGAAAAACAAAAGCGATTTATACATTTTTTTCACACTTACGACCATGGCAGCCTCTTCATGGTCACGTGATCAAAATTTGGACGCTTGGTAACTGGCTCGTATATGTGATGGTTGTAGCATCCCGAAGTCACATGATCCCCTTTTGCGACCTTCTCAGAAACAAAGTCAATGGAGTAGCCAGATTTGCTTAACGACCATGTTACTAAACAACTGCAGTGATTCACTTAACAACAAGAAAGAAAGGTCATAAGAAAGGTCATAAAATGGGGGAAAAAATCACTTAATTGGCTTGTTTAGCAATGGAAATTTTGGGCTAAATTGAGATCATAAATCAAGGATTAATTCTAATCTATTCCATATTATTCCATACTATTCCATTCCATTCCATTCTATTCTATTCTTATTTTATTCTGTATTACATTCCATTCAATCTATTCTATTCTATTCTATTCTATTCTATTCTATTCTATTCTATTCTATTCTATTCTATTCTATTCTATTCTATTCTATTCTATTCCATTCCATTCCATTCCATTCCATTCCATTCCATTCCATTCCATTTTTATTCTATTGGCTTGACCCTATCCTTGCGGTTTTAAATTTATAATTGGTTTTAATTGGGTTATTTTAAATTGATGGCCAAAATTATTTAATGTTTTTTAAATTGTTTTTAAATTTTATATGTTGTGTTTTTACCGTGGCTGTTCACCGCCCCGAGTCCTGTTGGAGAAGGGCGGTATACAAATTAAATAAATAAATAAATAAATAAATAAATATTACATTCCATTTCTAATTTCTAATTTCTAATTTCTATTCTATTCTATTCTATTCTATTCTATTCTATTCTATTCTATTCTATTCTATTCTATTCTATTCCATTCCATTCCATTCCATTCCATTCCATTCCATTCCATTCCATTTTTATTCTATTACATTCCATTTCTAATTTCTATTCCATTCCATTCTATTCCCTTCCCTTCCCTTCCTCCAGATCAATCTTCTTATCACCCTGCATGTTTCTCACCTGAGAAGTTTTAGGAGTTTCCCTTACAACGGTTTCGAAAGGCTTCCATTGATTTAGCATTTTATTTAAAGGGAGGAAGGGAGGAGAGGACGCAGCCACCAGTCTCTGCAGCTGTTCTTCGAAGCGCATCATTTCCCCCCCCCTCCAAAATTGGGGGGACCCTGACTGCCATTATCATAACTACCCACCCACCTGCCTATCCCCGGGGGATTTGGGAAACAGCTCCATGCAGGAGAGAAAGCTGGTTAAAAATTCAAAGCATCGTCTAATTAGGTTTGAGTGTGTCAAACCAGGATGCCAAGGTGCTCAATTATGTGTGCCCTTGGATCACTCGGAGTGTGTTCGGAGACGACTCCTTGTGAAATTGCTTCTAAATAAAGCATATTTGCCTGCAATTTGAACACCTGGCTGAGTTGCAGCCATATTTCTCCTTTTTTCTCATCTTCTCTATCACCCATGAGTTGAAAACCTGGGATAGGATATGTTAGATAGAACAAGGCTAAATATAGAGGCGTTCAGTTTTTAAAAGTCTGTGATCTAGCCTTCACTACTCCTATCAACCACTAGAGGGCATCTTTTTATAGTTCCCTGCTGCCCTCTAGTGGACATTTTTTTTAAAAAAAATTGATTTATATGCCGCCCTTCTTCGGAGACTCAGGGCAGCTTACAGTGCATTAAGCAATACATTTGCAACCCCAATCTGGTAGCTCAGTCTACCTGAATCCAGGTAGTCTTTGACTTACAACCATTCGTTTAATGGCTGTTTGGAAGTTACAGTGGCACTGAAAAAAGTGACTTACAACTGATCCTCGTCCTTCTGACCATCGCAGGACCCTCACATCTGGCCCGCGATTCACCCCCTCACTGCTTGCTAAGACATCTCAGGCATCTAAGACGGCTAAGACATCTAAGCCTATTAAATTGAGTTAACCTCAAACTATTTTTAGTTTAGCCCTCTTTAAAACCAGACAAGCAGAGAAGCTGGTCCCATCCTGGTCTATGGCTCAGTGCGAATCCATGCGATGATGATTCGTTCACTCATTTATGGTTGAAGACCAGCCTGTTTCGGTGTCTACATCTTGAGAATGAATGGGTTAATCATCAAACATGTTTTTTAACGATGCCCTGAGGTTTGGATACCCATAAATCACCCAATTTGTATATTTTGTAACTGATACAATGTTTCCCCCCAAAATAAGACCCGGTCTTATATTAATTTTTGCTCCAAAAGACGCATTAGGGCTTATTTTCCAGTTAAGTCTTATTTTGGGGGAAATACAGTACTAAATGCCTCCGTCTGGTTGACGATCTAAACTGGGGCTTATTTTGGGGGTAGGGCTTATATTACGAGCATCCTGAAAAATCACGCTAGGACTTATTTTCCGGTTGGGTCTTATTTTGGGGGGAAACAGGGTAATAAGTGAGGAAGCTGATTCCCTCCAGATGTTTTGAACATCATCTCCCAAAATCTTTTGCCATGGGCCATACCAACAGGAGCTGATTGGCGTTCGAAGCTTCTGGAGGTCACCCGATTGGCTCTTGATCTATTAGACTCCTGGAAGAAAACCTGAACCTTGGAAATGAGGTATGATATTGTCAGGGTCAGGGCTCTTCAAACTTGTCAACTTGATGGACTTCCAACTTCCAGAACCACCCAGCCAAGCATGGCTGACAGAGGAATTCTGGGAGTCGAAGTCCACGAGTCTTAAAAGTTGTCAAGTTTGGAGAGATGCACTTCAACACCATTGTACAGCTCCGTTTATACGGGTGCCGTGTTGATCCCCCACCCAGAACAAACCGGATGTTTCCTGCATGCATGAAGACAATTTGATCTTCCCCCAAGGCATTTAAGGTCCCCTTGTTATGACGGAAACCATGCCTATCAGCACAACACAAACACTGGCACAAAGAGAGTCAACAGCTCCTAATCTACACATCACTTTCCTTTCCTTTGTGGAAACACTTTTTACTTTTTCTTCTCAAAACATCCTAAGAACAATCTCACCACTACTTAGCACCATCTTTGGGGTCTACCACTGCTTCTGAAGCTCTCTCCAGCCATGTCAGCTTACATCAACACACACCGTAGAGCACAAAGCAAGGAGGATGGACGATAGCAGGTGGAAAGGAGATATTGTGCTACCAGATACAGTTCCTACAGGAAGCTAAATGGCCATAGCAGGTGTTTCTTACCTTCTGGGTCCACGTTGATCTTGGCTGGGGTGACGTTATCTTCCAAGGAGGGCACCCCAGAAGAACTGGTTCTTTCTTGCAAAGAACAACACAAAATTCCAATTATGGTAAAGTGACGATGCCCCCAAACCAGGGGTGAAATCCAGCAGGTTCTGACAGGTTCTAGAGAACCGGTAGCGGAAATTTTGAGTAGTTCGGAGAACCGATAAATACCACCTCTGGCTGGCTCCAGAGTGGGGAGGGAATGGAGATTTTGCAGTATCCTTCCCCTGGAGTGGGATGGGAATGGAGATTTTGCAGTATCCTTTCCCTGGAGTGGGGAGGGAATGGGGATTTTTCAGTATCCTTCCCCTGCCACGCCCACCAAGCCACGCCCACCAAGCCACACCCACAGAACCGGTAGTAAAAAAAAATGGATTTCACCACTGCCCCAAACCATGTTCTTGGTATGAACTTACCAAGACTATTTTTTAAGCTAATGGAATCTTTGCTTGACTTCAGTGTAGTGGCATCTTTCCACCTGGAAGGCTAACCTCCATTCCTCTCCAACTTTTTATTCATGCAAGAAAGTGGATGACGCACGTAATGGCTTTCCATTAACAAGAAAAGAGAAATAGAATCGCGTGGGTGGGGGGAATCTTCAAGCGTGGTTCCCAACAAACATCCAGGAAAGTTGCTATCCTTTTAAGAGACGCCGTTATATAAATAAGCAACCGAAGAGGCCTGTCACTTTAGAAAGGAAGATGGTTAGGAAAATGATCAAGAAATCTTGAGCTCGGAAATTGTTCAGTTGCTGGAATTTTTAGCATTCCCCTTTCTTCGGAATGGAATGGAATGGAATGGAATGGAATGGAATGGAATGGAATAGAATAGAATAGAATAGAATAGAATAGAATAGAATAGAATAGAATAGAATAGAATAGAATAGAATAGAATAGAATAGAATTTTTTTTGGCAAAGTGTGATTGGACACACAAGGAATTTGTCTTGGTGCATACGCTCTCAGTATACATAAAAGAAAAGATACGTTCATCAAGGATCAACGTTCATCAAGAATCAAAGAGATTCAGGGAGAATTGGGCTTAGAAAGGAATTGCTTTGAGTTTCAGCAAATCCTAAGAAGTCCATCATTTCCAGGGATGGGAGCAGATGTAGGGTTTAGCAGATGTAGAGGGTTGGATTTTTTTTTGACCTGGTTGGGCTCCAGGTGTCACTTGAGATGTTGTGGCCCCCGTAGGGGGTGAGGTGAGGTCTGGAATAGAATCCCAAACAAAATCCAAGTTGGAATCGAATTGATTTGACTTACCAACTCACAAATAGGAACCATGAAAGATTGGCACAACCCTATTTTGCAAAAGTGCATCAGTTGTCTTCAAGAGGAGCATCCTTCTTGTTTCTTGAGAACAAGCTAGCTCTGGATTGTCCATCCCCAGCAGAGACTTCCATGGAAGTCTCCAAGAAACCTTCTCTAATTTGATCATCCTAATCTGACAAAAATATCTACTTCCCAACAACTCTTTTTCCTCTTCCCTTCATCAAGCACTGCCAATACAGTTGTCTTCTTCTTCTTCTTCTTCTTCTTCTTCTTCTTCTTCTTCTTCTTCTTCTTCTTCTTCTTCTGACAATAGGGGTTGGAAGAGACCTTGAATATCGTCGTCCTCCTCCTCCTCCTCCTCCTCCTCCTCCTCCTCCTCCTCCTCCTCCTCTTCTTCTTCTTCTTCTTCTTCTTCTTCTTCTTCTTCTTCTTCTTCTGACAATAGGGGTTGGAAGAGACCTTGGATGTCCCCCCCCCCCCTCCTCCTCCTCCTCCTCCTCTTCTTCTTCTTCTTCTTCCCGTTCTTTCTCCTCCTCCTCCTCCTTTTCCTTCTTTAAAACCGTATTTTAAAGAACTCGGATAAATGGAAACAGCAACACATGGATATTAATGGGGCTTTCAACTAGAATAGGAAGATGGCCCGGCACAAATTGGCAAGGGCTTAATTAGAGTCACAATAAAAGAAGCTGCCCTGAAGGCATTTTGCTTTTTTTTGCATAGACACCTTCCCCAGTTCAGCTTGTACAGAGCCTTATTAATTCACCTAGCCCTGAGCTGCCAAGCCAGGAATCCCATAGACATTTATGGATGGTTTTCGCATCGCCTCCAGAGGAGAGGGAGGGAAAGAAGATCAGCTACATCTCAACAGCCATAAAGGTTGGGAAATAATAATAATAAAAAAAAAAGTAGAAAGCAAAGCCTGTGAAGATTTGGAATGGAAGACGCCGCTTTGAGTTTTTTTAAAAAATCCAAATAGTAGCATGAATGAAGTGGCCTTACTCCTTCCCTGTTGAAAGGTATTGACCAGAGGTGGTAGTCAGCCGGTTCAGACCGGTTTGTCTGAATCGGTAGCGGAAATCGCTGTTCTACTTAACCCCATGCCTCCTTTCAGTGTGCACTGCGCATGCAGCCAGCAAACCGATAGTAAACTGGTTCAGATTTCACCACTGATCAAGATCATGAGAAGGGATAGTACCACTTTATACTGCACTGGTGAGGCCACATTTTGGGAAATGGTGCCCAGTTCTGGTTGCCACAATGCAAAAAAAGATGTTAAGACTGAGATGTTAGGACTGAGTAATAATTTCCGTGAATATCAAAATAGAACGAGCCTTTCTGTGACATTCCATAGAAGCAAAAGTTACGTTTTGAAGACCATTAGAAGGCAACAGATGCTTTGGGGAGGTTGGAAAAAACTCCTGAGAAGACTGTGGACAGCCAAAACGATAAACCAATGGTTCATTGAACAAATCATTGCAGAGTTTTGACTAGAAGCACAAATGACCAAGCTCGAATTATCCAATTAAGGACACATTAATTGAAGATCCTGCCCTCTGGAGAAGGCGGTGATGCTAGGAAAAATGGAAGGAATGAGAAGAAGAGGACAACTAGAATCTAGGTGGAAGGAAAGAGAATAAAACAACCAGAAACTAGATGGAAGTAAGGAGAAGAAGAGGACAACTAGAAGCTAGTTAGAAGGAGAAGAAGAGGACAACCAACTGTAGTTGTGATGGCTACGCTGGATGAAGATGTGAAGAACCAGTGAGGGACAGATCATCCCAATGAAAATCTATCTCTGTGGTTACTGAGACTCAATATCAACTTGATGGCACCTAATCTATCAAAACTAATTTGCATGCAATATCGAAGCCAATTCCTGCAACTTAATGGGTCTTGCAAGATGTAACTCCTTTAGCTGGTAGATAAATCAATTCCACTTCAGATGATTAATGGGCAGGGGCCATTTTTTTAACCACCGAAGTCGAGGTGCGATTGGTTGAAAAACAGAGTTAAGGATTAATTTTATCGATTGAGCTGTAATTTATGTGTTCGCTTTTATATTTCGCCTTCTTTCCGAAGCTTTGGAAAACAGCTGGTAGCCTGATCTAGTGTGTGTTATTTCGAAAAAAGGCATCTCGGGGGGGGGGGGGGAGAGATTTTATAAATACCATATTCAAGCAACTTTATGCTTCTTCTTCTTCTTCTTTCTTCTTCTTCTTGTCTTTTCTTCTCTCCCTTTCTGAATAATCGGAATGCGACATACTGATCGAGAGCAATTTGACCCTCATGGCTTGAGTTGGATGGACATTCCACATATCTCCCCCATCCCCAATTACTCAGAAGAATATAGTAGGGAAGATTTCTCCCATCTATTTTGGATGACACCGTTGGAAATGAGTGAGCAGGTGATGGGCATGCTCTCAAAATGGCTTCCATTTTTTGACCTTGGCCAAGGACAAGACTTGCAGTTATCAAAAGATCGTGATCCACTCATTACCTCCACTCACAAACTTTTCTGCAAGAGGGGGTTCCATTTCTGTTGTCTTGAGTTGGTGCTGATCTTACCAAACATCAGAAAACAACCAAGCTCGGATACTGTATATAAAGAGGGAGCAAATCACACTCCTAGGCACTGATGATGTTACCTAGTTGGGTAATGAAATGTCTCCAAGAAAAAAACAAGCTCAGAGTCCACTGAAGATCCCATAGTCGTCGTCCTCCTCCTCCTCCTCCTCCTCCTCCTCCTCCTCCTCCTCCTCCTCCTCCTCCTCCTCCTCCTCCTCCTCCTCCTCCTCCTCCTCCTCCTCCATACCCCACTCCCTTCTAGCACTGATGATGTTGTCTAGCTGGGTAATATACAGTCACTGCTTATGCACAGAACTGATGAAGTTAGCTAGTTGAGTAATGAAACATCTGCAAGAAAACGACTGCAAGCTTCAACTCTGAGCTACAAATATTCTCTTTTACTGATATCTCCCTCTCCTACCCCCCACAGTATACCTATCCATTTCTATCTATCTGTCTATCTATCTCTATCTACCGGTATCTGTCTGTCTGTCTGTCTATCTAACTATCATCATTCATCCATCCATATCTGTAAATCTGTCTGTCTGTCTGTCTACCTGTCTTATCTATCATCATCCATCCATCCATATCTGTAAATCTCTCTGTCTATCTATCTGTCTGTCTGTCTGTCTAGCTAATCTCTCTCTCTCTCTCTATTTATCTAATCTATATCTATCTATCTATCTATCTATCTATCTATCTATCTATCTACCTACTTACTATCTCTCTGTCGTCTCTTTCTCTCTCTATCCTATTATCTCTCTCTCTGTCTCTCTCTCTCCCTCCCTCCCTATCTGTCCTATTATCTGTCTGTCTATCCATCCATCCTTCTTTCTTCCACTGCTTCTAAAGCCCTTCCCGGACAACGTTGCACCTGCTACTCAGCAGGGAGGGGTTGAGGGGCTATTATTAATGGGATCCGTCCCACAGATGATCTTCCCTTTCATTAATTAGCTGGGCAAACGCACAAGCTCTCCCGCCGACACATGGGAAGCCTTGTGCCAGCAAACAGACTGATTTTTTTTTTATATCCAGGCTCCCCATGCATCCCCCTACGAGGAAGGGAAGAGCCTAGCAAGCCAGAGCAGGTCAGAACCTTCTCACCTTACCTCTCACCAACACTGCGTAGGTCATCATGGCAGCAGGAAGCCAAAGCTAGCAAGAGAAGCACAGAACTAGGCTATATCTACTGGGTCTACCTCAGGAGGGGTGGGAGTCTCAAACTAGGCTCAGCACCCACCTGGTTGCTGCGTTGTAATGAGGGGAGCGGTGGGCACCCAAGAGTATTCCGTGGCGTAGGTGGTACTAATCGTGGTTTTGGAAATGCTAGTTGTAAGGACGATAATTGGACGGTTAGTTACTGGCTTGGGCGGCTCCTTTGCTATCCAGAGAGAAATAAAGATGGCAGAGGAAAAGGAAAGAAATAAAAGGAAAGAAAATCAGAACTCCAATCCCTTAAGAAAGACCTCTCAGATTTCTGTGGCCTTGGGAAATGAATCCACTAATCTATCTGCTCATCTACTACAGGCAGTCCTCTTCCACTTAACAATCATTTGTTTAGGGACTGTCACGCCCACCGAGCAACTGGGCAGAGAACCCCTTGCTAAAATTTTGGAAGCCCAGCCCTGAACTGAGCCGGATTCCATCCAAACAGTTTCAGACAGATTTGGAAAAAAAAAAAATGATTGATTGGATCTGAAGACGGGATGGGAGTCAACCGAGTCTGATTCCTTAAAATACTCGGGCGCCTCTGCAAAAGAATCACTTTGGGGCGCCTTCGACGAGCGGCGAGGAATTGGAGCCGTTCCTTCGCTTTGTCAAATTAGTTTGAAAGCCCCAATAAATTAAAGTTTCATTGAGTCCATTGGAACCTTCAAATGTTCCTCCCCATCGCTCCGTAGCTGTCAAGCTCTACACTGGTTTTTCTCTCGGGCTTAAATTGGGTGTATAATCTCGACCGCCGTAATTTGCAAATTAATGTGGCGGTACGAAGGATTTTAATGGACCGCCTCCTTCTTGAATCTAGCCAGTTGGGTCTTTTCAGCAAGCCACATTTGAAGCAAAACAAAACTTAGTCGGAGATGCGAAGAATTCATTTCCCTTTCATTGCCTTTCCCCCAGCAATCAAATTATTTTCCGCAGCCAATTAAAAAAGCCTTCTTACTGGAAATGCATCCCAAAAGTTAACTTGGTGAAAACTTTGCTGCAGTTTCTCTCTGCAAGAGAAACACAGATAGCTCTCAACTTACAAATGTCTGTTTAGTGACCGTTCGGAGTTACAACAGTACTGGAAAAAGTGACTCATCCCCGTTTTTCACACTTATGACCATTGCAGCATTCCCGTGGGGACGGGATCCAAACTCAGATGCTTGGCAACCGACTCGTATTTATCCCAGGGGTCAGGCGATCCTCTTTTTGCGACCTCCCAACAAGCAAAGTCAGTGACGACCAGAACAGAGCCCAAAATTCCTGTTGCTAAGTGAGACATTTCACTGAGTTTTGCCTCACTCTACGACCTTTCTCGCCACTGTGGTTAAGTGAATCACTGCCATCGTTAAGTGAGTCACACGGTTGTGAAGTGAATTTGGCTTCCCCACCAATTTGGCTGGTCAAAAGGGGATCGCACGAATCTGGAAGGGCACTGCAACAGTCATAAATACGAGTCAGGTCCCAAGCATCTGAATTTTAATCACGTGATCCCGGGGATGCTGCAGCGGTCGTAAGTGTGAAAAACGGCCGCCAATCCCCCTTTTTCAGTGCTCTTGTATCTTTGAACGGACACTAAGTGGACTGTTGTAAGTTGAGGACTACTTGTATTGGATCTCCTGCCTATTATCATGATGATAATGATTTGAGTACAGTGGTATTGACTGGAGAATATGAAGACACTAATATTTGGATAACTTAAACCTTAAATCTCTAAAGGTTGAGACGATTCAGTCAACAGAACCTGCTTTACCTATTTTTACAATTTATGGCCGTCATTGCCAGCCTTCATGACAGTGGTGCGGTGGCCTAGAGGTGGCGCTCTCGCCTCACAATCAGGAGGCTGTGAGTTCGATCCTAGGTAGAGACAGATATTTCTCTCTCGGAGCACGATGAGAATATATATCCGCGGAACAAAACTCCACGTTGGCGACAGGAACGGCATCTGGCCAGTAAACCCTCGGCTCCATTCAGTGGCCCAGACTCCACCCCGCGATGGATTATTACGGGGTCGTTAAAAGACGATGATGTTTGCCAGGCTTCACGACGGTCGTATAGCGAGGACTCTCTGTATCACGGTGCAGGTTCATTCCTAAGTATCACACACCTCTCAGCCTAAGAAAATTGGCTGGGGACTTCAGCCATCGAAAGCAGTCTCTCTGATTTATAAGAGTTTAATTTACTGCCTGCGAGGCTCTTAAGCCGGAGATGGGGGGAAAACAGCCATCCCTCTCTCTCTCTCTCCCTCCTTCCCTAGCATTCTTCGAAAAACACTTTATTTCCTTCCTCTACGCCTTGCTAACAAACCTCTTGGGGGAAAAAAGAACACACCGGCACGACAAAGACAATGAAGTTTCCGACCATACTCAAAGAGAGATATTTGACAGGCAGGGAGACGAGGCACAATTAGAGAAGCAGACTTCTGCTTGGACAGATGTTAACGGAGAAGGTAAAAAAAAAAAAAAAGATGGAGGGGGGGGAAAAATAATAAAAAATTTAAAAAAGCTCCTTTTTTGCCATCAAACAGCATCCGCCGGGACCGTGCCAGCAAGCCTCTCCGCATTTCAAAGTGGTTTGGCGGGTTTTTTTGGGGGGGAGCGGGAGGTGTCTCCTTCTTTTTTGGGTCTTTTTTAAAAATTTTGTTTCGTTTTACTTACTGCCAAAATTTGGAGCCGCACCTGGAAGAGAAGAAAGAAAAGAAGGAGCGGGTCAACAAGGATAGGGTGCCAGACAGGAGGCTAATTATGCCGCCCAGAGTCAGCTTGTAGGGCAGATGGGGCGGCATAAAAACGTAATCAATTGATCAATTAATTAAAAAGACTGCTATCTAAGGGGGCTACCACAAAGAAGAGGGGATCCACCTACTCTCCAAAGCACCTGGAGGCAGGGTGAGAAACAATACATGGAAACTATTACGAATAACAGACTTGGAAGGGACCTTGGAGGTCTTCTAGTCCAACCCCCTGCATAGGCAGGAAACCCTATAAACCACTGCAGAGAAATGGTTGTCCAATCTCTTCTTGAAAACCTCCAGTGCTGGAGCACCCACAAGCTGTCCTACGGATTGTCAAGAAATATCTCCTTAGTTCTAGGTTGCTTCTCTCCTTGGTTAGTTTCCATCCACCTAGATTCATTCCCTGTTTTGGAGGATTAATGGAAATTGACGTGCACGGAATTGACCAACCAATAGCGCTTCCATTCTTTCTGCTCAAGGTTTCAGTGGATCATTTCCGGGACGAGTCCTTTTCTAGACTTTTCTACTTCCCTGTCTCCATCTCTGCAGGCTTCCCGTGGAACTGCGTTGGCTTTTGGTGGTTGAGATGATGCTACACCTCAAGGAGAAGATGCTTCTCCTTCTGATGGGGGGACTTCAGCTCGCAGCTGTCTTCCCTGCCATACTTACACACGTTAGGGGACCCGTTGGGACGGGGAAGGTAGGATCCAGCTCTCCAAGACTTGCTGCGGAAATTCTTTTTACATCTGCCACATTCCTGTCCCGTTGTGTTATGTTCACATTCACACTGGAGACTTCCTTCCTTGAAAATGCACTGGTTGGCATGGAGATTACATTTACACCTGCAGGGGAAATAGAAGAGAGCAATGAGGTGTGACCCTCTGGGCTATCTGCAGAGGTATTTAAAAATGTATGCCAGGCTCTTTCGTGTTGAAATCCTCAAAGCAGGCTTGCGCTGGCATCACAGAAATATTAAAACAGAAAGGCATTCAAAAATCATTTAAGTAGCAGAACATCCAAAGCAGGGCCCCGCATTTGAATGAAGGCACCAACTCTCGGGAACTAAAAGCCAGGATTTGTCTGAAAACTAAGAGGTACAGATTAGGGAAAAAAATCCTGGCAAAATCATAGACCCTGCGAGAGGGATCTTGGCAGTCCTATTGGACAATCGCTTAAATATGAGCCAGCCGCGTGCGGCAGCTGCGCAAAAAGGGTAATACAATCCTCGGTTGTATAAACAGAGGCACAGAATCAAAATCCCGTGAAGTATTAGCACCGTTTTATAAGACCTTAGAACAGGGGTGAAATCCAGCAGGTTCTAACAGGTTCTGGAGAACCGTTAGCGGAAAATTTGAGTAGTTCGGAGAACCGGCAAAATACCACCTCTGGCTGGCCCCAGAGTGCGGGGGAAAGGGGATTTTGCAATATCCTTCCCCTGGAGTGGGGTGGGAATGGAGATTTTGCAGTATTCTTTCCCTGCCACGCCCACCAAGCCACGCCCACTCCGACCCACACAAAAAGACCCCGAAGGGGGAGACTCTGCAGCAACACAAACGTTCATTGCACATATCTGGCCCAGGGGCTGTAGTTTGAGGACCCCTGATTTACTGCAATATAAAAAACGCAAATAATTTTTCTGCGGACCACCAAAATTTTCTCACGGACCACCAGTTGGTGACCGCTGCTCTAGAAGACCTCTAAAGATCCTTTCCAACTGGATCTGTTAATTCCATTATCCTCTAAGGACGAGGAGATCAGCCATGTCTGAAATAGCTGCATGTACCTTTGAAATTGTGTTTTTTTTGGAGACAGGTGTGTATGTGGGGGTCACTATCATGCCTTCCCAAACAGCCAGATCTAAACAAAAGAATGAAATCAGCAAGCTGCTCTCTAAAAAGTTAAGCAGGCAAGCAAATAATTCATTGACAGCAAATCCATGAGCAGCAAATTATATGAACCGCAAATTAATGTTGCCATGGGTTGGGTCAAAATCCTGAGAGATGTTCCAAGGACGAGGGGAAACAGGTTATCCAGAGAAGACAAAATGTATAGAAATTCAATGAAATCTTCCTTTAATCGACAATTTGGGACGGACGGATTATCCCGGGGAGAACTGACAAAATTTATGCCACGTGCAAAACTGCATCCATTTTGTAATTACACGATTGACATTTTTATGCCTGTTTTCTAATTACGCCAAATATTTAATTATGTCGTCGTGCAGCTATGCAAATGATGTGTGTTTATATAGACGAGAACAACCGTGTCAATTTTACCAGTTTGTTTTGGAGACAACGGACTTTGCTTGTTTAGGATTTAATTCCACGCTGGCTGGAAGATATAGATAGATAGATAGATAGATAGATAGATAGATAGATAGATAGATAGATAGATAAATGATAGATAGATATACCGAGAGAGACAGACAGACAGATAGATAGACAGACTCAGTATGAATATTATTAGATGATAGATAGATAGATAGATAGATAGATAGATAGATGATAGATGGATGGATGGATGGATGGATGGGGATGGATGGATAGATGGATTACAGATAGATTAGAGAAAAGATGGATGGATGGATGGATGGATGGATGGATAGATGGATGGATAGATGGATGAATGGCAAGGAACTTTTAATTAGAGGACTTCTCTGCAATGACAACCAATTGTGAGGTCCAAAACCTCATGAGATCTTAGTCAACCAAGATTTAATTGATCACTCTGTACTAAATCAGCCACCTCAGATCATGGAATTTGGGAACAACCTCACAGCCAGCAAATGCTACAGCCCCCAAATCCAGTTCCAATTTTGTTTTGTCCACTACCGTGGCCTCCATCTGAAGTGATCCTCTCCAGCTGGAACCATCAACCTTCTCCTCCTTAAATGAGGTTCTTTCTACCTTCTCCGCCTTCGGCCCAGCCTCCTTAAATTACAGCTCAAGCATCCCTGATCTGGAGCTTGGCGTGAAGCATGTACAATCAGACAAAGCTGGCCTGGATGTCCGCCTCCCTCCCTTAACCACTTTCGTTCCGTCTCGTTGCGCTGTCCCCTTGTTCCGCTGTTCCATTATCTCCCTGTACTTGACAACTTCCTTGGGAGTCCACCGTCTCTTACACAGATAATTGCTGTTCCAAATCAAATAATCAATGCATATTTAAGTAACGATCAGACAATTCCTTGCCGTTGCACGGGGGCCTGTTTGACACTCGAGAGTTGATCTCTTCGCAGCCCATCCGTATTTTGCTTCACTATAAGAACGAACTATAATCTACCGTTCCCAACAGATCGGTAGCAAAGATGACACGGGGGGAGGTGGTGGGAAAGAAATATCACATGCAACCAACAGACAAGATGAAACAAAAAAACACTCTGTGTTTTCCAGGTTATATAAGAGATAAAATATTAACTCATTTTTTTTTTCCCCATCCTTTTCCCCCATCACTGTTCTAACGAAGACTCATTTCAGAATGTTAATAAGCTTTGGGACTTGCCCCCTAACACCTGAGCCGCCTTTCTTTTTCTCATCAAGTCACATCTGGAGAAACATGTCACGTTCGGGATGTTACACATTAAAGGAGGGGAGAGGTGATCATTTAGAGCAGGGGTGAGCTGCTGAGGGTTCGGTAGAACCTCTAGCTAAGATTCACTCTGCTCAACAAATAATTCCCTCAACACTGTCAAACTATTTACTAAGCCTGCACTACTATTAATCTTCTCATCCTTCCTATCACCCATCTCCTCCCACTTATGACTGTAATCTAGTTGCTGGTATCCTTAAGATTTATATTGACATTGTTTCCTGATTGCTTATTTGTACCCTATGACTATCATTAAGTGTTGTACCTGATGATTCTTGATGAACGTTATCTTTTATTTTATGTACACCGAGAGCGTATGCACCAAATTCCTTGTGTGTCCAATCACACTTGGCCAATAAAATTCTATTATTTGCAGTTCGGAGAACCCACAAATCCCACTCCTGGCTGACCCCACCTACCCCGCCCCTCCCAGGAGTCGGGGCCATGAAACATCTGCAAGCTCAGAGAGCACCAAAGACCTTGCAATCTTCCTCCTCCTCCACAAACCCTACTCCCTTCTAGCATTGATGATGTTACTTAGTTGGGTAGTGAAATGTCTGCAGAAAACAGCCCAAGCTGAGAGAGCATCAAGGACTAGCACAAACAAACACATCCCTGGATGTATTTTCAGGTTTTTAATTTCCTGGTGGATTCCCTTTATCTCATCCCCCGTTTCCCCCCACCCCACCCCTTTTCCTTTTCCTTTTTACGGGGTGAAATTCTTTGTGGAATCGAGAGCTTGCTTTCACACAGTCAAAAGTTTAAAAAAAAAAGGCGTAATACCAAGTCAGCCCATTATGAGAGCCAGAGACAGATGGAAAACGTTGCGCCCACCCAAAGGAGATTGGCTTCCAGCCCACTCCGTCACACGGGTAGAAGACAAGCAATGTGAAAATCTGAACCTCGGTTTCGCTATAAATAGAGCCCGCGTTTAATTCACAGGAGTTATGGGAAGGTTTTCAAAGATGCTGTAACCATAAATCTATTTATGGGAAGTGATAAGAGATCGTTGAAAATCAATCCTTTCGCAGGTCCTTCTGCCTTGCCAGCCTGGTTAGCAAATGATGCCACGCATAGGAGATTGTTCCTACTACAAGCAGCCTTAAAATGGGTGGAACTGTGACTCCCAGAATTCCCCAACCAGCATGGAATTCTGGGAAGAGGAGTCCAAACATCCTCAAACGCTGTTCTAACTCACTGCTTCCTTCCAGCTTGGAGGCTACTGGGGTGATATGGCAAAATGTAAAATGTACTCTGCTCTAAAACTAAAATCAAGGTGAAAAGAGGAAGATTTAGTAGTTCATTCTTCAAATCCATATGCATATCAACTTCCATTATCCAGGATTTCAAGACAGTAGAGTTGATTTCTGGAGCACAGAACCAACCATCCTTCCTTCCTTCCTTCCTTCCTTCCTTCCTTCCTTCCTTCCTTCCTTCCTTCTCTTTTTCCGATCCTGTTTCTGAATTAGTTTGGGGGTTTATGATGATGGTTAATTGTGAAAAAGATGTGTATCAAAAAGGAGGGAGGGAGCGAGGGAGGGAGGGAAGGAAAGAGAGAGAGAAAAGAAAGAAGGAAGAGGGAAGGAAGGAAGGAAGGAAGGTTGGTTTTGTGCTCCAGAAATCAAATCTACTGTCTTGAAACCCTGGATAATGGAAGTTGATAAGTTGATAGGAAAGAAGGAAATTAAATTAAGAAGGAAAACATTGCAAGGTACAGAGAACATGCAAATACTTTTAGGCAAAGTGAGGAAACTTAATAATTAGTCCGTAATTTATATGCATCTCCTTAATTGGATGGCTCATAATGGGAGCCTTCAGCTCAATGCTCATGTCATTAACTTCAATTTCACTCTGTCTATCCAGACAACTTCAAGATCTCCCGGCTGTTAAATAAAGGAGAAAATTAGATTGACCAGCGAGGATGTCTCTTCTGATCTTACTTGCTTCAGGTGCTTCCTATGCAAAGCGAGAAGAAAAGAGATTGAAAAGATCGTCCTTCCTTCCTTCCTTCCTTCCTTCCTTCCTTCCTTCCTTCCTTCCTTCCTTCCTTCTTTCCTTCCTTCCTTCCTTCCTTCCTTCCCTCTCTGCCTCTGTCCTTCCTTCCTTCTCTGCCTCCTTCCTTCCTTCCCTCTCTGCGTTTCTCCTTCCTTCCTCCTTCCTTCCTCTCTTCCTTCTGTCTCTCTCCTTCCTTCTTTCTTTGCCTTCCTTCCCTCTCTGCCTCTCTCCTTCCTTCCTTCCTTTCTTCTCTGCCTCCTTCCTTCCTTCCTTCCTTCCCTCTCTGCCTTCCTTCCCTCCTTCTCTGCCTCCTTCATTCCTTCCTTCCTTCCTTAACTTTCTGCCTCCTTCCTTCCTTCCTTCCTTCCCTCTCTGCCTTCCTTCCCTCCTTCTCTGCCTCCTTCATTCCTTCCTTCCTTAACTTTCTGCCTCCTTCCTTCCTTCCTTCCCTCTCTGCCTTCCTTCCCTCCTTCTCTGCCTCCTTCATTCCTTCCTTCCTTAACTTTCTGCCTCCTTCCTTCCTTCCTTCCCTCTCTGCCTTCCTTCCCTCCTTCTCTGCCTCCTTCATTCCTTCCTTCCTTAACTTTCTGCCTCCTTCCTTCCTTCCTTCCCTCTCTGCCTTCCTTCCCTCCTTCTCTGCCTCCTTCATTCCTTCCTTCCTTCCTTAACTTTCTGCCTCCTTCCTTCCTTCCTTCCTTCCTTCCTTCCTTCCTTCCTTCTTTCCTTTCTCTCTCTTTCCTTCCTCTCCCATAGCTGTAGCAATTCCAATAAAACTAGCTTTCCTTCCCCATCACCTCGGATTCCTCCATTCTGCTGTGACATGCCAGCCCTTGCTCACCAAAGACGGACTTTCTGGTTTCTATTCCTGTCGCAGCCTGGCACCTCCTCCTGTTACTTATTAGATCAATAGGGGCAGGATGGAAGGACTGGCATAGGAGGAGAGGAGAAAGGAGGAATAAAAATAATAGGTCCTTTAAAGGAGAGACTCACAGTCACACCACAATCCGCCCGACTGCAAACTTTCTTGTGCTAGGCAGAACAAGAGGGAAGGAGGGCGGGTTGAAGAAAGAAAGAAAGAAAGGAAAGAGGAAGGAAGGAAGGAAGAAGAGGGAGGGAGGGAGGGAGAGAGGAAGGGGATAAAAGAAGGAAGGAGGGCAGGTTGAAGAAAGAAAGGAAAAGGAGGGAAGGAAGGAAGGAAAACTGAACCAAGTCAAAGGAAAGGATTGTAAACGAAAGAACAATCATTCATATTCACCGCTTCGCTTTCTTGTCGCTAAGTAAGTACAATAAAGCAACATTACACTCTAGAGAATTTCATCAAAATGTTGTTTTCTTTTAGCGAAAAACAAAACAAAAACCCAACCACCCCAGAAGCAATTTCTTTTCCATCAAATAAAAAGGGTTTTTGTTTGTTTGTTTGTTTGTTTGTTTAAAGAGAAAGATGCCACAAGACATCTGACGCCCTTTTGCTTGTTCTGAACCGAGCGAGCCTTTTCCGGGAGACGCATCCTGACAGCTTGGCCAGTCGGGTACCCAAAAGATGCCAAGGACGGACGAATTAAAAACGGGGGGGAAAAGAGAAAAAGCAAAGCAAAGAAAGCACGGCTCCGATTACCTGCCTGTGACTTCAATATTGGAGATGGCGTAGAAGTACTTGTACAAGTTCTCTCTCTGGACGTAGGTGCCGCCGAGCGCCGGTTTCAAAAGCCGCATCCTCAAATCCGTCACGGTGAAGAAATCCTTCAGGCCCTTGGCGCTTTCCAGCCTGGTGTAAAGATTGTCCATGTTTCGAAGTTCGGGTCCGGCAAAAATGGCGAAACGGTCCTTCACCTCAAATCTCACGTCCTTCTCTTTCTTGGACCCCACCCAACGGGAATATTCCTCCGTACAGATGACTCTGTTGACGTTGGTGGTGGACAGCTCCCTCACTTTCCGCGCTGGCATGCCGAAAGCTTCGTTACATTCATCCGCGTAGTACTGGTAGGGGTGCCAAGTCCTCCCGTTGTCCAAGGACTTCTCCAAGATCATTTTGGTGGGACGGCCGTACTCAAAAGTCAACACGACATCGTCGGTCAGCTCGATGGTCTTGTTCCAAGACAATGTGATGTTGGCCAACAAAGGCTTGGGATAACGGCTCCAGGTCACGCTCTGCCAGTAGGTAGCCAGGCCTTCATCTTCTTTATCGAACATCAGCTTGGGAGGATGGGCCAGGTCTGGATTGGAAGCATCACACTCGTCGCTGCACAAGTATGGGTTTTCCTGGAGGAAGAAGAAGGAAGAGAATGAGATGAGAAGACAGGGAGGTTAGAATGAAGAACAATAGGGGTTGGAAGAGACCTTGGAGGTCTGCACAAGAACAACCCAGAAGTTACAGAATGAACGATAAGAGGAGAGGAAAATGAGAGGAGAAGAAAGGGAAGATCGGAAGAGCTTAGAACATAGGACAATAGGGGTTGGAAGAGACCTTGGAGCAGGGGTGAAATGCTCCCGGTTCGGACCGGATCGCCTGATCTGGTAGCGATGGCGGCAGTGGTTTGGAGAACCAGTAGCAAAAATCCCTGCCCCCCCTCATGCCCAGCTGAGCCGCGCGATCATCAGAGGCTGTGTTTTTAATTTTTAAAAGCAATTTTCTACAACCTCTTCGGCTGAAAAAAATGCTTTTAAAAGTTAAAAAAAAGGCTTTGATGATCGTGCGGCTCAGCTGGGATCGTCAGAAGCTTTTAAAAGCATTTTTTCTACAACCTCTTCGGCTGAAGAGGTTGTAGGGGGAAAAAATGCCTTTAAAAGCCTCTGACGATCCCAGCTGAGTTGCCTGATCTGAGCGGCTTTTAAAACTTGGTTCACCCCTGGTTCAAAGAAATCGCTTTAATCAGCGGGTTGGTCTGCTTAAAAAAAGGGGGGGGGGATTTATTTATTTTTTAATTTTCAACTTCACGAAAGGAGAAGGAGCTTGCCAGCTCTGACTCCCTTCCTCCAGCAGTGGGATTCAGCCGGTTCGCACCACTTCGGGAGAACCGGTTTGTTAACTTTCTGAGCAGTTTGGCGAACTGGTTCTTGGAAGAAATCATTAAGGCAAAGAACCGGTTGTTAAATTATTTGAATCCCGCCACTGCCCTCCTTCCCTGTATATTTTAAGTAAAATTGTTATTAATAGCTTAGCCGTCAAATTTATTTATTTATTTATTTTTGTAAAGCAGGCATCTGTTCGGAATGCAAAGGAGGGCTAGAAGATCGCGGTGCGCCTAGAAAAAGGAACAAACCACAATCATGAATTTATTGTCCTTGACGTAACCCACAAGCAGCGGAAAGCACATTTTTGAGAAAAGCAACAAAAACAATCAGACAACAGCTATGCGCATGGACCCACGTGCGCCATAATCCTTGCGGCCTCCAACATGACTCAGCTGCTGCCTTTTTAAGCCCCCATTTCTCTACAAACTGCTTTTATTTCAAAGCTGGATTAACGCAGCATAATAAATATTCGATGTGGCTTTTGCCAGACACAACCGTCAAGAGTTACACGCAGGGTGACAATAAGCAAAATAAATGCGCCGGGGTTACAACTTAATGCAACGGCCTGCTTCACTCAACCTCATACGGCTGTGTTCTCACATGATAAACAAACAAACAAAAATAAAAAAATAAAAACTACCAAACTTTCTTTTAACCGAGTTTAGCATTTTGTTGTTCGGTTGAAAGAGGGTCAGGTCCATATTTTAAATACACGAAATGTGCCAAGTAAAACAGGCGTTTTCTGTTTCTTCTCTTGGCAAGAAATTTGGGGGAAAGTTTTTCACCAAATCGTATCTGGCAGAGGAGATGGAAGGACTTACGAATGGATAAGCATTTGTCTGAAGTGGTGTAGGGTTTCCTGCCTAAGCAGGGGGTTGGACTAGAAGACCTCCAAGGTCCCTTCCAACTATTCTATTCTATTCTATTCTATTCTATTCTATTCTATTCTATTCTATTCTATTCTATTCTATTCTATTCTATTCTATTCTCTATTTATTCTATTCTATTCTCTATTTATTCCAATATTCTCTTCTCTTCTCTTCTCTATTCTACTCTGCTCTACATTCTATTCTATTCTATTCTATTCTATTCTATTCTATTCTATTCTCTATTTATTCTATTCTATTCTCTATTTATTCCAATCTTCTCTTCTCTCCTCTCCTCTCCTCTCCTCTCTTCTCTTCTCTTCTCTATTCTACTCTACTCTACTCTACATTCTATTCTATTCTATTCTACTCTACGTTCTATTCTATTCTATTCTACTCTACGTTCTATTCTATTCTATTCTATTCTATTCTATTCTATTCTATTCTATTCTATTCTATTCTATTCTCTATTTATTCCAATCTTCTCTTCTCTTCTCTTCTCTTCTCTTCTCTTCTCTTCTCTTCTCTTCTCTTCTCTTCTCTTCTCCTCTCCTCTCCTCTCCTCTCCTCTCCTCTCCTCTCCTCTCCTCTCCTCTCTTCTAAAGCAGAGTAGAGTAGAGAAGAATAGAACAGAACAGAACAGAACATAATAGAATAAATTAGAATAGAATATAGAATAAAGAATAGAATAGAATAGAATAGAATAGAATAGAATAGAATAGAATAGAATATAGAGTAGAGTAAAAGAATAGAATAGAGTAGAGTAGAGAAGAGTAGAGTAGAGTAGAGTAGAGTAAAACTGGAAAGGACCTTGGAGGTCTTCTAGTCCAGCCTCCTGCTCAAGCAGGAGAAACTATACCATTTCAGACAAGTGGCTGTCTAGTCTCTTTTTAAAAACCTCCAGTGTTGGAGCAGCCACAACTTCTGGAGGCAAGCTGTTCCGCTGGTTAATTCTTCATATTCTTAGGAAATGTCGCCATAATTCTAGATTGGATTTTTTTCCTGATAAGTTTCCATCCGTTCCTTCTTGTCCTTCCCCAGGGTTCTTTGGAGAATAGGTTTAAATTGAAGGTGTGTGTATGTAGACTGGAATTAAAGGATCCCCCCACCCACCACCCACACACACTTTCCGCCTCCTACTACAGAGTCAAACTTGAGTAGAAGCCGGCTGAGACCCAGCACCCCATATATAACATTTGAAGATAATTAAACGTCTCCCTCCGAGGCATAAATTGATAACCCACCAAAAGATCAGGCAGGAATTCCTAGTGATATTTGCCGACAATTAATTTCAATTCCATTCACAGGCTTGGAGGAAGGGAGCTGCCTTAATTAATTTAGAGTGATTACCGCTAATAGCTAGTAAGTGGGAAAACACGGAGCACAGAGACTATCAAATTGCAAGGCAAAAATAAGAAGCAGCCGAAAGGATAAATGCATTTTGCCAACATTGCCGGCGTTAAAAAGGGGAGCCGTTTGTTGTTGTTAATAAAACGGGGTCCTTTTCGTCTTCCTGTCGCCCCTCTTTTTTTTTTTTTTTAGAAATAAATTTTTATATAGATTCCAGATGTTGCCTTGCCCAAAACAAGCTGCAGTAATGCATAAACACCCAGGTGGCTCTGCCATCCTATTTAACCACGTTTTTCTAAACCACGTGCATGTGTGCAAATTCAGGCACTTGGCCACTGATTCGTATTTACGACGGTTGGCAGTGTTCCGCGCAATTCCCCCATTTGCGACCTTCCGACGAGCGATGTCAACGGGGAAGCCAGATTCACTTAACAACCGGGCAACTCACTGATCAGCTGCAGGGATTCGCTTAACGACGGTGGGCGGAAAGGTCATGAAACTGTTGTGAAACTCACTGAACCAACGTCTCGCTTAACGAGACAAAGTTTTGGGCTCCGTTGCGGTCGTTAAGTCGAGGACTAGCTGTAGGCGATCCTTCTCCGGTGTCCTTCGACCGATGGCATCCGTCGTGTCTGCTCGGAGGAAGCCGAAGGAAATAAGAGTTGGCACAGCCACGAGTTAAATTAAGCTGCCAGAGCTCGAACCTACAGTGGTTTTGAATTTCTGAATTTCTCCTTCTCTTTGTACCTTCTGGGATGAGGAGGGACGATCGATCCGCTGCTTCTTTCCCAGACCTCCAAGGTTGGTTTTGAATTTCTCTCTCCGTGACTTCCCAACGAAAAGGGCCGCTGGGCTCCAAAGTCATCCGTGGCAACTCCCTGGCAAGCGAGACGGGGTTGCTTGGCTTGCCATGAATCAGCGGAAAAAGATGCTGCCATCGGAGGCGGAAAAGGTTTGGTCCGAGCCTCCCCTTTTGCTGCCCTGCTTCTCCTGCGTTTCCCTCCCAGTTAACGTTGGCCTTTCTCAGCATCGCTTGAGGTCTTCGCCCCTTGGTGGGGTGCTTCCCTTGGCAGTGTGTGTGTGTGTGTGTGTGTGTGTGTGTGTGTGTGTGTGTAAGAAACCATTATTGGTCTTTTCTGTTTGTTTGCAAAATGATGGTCAGTATTCGCCTTCCCTTCCCTTTCCTTCTTCCCTTTCCTTCTCTTTCCTTCTCTTTCCTTCTTTCCTTTCCTTCCCTTTCCCTTTCCCCTTCCCTTCTCTTTCCTTCTTTCCTTTCCTTCCCTTCCCTTTCCTTCTTCCCTTCCCTTCCTTTTCCACTTCTCTTTCCTTCTCTTTCCTTTTTTCCTTTCCTTTCCTTTCCTTTCCTTCTTTCCTTCCCTTCCCTTTCCCTTTCTCCTTCCCTTCTCTTTCCTTCTTTCCTTTCCTTCCCTTTCCCTTTCCCCTTCCCTTCTCTTTCCTTCTTTCCTTTCCTTCCCTTCCCTTTCCTTCTTCCCTTCCCTTCCTTTTCCACTTCTCTTTCCTTCTCTTTCCTTTTTTCCTTTCCTTTCCTTTCCTTTCCTTCTTTCCTTCCCTTCCCTTTCCCTTTCTCCTTCCCTTCTCTTTCCTTCTTTCCTTTTCTTCCCTTCTCTTTCCTTCTTCCCTTCCCTTCTCTTTCCTTCCCTTCCCTTTCCCCTTCCCTTCTCTTTCCTTCTTTCCTTTCCTTCCCTTTCCTTTCCTTCTTCCCTTCCTTTTCCACTTCCCTTTCCTTTCCGTTCCTTCTTTCCTTTCCTTTCCTTTCCTTCCCTTCTCTTTCCTCTTTCCCTTCTCTTCCCTCTTTCCCTTCCCTTTCCTTTACACTTCCCTTCCCCCTTCTCTTCCTCTTCTCTCCTCCCTTCTCCCCATTCTTTCATTTCCCCATCTCTTTCTTTCCCTTCCCCTTTTCCCTCTGGTTGAGATTCCTTTTACCCTAGCAGCAATTCTAGAATTCTTGTTATTAAGAGATAATTGCATTAAGAGCCAGAGGGAGTGACCAAATAAAAAACAAAAAAAGAGGGTGTGTGTGTGAGGAGGGGGAATTGGGTTTAGAATGGGAGCCGGCAGCTGGTAGATCTTCAAACCCATCTGTCTTTTTTCTCTTTCCGGTTGCCAAGCCCAGCAGGCGGGAGGACGCCTGGCCGATAAGAACCGACAACTTTATGCGACAAGCGGGAGTCTGGCAAAGCCGCGCGGAGAACAAAGCGTTGTGGTCTCTTAACCCTTGTGCTTTGTGTTGTTAACAATGGATCCGCGGCAAGCCAACTGTTGATCAGCGGGTATTAACCCTCCGTGATAGGTTGTGATCTGCCATACGTTACACTTTCGGTGCTTTTCAACCAGGGTTTATTTTGTAAAGACAAAACAGTAATTCGGTACATGGTAAGTCCTCGGACGTACGACCGAAGTTCAGCCCAACCTTTCTGTTGCTAAGCGGGGCAATTGGTAACTGCATGTTGACCTCAGGACACGGCAACCGTCATAACTACGAGTCAGTTGATCCCGTGACCACGGGAACGCTGCAACCGCCGTTAAGTGTGAAAATCGGTCGTAAGTCCCCTTTTTCCCGTTCGTTGTAACTTTGAACGGTCACTAAACAAACTGTTGAAAGTCAAGGATTGCCTTGTACTGACCGCACATACATTTTACACATCACTGTGACAGTGGTGGGTGTCGTGACCCAGGCCCAAGGAAGGAGTAGGAAAATCAGTCAGTGAAAAAACAAACTTTATTCGAACCGCTGAGAATTTTTTCATTCCCAGCGTCGTTCAACTAAATTAAAGCAAATTCCTCCCCACACAAATTCCTCAGTCCTATCGCAAACCTTGGTCCAATTAGGCAAACTGCCAAAGGCCTTTCTTGGCAAACGTTCAGAAGTCACAGATACAAAAATAAATACAAGACGTAGACGAAGATGAAGCTACCAACGTTGTTTTCCGGCAAAGCCCAAACCCCATTGCTGGTCTGTTTTAAGCCTTATGGGAGGGGCCAATCATCTCTTGGCCTTACTCCTGAGTTGTCCTTTTCACTTGAGCTGCTCTTGCCTTCTGGCAGCTCTTCTCATGCGTGCATTAGGAACAGGCTCCACCTGTTCCTCTGCCTCACTCCTATCAGTCTCTGGAGGCTCCGGAGTCCGCACCTCACTCCCCGATGGCCCTGGCCCCATCTTTGCCTCCGACGCAGTGCCCTCATCTGGGCCTTCCCCAGCCTCCAGGACTGGCCCATTATCCTCCTCAGCCTCATCGCTGTCTGATTCCGCTGCCAGCTCCACAGGCTGCGGACCATAACAGTGGTTTTCAAATTTTTTTACTACCGGTTCTGTGGGTGTGGCTTAGTGGGTGTGGCAATGCTTGGGGTGTGTGGCTTGGTGGGCATGGTAGGGGAAGGATGCTGCAAAATCCCCATTCCCACCCCACTCCCGGGGAAGGATACTGCAAAATCTCCATTCCCTCCCCACTCCAGGGGAAGGATACTGCAAAATGTCCATTTCCTCCCGATCAGCCGGGACTCGGGAGGCAGAGAATAGATGGGGGCGGGGGCGGTCAGAGGTGGCATTTACCGGTTCTCCAAACTACTCAAAATCTCTGCTACCGGTTCTCCCGAACTGGTCAGAACCTGCTGAAACGCACCTCTGCACTGTGGCACATTGGAAGCCCTTAACACACAGGACTTTACACAAGTTTATGAATTCAACTTCTCTCCCTTTTTTTTACTCCTCCCTTCCTTCCTCCGCCTTTACATTCATATTAGCCGGCTTCTGCACAACGAATTTGTGGTTATTTTTTTTAAAAAAACAAAAAACAAAACAAGAAATAAAATTCCCATTAAAATCGCTGTGCCTTTTCATACATCGTTCCCCCGATAAATAAGCTTTTCAGATGCGCTTTTTTCATCCGTTGGGTTGATTAAATAAATGCTCATTCATTTAGAGTCTCAATCTGGCTTAATATGCAGTTCCTTGGAGCCGTTTCCTACTCTTCTGCCCCATTTGCTTACACACCATGGGCTCCTTGCTTAGAAGTATGTGCCAGGTGTATCGTTTCGGTATGGATTTTTATTGAAGTTGTTCAAAACTCCCCAACGTCCACAAATCTGAAGAGTGAATGATGTATATATCGATCTCGGAAAATGCATTCCGTACGAAACAAACATTTTTCAATTCCTACTAGCCATAAGGCCAGCCAGCAAAACTTAAATTAAAATCTATCACTTTACAAAATATCTTCCCCCCACCCCCTCTTTAACCCATGTGGCTTACTCATGGGTAAAAGATTGATAGCTTTTCTTTTTTTTTTTTAATATATAAGGATTTGGGTTTGCAGGTAATCATCTCATTTTTCCAGGTTTACAGAAAATGAACTGTAAACTAATCGCGGATTCACAGAACATATGAAGATTTAAAAAGAAATTCCAGTCAAGTTTAATTCTAACCAACCTTGCACTCTTTGGCATATTATATAAATTTGGGCATTCGGATTTTTTTTTTTTAAATTTAAAATGACTTCCGATTCTTTCTCCTACAAAGTGCCAAGAAAAAACAACAACAAAAAAAGGAATTTATAGATTTCTCTTCACCTTGTGATCCAAAGTGATGATTTTGTAACACGGAGGCTGAAGGATGATAAAACCCCCACCCTTACTGGGAAATTCACATTACATGCATTTCTATAATGACAAGGAAAACTATTGCATCTCCGTTTTTTTTCTGAGGCCGTCGTAACTTCAAACTGCCGTTAAATGAATGCTCATAAATTGAGGACTATCTATATTGTTTTCCCAAAAAGAAAAATCAAAAGACAATATAAGAAATAGAATCTTAGGTCTGGAAGGGTCCCTGGAGGTCTTCTAGTCCAACCCCCTGCTCAAATCAGAAGAGCTTATACTATCCCAGTCAAATGGCCGTCCAGTCTCTTCTTGAAAACCTCCAGTGGTGGAGCATCCATAACTTGTAACATCAAGCCATTCCACTGATTATAACAGAATAATATAGGTGGAAAGACTTTGGGGATCTTCTAGTCCAACCCAACTCAACCCAACTTAATCCAACTCAAGAGACCCTTTCCCTTTCTGGATAAATGGCCGTCTAATCTCTTCTTGGAAACCTCCAGTGATGGAGCACTCACAACTTCTGGAGGCAAATTATTCCACTGATTAATTGTTCTCCCTATCAGGAAATTCCTCCTTAATTCTAGGCTGCTTCTCTCCTTGATTGGTTTCCATCCATTCCCTCCTGTCCTGCCTTTGATGCGTCGGACCTGCGTTTCCTCTCCCATTCCCACATTCCATGCAGATTATAGGACTGTTTCGGAGTGGGGTTAATGTTTCTAGGTCGGGAATTGTGCCACTAAGGAGATTATCTCCCTCTCCAGACTGATGCCGAGAGACATCGAAAGCTTGATACGCTCATCTTCCAGGGCCTCATTATTTTAGAAGCGCCTTCGTGATGTCGCTATTGTATCAGTGGCCGAGGTGGGTTTGGCTTGCCTCCCTCTGACAACCTGACGTCAGCCTTTTAAGAGCTGATCCTCTTAGGCTTAGAATTGCCCCCAATCTCTTGATCCCCAATACAAACCAGTGGAGCGAAAGGGAACCATGGTTTTTTGAAAAGCAAGCGGTTCTGGGCAGACTCCCTTCCAAACTGGCAGGCCAGCGATCACGTCTGGCACCATCAAACCCAAAACCATCAAAATCAGCATGTGGGTTAGGATGCCCAACCAGCAGGATTTTGAAAAAAAAAAAATCATCCTTTCTTTTGACAGCTTTACAGGTTAAGGCAGTGGTGAAATTCAATTTTTTTTTTGCTACCGGTTCTGTGGGCGTGGCTTAGTGGATGTGGTTGGCGTGGTGTGGCTTGGTGGGCGTGGCAGGGGAAGGATACTGCAAAATCTCCATTCCCTGCCCACTCCAGGGGGATTGCAAAATCTCCATTCCCACCCCACTCTGGGGCCAGCCAGAGGTGGCATTTGCCGGTTCTCCGAACTACTCAAAATTTCCGCTACCGGTTCTCCAGAACCTGTCAGAACTTTCTGGGTTTCACCCCTGGGTTAACGGTTAGGCGGGGACCTACGACCCACAATTAAAAACCAGAATTTCCGTCGTGAGCTTGTTGCGGTGGTAAGTCAAGTCGGACTTGATTTCGCAACAATTTTTTTACAATGGCATGATTTAACATCATCTCACAGAGGTAAAGTGATTCAAAACCATTGTTAAGAGAATCCAGGTTTCCCAATGGGTGTTTCCTTCCTTCCTTCCTTCCTTCCTTCCTTCCTTCCTTCCTTCCTTCCTTCCTTCCTTCCTTCCTTCCTCCCTCCCTCCCTCCCTCCCTCCCTCCTTGATTTCTCTTCCCATCTCCTTCCCTCCCTCCTGACTTCACCTTCCTCCCTTCCTTCTACCCTCCCTCCTTGATCTCTCTTCCTATCTCCTTCCCTCCCTCCTGACTGCACCTTCCTTCCTTCCTTCCTCCCTCTTTCCTTCCTTCCCTCCCTCCTGACTTTTCCTTCCCTCCCTCCTTCCTCCCTCCCTCCCTCTTTCCTTCCTTCCCTCCCTCCTGACTTTTCCTTCCTTCCTTCCTTCCTTCCTTCCTTCCTTCCTTCCTTCTTCCCTCCCCTCCCTCCTGACTTCAATTTCTCTTCTCCCTCCCTCCTCCCTCCCTCCTCCCTCCCTCCTCCCTCCCTCCCTCCCTCCCTGGGCCTCAGCCAACCAAATGCAGTTTAACAGGTTCAGGGAATGTGCTATTATTAAACACATCTCGTATGGTTTGACCACCGTCCAGATACGGAAAGGCGAGATGAGCCGAACGTTGCATAAGAAGCCTGGCACGCAAGGAAAAAGCAACGGGGAGGCCAGAGGCAAATAAAATGCCCCAAAGAGGTGAACATCAGCCCTGAGCTGCTGTGGGAGACCAGCTTGGGAGTTTCCTGCATTGCTATGTTTCCCAAGCCCTCTGCCTCCAATCGCTTCCCTAAAAACCGAAGGCATCCCGAAAAGGACTCGCCACCGTCCCACTCGCAAAGAAAAAACAGCAGCCCAGAAACGCTGCAGCCTCCAGCTATGACAACGCAAAGTGCATTATTGATTCAGGCGGGAGAAGAAAAGGGGGAAAAATGCTTAGGACGCTGGAAAAGAAGGCTGCTCTTTAAAAGGCGCTCTGCCGCCTGCCCTCTCTATTTGCAGCTTTGCAGGGCCATAAATATTTTATTAATGTTTTTTTTTAAAAAAAAAAAATGGGGGATGGGGGGGTTTTCTGCAGGTCTGGCTAATTCAAGCGCAGGGCAGGGTTGAGAAACAGCAGAGGATGGAGAGAGAGAGAGAGACAGAAAAGAGAGAGAGAAAGAGACAGAGAGAAAGAGACAGAGAAAAAGAGGGGGAGAAAGACAGAGAAAGAAAGAGAGACAGAGAGAGAAAAGAGAAAGAGAGAAAGAGAGAGACAGAGAAAGAGATAAACAGAGAGAGGGAGAACAAGAGACAGAGAGGAGAGAGAGTGAAGAGAGAGAAACAGACACAGAGAAAGACAGAGAGAGAGAGAGAGAGACAGAGAGACAGAGAGAGAAAGGAAGAGAAAGACACAGAGAGAAAGACAGAGAGAGAGAAAGGTGAATCTGTGAATCTGGCTTCCCCATTGACTTCGCTTGCCAGAAGGTCACAAAAAGGGATCACGTGACCCCCCCCCAGGATGCCGCCACCGTCATAAATACGAGAAAGTTGCCACGCACCTCAATTTTGATCTGGTGGCCATGGGGATCCTGCAATGGTCGTTAAGTGTGAAAAACAGCCCTTTTGTTTCCCAGTGCTGTTGTAACCTTGAACGGTCACTAAACGAACTGCTGTCAATCAGGAACGACCGGCACGTGTGTGCAGGCGTTCGCAAAGAAACTTCCTTGGCGTAGACAAGTTTCTGAAGTTCAGCATGGGATCCTCACGTCTTGATGGATCCCCGAGACTTTCTTGTAGCAACAAATTGGGAGTTGGGGCTCGCTTTAGCGGTAGTAAATTAGTCTTCATTTCTCTTAATGTCGCAGCTGCTTAACTTGAATTAGCAACGGTTGGGTGCTTGACTGGCGAAAGAATTAGGGGGAATTTATGATCGGTTCCAGACAGGATTGCAATGAAACTGACACAAGGGTTGTGCGAGTTAGAAAAGGCCTTCTCTCTCTTTCTCTCTTGAAAGGAGAAGAGTACAGAATAACAAGAGTTGGAAGGGACCTTGGAGGTCTTCTAGTCCAACCCCATGCTCAGGTAGGAAGCCCTATACCCATTCTAGAGAAATGGTTGTCCAATCTCTTCTTAAAAACTTCCAGTGTTGGAGCATTCACAACTTCTGGAGGCAAGTGGTTCCACTGATGAATTGTCCTCACTGTCAGGAAATTTCTCCTTAATTCCAGGTTGCTTCTCTCCTTGATGAGTTTCCATCCGTTGCTTCTTGTCCTGCCCTCAGGTGCTTTGGAGAACAGGTTGACCCCCTCTTCTTTGTGACAGCACCTCAGATATTGGAAGACTGCTACCAGGTTATCCCTGATCCTTCTTTTAATTAGACTTCTTCTTGTTGTTGTTAGTTGCAAAGTCGTGTCCGACCCATCGCAATCCCATGGACAACATTCCTCCAGGCCTTCCTGTCCTCTACCATCCCCCAGAGTCCATTTAAGCTCACACCAACTACTTCAGTGACTCCATCCAGCCACCTTGTTCTCTGTCGTCCCCTTCTTCTTTTTCATTCAATCTTTCCCAGCATTAGGCTCTTCTCCAGGGAGTCCTTCCTTCTCCTTAGGTGGCCAAAGGATTAGAGTTTCCTCTTCAGGATCTGGCCTTCTAAAGAGCAGTCAGGGTTGATCTCCTCTAGGACTGACCGGTTTAATCGCCTTGCAGTCCAAGGGACTCGCAGGAGTCTTCTCCAGCCCCAGAGTTCAAAGGCCTCCATTCTTTGGCCCTCAGCCTTCCTTATGGTCCAACTTTCACAGCCATCCATTGCAACTGGGAAAACCATCGCTTTGACTATACGCACTTTTGTTGGCAGGGTGATGTCTCTGCGTTTTAGTAGGCTGTCTAACATCCTGGGCTCAATTGTCTTCGTAAACTGAGGGCTACCTGCATGACTGATTTTCGGGGGTGGGGGAGGTGATTTTGTAATCCGACAGCTGCGTTCAGCCTCAATTAAAACTACAGACTTCCATAAATGTGTTCACAACCGATTAACAAGCTGTAAAGATGCGAAGGATTTCTCTCCCCACCATCCAAAGACGTCTCCGTGGTCATGTGGCTGGCATGACTCAACGCCAAAGGCGCACGGAACGCTGTTCCCTTCCCACCAAAGATGGTCCCTATTTTTCTACTTGCATTTTTTTTATGTGCTTTCGAACTGCTAAGTTGGCAGAAGCTGGGACAAGTCACGGGAGCTCACCCTGCTACGCGGCACTAGGGATTCGAACCGCTGAACTGCCGATCTTTCGATCGACAAGCTCATCGTCTTAGCCACTGACCCACCGCGTCCCTAATATAATGCATAATTCCCATGAACAGTAAGGCAGAATTCCCCCTGAGTTGGTGCCGAGAAAATTCAAGCGTTTATTTAGTCTTCCAGCGGCCATTTCTTACGACATCCAACACAAACACGATGCTAAGATTGTCCTGAGTTTTTAATCACCCTGAGTTTCTTTGCACGAACTTTCTTGACGTTCTTAAGAGAAATTCTAGATGTTTTTCTCACTGAGATCAATTCATCGGCTGCAGGTATCAAGTGATGCTGTTTTGAGACCCTCACTTACCCCTTCTGTCTTCCGCTTTTGGCCCCAAACATGCCATATTAGATGGTTTTTGAATTTTTGAATATATATTTCTATAAATGTTTTCAATTGCTTTGTCATGCCCACAGATCTCAAATACAGGGAGTCCTGGAATTACGACCATAATAGATCCTGCCTATTATAGTTGTAAGTTGGAGGAGGAGGAGGAATAGGAGGAGGAAGGGTTATGTAGTCCTTTATGCTCGCTGAGCTTGGTGGTTTTCTTGCAGACGTTTTATTACCAAACTAGGTAACATCATCAGTGCTAAAAGAGACTGAGGCTTGTGGAGAGGAGAAGGAAGGGGAGGAAGGTTTATGGAGTTCCTGGTGCTCTCCGAACTAACGTCATCAGTGACCTACAAATATTCTCAAATAGGCAGCGATGGAACTCTTTTGTTTCAGCTTCTCGTCTGGACTACCTCTGAACATTTCCCCAACATTCATAAATATCAACAAACTTCCTAACCGCTTTCCTCCCCCCCAATGATACCTTCTCAGAAATTAGATTTGGACTAGACTCGTAAAAATCTCCCGGACAAAAACAGAAATGTATTTTTCTCAAAAGGAGCAGGACAAAAAATATATATATATATTATTAACAGCCTCCTATCCACTGAAGTCATCAAGAAAGGAAAAGAAGGCTAAATTGGCTGCTATTGTCTCTCTCTCCGATGAAATGGTTTATCATTCCCTGCCATCTGGGAAAAAAAAAACTTATTTTACAAGAGGAGAGCCGGAGGCTACGAAAACTTCGGGTTTTTTTCCCCTGTGACAGACCGAGAAATAAATAAGCAACTTTTTCTCTCTCGAGCAGGGGCCGGTGCCCGGATGAGCAAATTCTTGTTTTCTGTTTGAAAGAAGCAAAGCTGGAGATCTTCCTCAGAAATGTTATTTTCTGGTTTCCCCGATGCGTTCATAAAGAGAAAAGAAAAATACATAGAGAGAATGGTGGTAGGGAAACTAGGAAATACATCCATAAGGGGAAAAACATCAGCCTATTGCGGGTGTCAGCAACCTGCAGCTCCGGAGCCGCATGTGGCTCTGTTGCGGCTCCCTGTTCCATCATTGGCTGGCCTTACCCTCCCCTCCCAGTCAAACCTCCCCTAGCCTTGGAAATCCGAGAGATACAGAGGGGGGGTGGAGAGAGGGAGAATCGGTAGCGGATATTTTGAGTAGTTCCGAGAACTGGCAAATACCACCTCTGGCTGGCCCCAGAGTGGGGTAGGAATGGAGACTTTGCAGTATCCTTCCCCTGGAATGGGGTGGGAATGGGGCTTTTGCAGTATCCTTCCCCTGCCACGCCCACCAAGACACACCACGCCCACCAAGACACGCCCACAGAACCGGTAGTAAAAAAAAAATTTGAATTTCACCACTGCCCTCCAGAACTCAAGTTTCCAGAATTCAAAACACAACATTAAAAATAAATAAATAAATAAATAAATAAATAAAATTTGGGGTGAGAGCCGAAAACTGTCTGTTCATCTCCTCCTTCACCCCTTAATTATATCCGATCTACGCCAACGGCTTCAAATGCCAGTTTCTGAAACTTTTAAAACAAAGACACGGAACTAGTTAAAGAGTTTTTATGGAGACTTTTTTTTAACATTTTTTTTTTTTAAAAAAAGGGTAAAGAGAGAACGAAATATGCCCTTAATGCTCCTTTCCATCCATTATTCAGCATCTCCAAGCAGATAATGAGATCTAAAATCGACCTTTAGGGTTTTTTTTTTTTTCCTCCTGAGTTTTACCTTTGATCTAAAAAACATCATTAGCTCCCTGCCTTGTTATGCAAGGCGGAATTTTGCCCTCAGCTCTGCTTCCTTGTGGCTGTAGAGCCCGGGATGACTGGTAACATTTGGAGACAAGAGGGGGGGAAAAAAATCCAAATTTGAGGGGGGGAAAATCCAGATTCATTTCTACCTTCTCTTTTTCTATTCTCATGCATTGAGAAACTTCCTGGAATTGAAGAAGGAATACATAAACAGTTTTGGACACCTTGATACCAAAAGAAAGAAAGAGAGAGAGAGAGAGGGAAAGAAAGAAAGAAAGAAAGAAAGAAAGAGAGAGAGAGAGAAAGAAAGAAAGAAAAGACGTTGAGATTCTAGAAAGAGTGCAGAGAAGAGCAAAAAAGATGTTTTGGGGGATGTAAGAAGCTAAAACATATGAAGAGCAGTTGCAGGAATTGGGTTATGACTAGTTTAATGAAAAGAAAGAGTAGGGGAGACATGATAGCAGTGTCCCAATATTTGAGGGCCTGCCCCAAAGAAGAGGGAGTCAAGCTATTCTCAAAAGCCCCCAAGGGCAGGACAAGAAGCAATGGGTGGAAACTAATCAAGGAGAGAAGGAACCTAGAACTAAGGAGAAATTCCCTGACAGGGAGACCAATTAATCTGTGGAATCGCTTCCCTCAAGAAGTTGTGTTGTATGTATTTTAATCTTGGCTGTTCACCGTCCTTTGGGAGAAGGGCGGTATACAAATTTAATTAATAATAATAATAATAATAATAATAATAATAATAATAATAATAATAATAATAAATTCCAGGGGAAGGATACTGCAAAATCCCCATTCCCTCCCCACTCCTGGGGGAAGGATATTGCAAAATCTCCACTCTGGGGCCGGCCAATTTGCTGGTTCTCTGAACTACTCAAAATTTCCGCTACCGGTTCTGCAGAACCTGTTAGAACCTGCTGGATTTCACCCCGCTTCGAACTCTCTGTTATTCTATGTTCCAGGTTCTAGCTCCCTGCTCTTACTTGGACACCTTCACCGTAGCATCACAGTGGAGATGTCTAGACCAGCCAATTAATGCTCCTCTTTTACTATCCCTCCGGCTTGTAACTTTTATAGATCTATTTGCAAGACAGTTGTGAAGTCAAGAGCCCTGCGGTGATTTATAAAGTAGTTGACAAAACAGCGGGATTATTTTTAATTAAAAAGGTTCCATCTCAGCTGATGAGCTCCTCCACTTCAAAGAAGCGGTAAAGCCAAAGAAACAACATTTTCACACTCAGGTATACCCACACACACACCCTTCACTTCTGGGCATTTGTAAAGTGTTCCTTTACACCTCACACTAGCTGTGAGTCACAGCTGCCATGCGGAAGCTCATTCAACAAACCTGCCATGCCATGACTTTGCAATTCATAAAAACCACGGTTGTCGGCTTTACATGGCGTGCAAACTTGCCCACCGTCCGGTATAGATAGTCCTTGACTTACAACCTTGTGCAACAGCCCTGAAAAAAGGGACCTATGACCGTTTTTTGCACTTACAACAGTTGGGGCATCCCCGTGATCATGAGATCAAAATTCATTTGTCAACCGACTCATACTTATGACGGTCACAGTGTCCCGGGGTCACGTGATCCCCATTTGCGACCTTCTGACAAGGTCGTAAAATGGAGCAAAGCGCACTTCACAACTGCTTCACTCAGCAACGGTTAATCGTGACCGTACGTCGAGGACTATCTATAATGAAGTCACTGATAAACAGTGACTGATGCTAAGCATAAAATTTGTTTGTTTTTTTCCCCCTCTTTATGTGCATTTTTTAGTTTGCACTTCTCATTCCTTGTCAAAATGTTCGTTTTTCTTTAAGGTGGAAGATGGTTTTCATCCAAAATAATAAAGATGATTAAAAATAGAGGAAGTCATGATTTTTTTAAAAAAACAACAACTCATCCACTATCTTTCATTTAAATCAATCACAAAGGGGCAAGTTATGGCACACTACAAGCGGCAATTCCAGTAAATAAATAATGCAAAGAAAACCAAATTTGGACAACTTCCCAAAATTATATTCTGGACAATACGACCAACATGGAAGCATTATTTTCAGTAGCTTTTGAGAGTTTCTCATTATTATTAATTCTTTATGAAAGCACTATTATTATCATCATTACTGGCACAGCACAAGGATCTATTTTTTTCTCCCCTCCATGGGTATTTCTCACAAAATTGCAAGAGGATTGGCATTTTACTGGATTCAACTTACTGGACCAGCGGAGTATACTGTAAACCCTTCAAGCCATAGTCACACAACACACAATACAGTAAATCTTAAACCCAAGGAAGGAATCACCATCAGAATAGAATAGAAATAAGAATAGAGTATAGTAGAGTAGAGTAGAGTAGAGTAGAGTAGAGTAGAGTAGAGTAGAGTTAGAAATAATAGGAATAGAATCATTCATCTAATGCCCGTTCGAAGATATGACACTGAAAAAGATGACTTATGGCCATTTCCCACACTTACGACCACTGCAGCATCTCTATGACCATGTGATCAGAATTTGGAGGCTTGGCAACTGGCATGTACTTATGTCGGTTGCAGGGCTCACCTGATCCCCTTTTGCGATCTGGCCAGCAAACTCAACGGGGAAGCCGGCTTCACTTCACCACCGCATTCCTAACTTAACAACTGCATTGACTCGCTTAACAACCCGCGGCAAGAAAGGTGGCAAAATGGGAGCAAACCTCACTTACCAACGGTCTTGCTTAGTAACAGAGCATAGGTCGCTCCAGTGAACACATCTTAACTGTAGTCCTCACAGCTGGAGAATTGTAAGAGTCCCACAAGATGCTGAATGGCATTTTAATCTACTTGGCCACCTGAATTGGTAAATTTATGCCATAAAGAGTCTAGGAATTCAAAATAAAATGACCATCGACGCTTTCCACTTAAGGGCAACATTGGAAGACAGATATCTTCCCGGTGACAGCTCTTACAAAGTCCTTGCCAGCAGGCTCTTCTCGGTGGGGATGATGGGAATTGACGTCCCACACCATCTGGGCAGCTTTGAGGTTCTCCAACATCACACAGACTCCATCCCCAACTTCTCTTTTCAATGGACATTCCAAATGTCCCTCAATTTCCTGATTTTGCACACGACAATAACTCCCAGTCTGTGTCTACACACACACACATTTAATTTTCCAGCCCCATCTTCATGTTTAGACACTAATTAATGAGGAAGTGGGGAGACTCTGATTATTCCTGTTGTGGCCATATTTAAATTCAGGAATCCAGCATAGCTATTTATCCTTAAAAAGCAGCAAAGAGACGGCTTTAAGCCAACGCAACTCATTTTGTCTACCCAGCCAATTCTGCCAGCAAAATTGACCGGCAAAAAATAATAATAAGATCTCTTAAGCATCTTCCCCACCCTTACTCTACCTTCTTGTAAAGCCATCTCTGACCATCATTTTTGGGATCAGGGATATTACGGAATGAGATAACGCAACACAATAACAGACTTGGGAGGGACCTTCGGAGGTCTTTTAGTCCAACCCCCTGCTCAGTCAGGAAACCCTACACCACTTCAGACCAATGGTAATCCAACCTCTTCTTAAAAACTTCCAATGTTGGAGCATTCACAACTTCTGGAGAGCAGTTGTTCCACTGATTCATTGTTCTCACTGTCAGGAAATTTCTCCTTAGTTGTAGGTTGCTTCTCTCCTTGGTTAGTTTCCATCCGTTGCTTCTTGTTCTACCCATCAGTAACGGATTAGGGGACTGGAGACTAAAACATATGAAGAACGATTACAGGAACTGGGTATGTTTAGTTTAATGAACAGAAGGACTTGGAGGGTGACATGATAGCAGTCTTCCAATATCTCAGGGGCTGCCACAAAGAAGAGGGAGTCAAGCTATTCTCCAAAGCCCCTGAAGGCAGGACAAGAAACTAATCAAGGAGAGAAGCAACTTAGAACTAAGGAGAAATTTCGTGACAGTTAGAACAATTCATCAGTGGAACCACTTGCCTCCAGAAGTTGTGAATGCTCCAACACTGGAAGTTTTTAAGAAGAGGTTGGACAAGCATTTGTCTGAAGTGGTGTAGGATTTCTTGCCTAAGCAGGGGGCTGGACTAGAAGACCTCCAAGGTCCCTCCCAACTCTGTTATCCTATTCCTATTCCTATTCCTATTCCTATTCTATTCTATTCTATTCTATTCTATTCTATTCTATTCTATTCTATTCTATTCTAATCTACTCTAATCTACTCTAATCTACTCTACTCTACTCTACTCTACTCTACTCTATTCTATATCACTCCCTTCCCACTCATGACTGACTGTGGGCGGACATGTCAACCACCTTTTCAAGGTGTTGTGTGTTGGACAGCAACCAAGACTTTGGGAGAATTGCAAAGCGCGTACTTACATGCCGGAGCGAAAAAAGGGGCGTACATGAAGAAAATCTACTTACATGCGTGCAAAACCGCTCGGGAGGATCCCCACAGGTGATGCCAGAAGGTTCCACACGGACCGTTGCAAAGTCTTTCATGGCCATCGCTTTGGGCTGGCAAGCGTAAAACTCCCACATCGGTCCATTGTCCGTGGTGACCCAGGATTTGCAGATGTCATACTGTCCCATGACCAGAAGAAGACAATGCAATAAGATGGCCACGTGGTGAAGCATGGCAGATGCAGCCAAGCAGAAGGGATTCTGGAATCGTCAGCAAGTCAGAGACTGGCTTTGGGGAAGTTCTCCGGCTCAGCATGGAAGCTTCCCACTGAAGACTGACCCTGGAGAGGTCCAGCTGAAAAGGACAATGAGGGCCATTCTCTACCTTTCCATCTTAGCCATGGGGAGCGGCTCTCCCAAGCACCCCACTTTCCCAACTGATCAGCCGTCAAGTCTTCTTCCACTTCATCCTCTCCTTCTGTCAGCTAAGCAGTCTCGGGATGTTGAAGGTAGCCAGAGGTGACTCTCCCCGATCAATCAAGAGAGCTATCAAATTTTCATTTTGCAATGAAATCTGACCAGTCGAGGGCAGCGGGGGTAGGACATATAAGAGAGAGAGAGAAAGAGAGGGAAAGAGAAACACAGAGGAAGGGGAGGAGGAGGAGGAGAAGAAGAAGAAGAAAAAGAAGAGGAAGAGGAAGAGAGGAGGAGAAGAAGAAAGAAGAAGAGAGGAGGAGGAGAAGGATGTGTGTGTGTGAAGAAGGGCTTAAAAAGTTACAGGGTTGAGTACAGTTAAGTTTTCATTCCCATCCAGTGCTAATGGCTACACAGCACCAAGCTGTCAAGACAAGTGCTTCTTTTCACCTTTAAGGAAAAGAACATTTGAGGCTAAAAAGAAAAAAAAATTGAACACGGGCCTCACACTTCCCTCTGAAGCAAGTCCCTTGGCCAATAATGTTTGAAAAGACAATTTCAGGGTTTGTTTCTTAGTTTGTTTTGTTGTTGTCGTCGTTGTTTTTAAAAAATAATCACTCCTGAATATGGTGCCCCCTCCTTCTTCTTTTTCCTTCCTCCTCCTCCTTCTTTGCAGAAAACGGGAGCTGTTAGTAGAAAACTGGTTTCACACCCTTCGGCCCATCGGCCTCTAAAGCATGTCCAGCTTCTCCAAGATGATCCAAAGGGAAAAGAAAGGCAGCCTGCAACAGAGATTTAAAAAAAAAAGAAGAAGAAGAAGAAGTCAGATTAGCTGGTGGGTGGGAAAAAAATAAAAGTTTTGTATCAGCAAAAGAGAGAGGAAGAGAGTCCCCAGAGACAGCATTAAAACAGAGCAACTTCTCAGAAAGAGGCTTCTAGTGTTACACAAAAGGATGGGTGTGCTATATATATATATATATATATATATATATATATATATATATATATATATATATATATATATATTATATATATATATATATATATATATATATATATATATATATATATATATTGCACACCCATCCTTTCGTGTGAGAGGGGGCATTCTTTATCAGCATATATATATATTCTGAGGGTTTCGCAGGTGTTTGTATGTAGGTCTTTGGTTATTCGGGTTCTCTCCCGCGTAAAATTGGAAGTGTCTTGGCGACATTTTCGACGAAGTCTCATTCGTCATCTTCAGGCTGGTGTTTTCGGCTTCGTGCTTCTAGGAGCAATGTGTGATCGCAGCTGTTTCTCAGAAAATATATATATATATATATATATATATATATATATATATATATATATATATATGGAGAGGGAGAGAGGTGGGTAGGTAGATAGACAAGGAGGAGAGAGAGAGAGAGAGGGAAAAAATCCCACAAGAATAAGCAGGAATCTAGTAAAGGGCTGAGCAGAAGCCTTAGGAAGCCAAACTCCGATAAATAATGTATCCCACAACTGAAAATTCAGCCCAGCTTCTGCCAAGAAAGATTCATCTGGACCACGAAAAAAGCAGCAGCAGCAATTTGAAACATTCATGAGGATCCCAAAAAAAACCCACCAACCCAGAAGGAGCTGTCACTTTTCCTCCCCGGGCATCTGGGAGAGAAAGATCCCAGTTCCCAGAGTTCTCCTTTGCTCTGTTTGCAAACTCCGCTACAGACAGGAACCCTCCGCCCTGCACCCCTTTCCCCTCCCCATCAGGAAGCCAAAGGACCCCCCCACACCTCCAATTGCTTGGCCAAGCTGGAAATATTTCCTCGCTCAGTTTTGCAAAGTGCCAGCATGCCTTCGGAAGGCGCCAACTGTCTTAAACATCACCACTTTTCTCTGAAGTCTTCTCTCTCCGGAAAACTCCATCCCTTCTGCTTCCCTTGCCTTTTCTTTTTCTTTTCTTTTCTTTTCTTTTCTTTTCTTTTCTTTTCTTTTCTTTTCTTTTCTTTTCTTTTCTTTTCTTTTTAAAAGGAAAGTAAGAAAGGTGAAAGGGCTAACCTGGTCCAGATCTGCAGGTTCCCCTTGTCTTCTAGCTCATTAGACGGCTAAATCTCCCAGCTTTTCCAGTTGAAAATAATCTCCCGTTGAAAAAAACAAGACCTGGTTACTATTTTTGAACTCAAGATTAAGCTGGGGAGCTTGGGGGGGGGGGGTTTGAGGCTGGGACGGAGCCACGAAGAAATAGAAGGAACGGAGTGATGCAAAAATAATGATATGAAGCCCACCTCCTCTTTCCTGACATCAGATCTGATTTTCACCTAACGTCGCTGCTTCCTTACCACATCAGATTTGTCACCCATGTAATTCTGACATTAATCACCGAAAAGACGTCGCATCTCGAGGCCGTAGCAAGCCCACTGTGGGCTCCGAGGAGACATCTGTCACATTATTTGCAAGAGCCAAGAGTGGCCTTGGTGAAAGAGAGCGAATATCCAGGACACACACACAAAAAAAACCTATCTCCCTTTAAATCTGCAATTTTAGTCTTTGCCCCTCATGGATATTTTATAGAAATTGCTTTCCGCTGCTCTGCAAAAATTATTATTATGATCCCACAAAACGCTGGGCCGATGTTTAGAGTCCTTCCCTTCCCGCACGAGGATAAATCTTGATTATTACGAAAGACCACTTCCTAGGAAGAAGTGGAATCAATGTGGAGTCTTGATTTTCTTTTAAGAGTCCAAGGCGGCCATCCGAGACTAGTAGCTCGCCTCGCAAAATTAGATTTTATCTGGGTATCTGGATTGAGCTCCCTTGTCCTCGGTTATTGGATTAAGCCATGCTTTTGAAATAAAGGGGAAATACTAGTAGTTGCAACACCCTGCTGGGAATTTAAGCAGTCAACTGAATGGCCGCACTTGGCAATTAAATGTAACATTTCCCAGAAAACACACACAGACGCAAGAAAAAAAAAGAAAGAAAGAAAAGAGAAGGAATGAACTTAGCCAAGAAAGGAAACTGTACAAGAATATTATTGCTTTGCTGTTTGGAAACTATTATTTCTGCTGAAAGTTGAAACCTGAAATGGCTTGAAGGGAATTGCATTCTCCAGGAAATTAAAAAAAAAACACACACAAAAACAACAACAACAACCATGCTCTTAATAGCAGAGATAGGTCATTCCCAAGCATTTTAAGACTCCTTTCTTCAAATCCATCGTCCTACTACTCCAAAGGATGTTTTTTTAAAAAAAAAAGAAGAAGAAGAAAGGAAGATATTTGTGGAATAACTTCCTAACCTGGAAATCAAGGCAGCCGAAGAGAAATATCTGGGGTTGGGGTGTCCTTGAAAAGTTTGGAGAGGGGAAGAAGTTGCTGTAGACAGGGCCTCCAAAAAAACAAACAAACCCACAGAGATGACATTTCACAAAGTTGGATGGATTCAAGAGATGTCCTCTTTTGTTGTTCCTCTTGTCAAGCAAATTTCCTTGGCTGGCAGAGGCCTTGCAATTTTGCAAAATCACCAGGCAACCCAATACCTCATTCTTGGGCACAGTTGACTCCCGAGTTAGTCGAAGCTACAAAAGGAGGCATTTTCAACCCGCTTAACTTTGCCAGCCGAGTGAAGAAAATATATATATATATTGTATATATTGTATATATATATATATATATATATATATATATATATATATATATATATATATATATATATATATGTCTTTTTCTGTTTTTCGTAGGCTTTTATGTGCATATTCTTTCTAGCCAGGTTTTACCTACGTAAGCTAGGTTGTTCTGCAGCTGTTTCACACAGCCAGAGCTGCAGAACAACCTAGTTTACGTAGGTAAAACCTGGCTAGAAAGAATATGCATATATATATATATATATATATATATATATATATATATATATATATACATACAATATTGTATTGTATTGTATATATATATATATATATACATACACATATTCTTCTTCTATAGCCTTGCCTGGATAGATAGAGAGATAGAGAGATAGAGAGATAGAGATAGAGATAGAGATATATAAAAATATCCAAGCAGGACGGAGGATTTGCTCTCCAAATGAGTAGAATGAAATGATCTAATCCAGGACGAGCAAATCCGTACCAAAATAAGCAGGGAGAAAAGTGATTCAGCTAGTACATTTTAGTCACATACACAACAGAAACACACACATACAAGGGGGGGGGGGTGGAGAGAGAGAGAGAGAGAGAGGGAGGGAGAGGGAGAGAGAGAGAATGAGAATCATGCAGGAGAAATGCCAAGAACATAGAAAGAAATCTCTGGGGTAGTTATTCATTTCCTGTTAGGAGATCTCTCTGATTCTCTCTGTTAATAATCATAATATTAAAATCAGATTAATCTATGGTGTGTTCCCTTCTCCCCCCCCCCCTTTTTTTTTTTTTAAAGGACGGAGTGAATCTGGAGAGAGAGAGAAGGCTGTTTGGGAAGAGAAAGAGGACAGGAGAAAGGGTTTGGAAGGGTGATGGGGGGCCGGGAAGAGAAGACTACAGGAAAGATTTGGTCTGGGGTGGGGAAGAAAAATAAACAATTGATGCAAATTGTTAGGAGGGCTTCAGAGGAGCCCAAGAGAAGCTTCAGGCGAAGGAGAGGAGGAAGAAGGAGGAAGGAAAGAAAGAGAGAGAGAGGAAGGAAGAAGGAAAGAAAGAAAGAGAGAGAGAAAGAGAGAGAGAGGAAGGAAGGAATGGTAGGTAGGTAGGTAGGTAGATGGATAGATAGAGGAAGGAAGGAAGGAAAGAAAGAAAGAAAGAAAGAAAGAGAAAGAGGAAGGAAGGAAGGAATGGTAGGTAAGTAGGTAGATAGATAGATGGATAGATAGAGGAAGGAAGGGAGGGAGGAAGGAAGGAAGGAAGGGTAGGTAGATATATAGATAGATGGATAGATAGAGGAAGGAAGGAAGGAAAGAAGGAAGAAAGGAAAAGGGAGGGAGAAAGGGGGGAAAGAAAAGGGAAAGGATGACAGTGAAGATGATGGTGCACAAATCCGGTGGAAATCTGGAACGCGGGTTGCGGAGAGAGAGAGAGTCCCCTTCCTTCCTCGTATATTGGTGCAATTCTAGAGGTTCCCACGCGCAAAATGGGTAACACACTGCACCCCCCCCGCGCCCCAAACCCCAAGCACCCCAACCGGAGAAAGTAGGTTGTTGCTAACTTTTCTTAGCAGCCCCCCCACCCCCACCCGCAGCCCCCTCCAGCCGGGGCCAAGCCAGCCAGCCAACCGCAGGGAGGACGGCTGCGGACTTTGCCCGCCCCGGAGCTGGAGGAGAGCCCGAGAGAAGCCCGAGGGAATCTCCGCGCTACTCACCGGGAAACGGGCAGGTGCTCGGGTCCAGCCGGGCGGCGCTCGGGATGGGGATGGAGCCGAAAGAGCGGGACGGGGGCCAGGGAGAGAGGGCTGCCCGCACCTCCGTACCCCCCTTTTCTGGCCAATGGGCCTTCTCGAGGCTGTCCCCCCCCCTCCTCTCCGGTGAAGTTGGGGAAGGGGTAACTGCGGCGGGGAATTTGTGGGGAGGGGGAAAGAAGCGATGGAGAACCGGCAAGGCAAATAAAAAAAGAAAGAAAGAAAGAAAAAGGAGAAGAAGAAGGAAGGAAAGTGGAAACCTTGCCTCCCGTCCTTCTCTCTCTCATTCCTTTCTTTCCCCCCTCTCTTCTCTTCTCTCCCTTCCTCCCTTTTTTTCTTTCTTTCCTTCCTTCCTGGGTTCTTTCCTTCCTTCCTTTGCTTTCCTCTTCCTTCGCTTCCGTGCCTCGTCTTTTTCTCCTCCCTTCCTTCTTTCGCTTTCCTCCCTCCCTCCCTCCCTCGTTTTTTCCTTCTCTCTTCCCTTTTCCTTCTTTCCTGCCGGCTCACTTTCTTACTTTTTCTCCTCCTCCCTCTTTCCCTCCTTCCCTCCTTCTCCCTCGCTTGCCCAACTATAAAAAGGTGGGGGAGGGGAGGGGAGGGGAGGGGGCTGGGCAGCCTTCAACTTTCCTCCTGCTGGAAAGAAACGCCCCGCGGGAGGGTCCCGATGGCCCGCATCCCCCCCTCCCCGCCCCAGCCCCCTCCCCAACCCCGCCCGGAGCCCCCTCCCCAACCTCGAGAGGGGCTCAGCCTGGGGGGGGGATGCTCAAGGAAAGAGGGGCTCCCCAAGTTCAGGCGCCGCCGAGGGGACCCGCCGCCCCGACCATCCCGCTGCCCATCCCGGCGCCTTGCCTGCCCGGGGCTGCGCTACTTCTTCCGCGGGCACCGAGCACTGCCCGGCAGCGGCCATCCCGCGGGTCGGGGCGCTCTTAAAGGAGCCGAGCGGAGGATTGGCCGGCCGCACAAGGCGGAGCACGGGCGGGGCGTCCGCTGCAGGGCGGGTGGGGGGGTGAGAGAGGGAGAAGGAAACTGGGTGGGAGCCTGGGGAGGTGGGCAGAAGTGCCCCGGAGGAGAGGGAGGTCTCAAGATTTGGGGTTCTTTCTTTCTTTCTTTCTTTCTTTCTTTCTTTCTTTCTTTCTTTCTTTCTTTCTTTCTTTCTTCTTTCTTTCTTTCTTTCCTTCCTTCCTTCCTTCCTTCTCCCTCCCTCCCTCCTTTCTTTCATCCATCCATCCATCCCTTCTCCCTCCTTTAAATTAAAAAAATAAATAAATAACTTTATTGTCATTGTACGTGTAAACACAGTATACCCATACAACGAAATTCACTTAACACCCAAAGATCAGGTTCAACACACATAACAATCCCCAAACACACTCCCACCCACCACAAATTCCCCACCCCTAAACCACCCAAACATCCACACAACAGATCAAGTTCTTTCTTCTTTCTTTCTTTCTTTCTTTCTTTCTTTCTTTCTTTCTTTCTTTCTTTCTTTCTTCCACTTTCTTCCTTCCTTTCCCTCTGTCCCTTCTTTCTTTCATCCATCCATCCATCCCTTCTCCCTCCTTCTTTAAATTAAAAAAATAAATAAATAACTTTATTGTCATTGTACGTGTAAACACAGTATACCCATACAACGAAATTCACTTAACACCCAAAGATCAGGTTCAACACACATAACAATCCCCAAACACACTCCCACCCACCACAAATTCCCCACCCCTAAACCACCCAAACATCCACACAACAGATCAAGTTCTTTCTTCTTTCTTTCTTTCTTTCTTTCTTTCTTTCTTTCTTTCTTTCTTTCTTTCTTCCACTTTCTTCCTTCCTTTCCCTCTGTCCCTTCTTTCTTTCATCCATCCATCCATCCCTTCTCCCTCCTTTTTTAAATTAAAAAAATAAATAAATAACTTTATTGTCATTGTATGTGTATACACAGTATACCCATACAACGAAATTCACTTAACACCGGAAAACCAGGTTCCTTCCTTCCTCTTTCTTTCCTTCCTTCCTTCCTTCCTTCTCCCTCCCTCCCTCCCTCCTTTCTTTCATCCATCCATCCATCCCTTCTCCCTCTTTCTTTAAATTAAAAAAAAATTAAATAACTTTATTGTCATTGTACGTGTATACACAGTATACCCATACAACGAAATTCACTTAACACCGGAAAACCAGGTTCCTTCCTTCCTCTTTCTTTCCTTCCTTCCTTCCTTCCTTCTCCCTCCCTCCCTCCCTCCTTTCTTTCATCCATCCATCCATCCCTTCTCCCTCTTTCTTTAAATTAAAAAAAAATTAAATAACTTTATTGTCATTGTACGTGTAAACACAGTATACCCATACAACGAAATTCACTTAACACCCAAAGATCAGGTTCAACACACATAACAATCCCCAAACACACTCCCACCCACCACAAATTCCCCACCCCTAAACCACCCAAACATCCACACAACAGATCAAGTTCTTTCTTCTTTCTTTCTTTCTTTCTTTCTTTCTTTCTTTCTTTCTTTCTTTCTTTCTTTCTTTCTTCCACTTTCTTCCTTCCTTTCCCTCTGTCCCTTCTTTCTTTCATCCATCCATCCATCCCTTCTCCCTCCTTTTTTAAATTAAAAAAATAAATAAATAACTTTATTGTCATTGTATGTGTATACACAGTATACCCATACAACGAAATTCACTTAACACCGGAAAACCAGGTTCCTTCCTTCCTCTTTCTTTCCTTCCTTCCTTCCTTCCTTCTCCCTCCCTCCCTCCCTCCTTTCTTTCATCCATCCATCCATCCCTTCTCCCTCTTTCTTTAAATTAAAAAAAAATTAAATAACTTTATTGTCATTGTACGTGTAAACACAGTATACCCATACAACGAAATTCACTTAACACCCAAAGATCAGGTTCAACACACATAACAATCCCCAAACACCCTCCCACCCACCACAAATTCCCCACCCCTAAACCACCCAAACATCCACACAACAGACCAAGTTCTTTCTTCTTTCTTTCTTTCTCTTTCTCTTTCTTTTCGTTGTGCACTCAAGACCCTGTTATTCCGCCAGGCTGGGCTATCAACATAACAATTTTAAATTGGGTTTTAAATTCCTGGGGTTTTAAATTGAGCCGAATTCATTTAATAATTTTAAATTATTTTAACTGATGTTGTCTTGTGTTTTTAATAGGCTGTACACCGCCCTGAGTCCTTCGGGAGAAGGGCGGTATAGAAATAAAATTATTCTTATTCTTATTCTTATTCTTATTCTCTTTCTTTCTTTCTTTCTTCTCTCTCACTCCCTCCTTTCTTTCATCCATCCATCCATCCCTTCTCCCTCTTTCTTTAAATAAATTAAAAAAAACTTTATTGTCATTGTATGTGTATATACAGTATACCCATACAACAAAATTCACTTAACACCCAAAGACCAGGTCCAACACACATGACAATCTCCAAATACACCCCCACCCACCACAAATTCCCCACCCCTAAACCAGCCAAACATCCACACAACAGACCAAGTTCTTTCTTTCTTTCTTTCTTTCTTTCTTTCTTTCTTTCTTTCTTTCTTTCTTTCCTTCCTTCTCTCTGATGCTTCCCTCCCTTTCCCTTCCTTCCTCCCTTCCTTGCTTCCTCCCTTTCTTCCTCTCTTCCTCCCTCCCTCCTTCACCCTTTCCCTCCCTCCCTTCCTTCCCTCCTTTCCTCTTAGCATTTTTCTCTTTCTATCGCAGTCTTCCTTTTTTCCCTCCTTCCCTCCCTCCCTTACAACACCATTTGGCATGTTGATCCCCAGATTCAGGACAATTTCCCTCCCCATTGGGGAGTTGAATTCCTGGGGGAATGCTGGAATTCTGCGAAAGTTGAGAAATCCTGATCTGATGACCTTTTGTCCATGAAGACTTCCTTGGTCTCACCCAGTGAGACCAAGGGGAATGGACACTACATGAATCGAGGGAGGGGTCTGTGCTATGACAACTCCTCCAGCAGCCTGAGTGCTCATGCACTTATGACCCACTTATGACCCATAAGGCGAAGCTGATCTTGGGGAAGGAAGGAAGGAAGGAAGGAAGGAAGGAAGGAAG